>CM032454.1:123747338-123843372 GCA_019049505.1 Pachyrhynchus sulphureomaculatus
ATAACACCATAATATTACTCTCAGATTGTACTAAACATGATGCAGCAGCAGTTAATTTGATGCAAGAAAAGATCATACCAGTTATAAAAAAATTATGTTCAAAAGTAAAGAAAATTTATTACGCATCCGATGGCGCTAAACAACATTTCAAGAATAGGACTCAAATGAACTTTTTGATGCATCATAAACAAGATTTTGGTATAAATGCTGAATGGCACTTCAATGCTACTGCACATACCAAATGTTCATGTGATGGAGCTGGAGCATGCCTGAAATCTGCAGCGATTCGTTATAGCTTACAAGCTCATCCAAATGATGCCATTTTAAATTCAGTTTCACTCTTCAATTGGACAAAGTCAAGATTCCAAAACATACATTTTTTTCACTATACCAAAGAAGATCATCGAAAAATTTTACAAAAGCTTAATAGACTATTTCCTAACCCACCTGCTGTGCCTAAATTCAAAGCAGTCATGCATTTATTCCCTGTGCTGGAAATTAAGAGGTTCTCTAATGCAAAAGATGCTAGTTTTACGCCATATTAATTACTTCATAGGTAAAAAAAAAAAATTCCTCAAAAAATAATCATTACAACACATATGCTTCAGTGATTTGCTAAAATGTCAATACTGTTGAGCAATAACTAATTGAATTTTGAGCCATGAATGAGCCTCGACCTTCAATCTGTCAAAATTTCTAAATTCTTATCACAGATATATGATCAGCGACCTCAAAAACCCCTTTACATAAAATTTGCTGTCAATTGGTTGATTTTCGAATATATCGCCGCCATATTGAATCAGCCATTTTAGATCCGCCATATTGAATTTAAGAATTTTAGAAATTTTAACCTCAGATTCGTTTATCAGGGACCCCAAAAACCCCCGTATAACAAATTTGGTACAAATCGATAGATTTTCGAAAGTTTCATCCGCCATCTTGAATTTGGCAAATCAGACCTTGGATTCGTGATCAGCGACCCTAAAAACCCCCGTTTACCAAATTTAGTGCAAATCGGTTCATTTGCGAAAATCGGCCGCCATATTGGATTTTTGACCGCCGTTGGATTTTATATATATATATATATATATATATATATATATATATATATATATATATATATATATATATATATATATATAATATGTATATGTATATATATGCATATATATATGCATATATATTATATATATATATATATATATATATATATATATATATATATATATATATATTTATATATATATATATATATATATATATATATATATATATATATATATATATATATATATATATATATATATATATATATATATATATATATATATATATATATATAATAAAAATATAAATATATATGTTACGATAGAGGTTTTCACGGATGGTGGACTGTAATACATTAAAATTCCGGGTTTCAATCCGTTCGTCTAACAATGAATTTGCACTAAATATCGACATATTTAGATGAAATTAAAATAAACCAAACTAAAGTTCCAAAATAAAAATCTTCAGTCTCCTCTGCAATAATCATAAACTAATCTATAGAATTTAAATTAACACTTGTCTTTATAGCTGCCATCGTTTTTAAAACTCATCTCTAAATATCTAAAACTCTGAGGGAGCCTTAGGTCACCATCAATTTCAGAAACAGAGAACAATTCTTTTTTCGTAAAAAAATTTAGAGCTTCAACTCTGCAAACAACTTTATATCAGCCATCCAATTGCTTGCTTTTTATAGTTGACTAACTTCTTTCCGTTTTTCATATAGCTCACCATAACTTTTGTTCCAATTTTTAAATAATTTTCCCAGCAAAAATATGATTTTCAGTAGAAGGTGCGAGGTTCATATTTGTTTCGCTACAGGTTGTGGAACTACTGATTAAGCGACCTTTTATTTTTTCTTAGTTTTCTTTTGATACCACTTGCCTGGTTCTAAAACGTCACTGACAAGAACAAAGCGACCAGCAGTTTCTATTTTTTTCTAAGTTTTTATTTCAATCGGGCCGCTCGCATTATAGACTTGGTCTAGTTTTTATAAAAAGAAAATTTGAATCATATCGAAGTTCAAAATTCGGCCCTGCTTTGGTAAAGTAAAAACTCTGTTTTTATATCATTTACTAGATGTGTCTCGTAACTCCTTCCTGCCTTGTACATTATTTGAGAATTGTTTGACTTCATTGCATTCAGTAATCGTTTATAATAAATTTGAGTTCAAAGCCACTAATGGAGAACCCATATTCGGAAAATGCCGTTATGTATATTACAAATGATCATTTTCTGTGGGACGATCCGCTTTATTACTGTATCTGTTTTTAGTGTTCTGTACGGAACACTTATAAGATCACTACGGTGTCTTTCTGTCTCTCCGTCTGTCACGCTATTTGACATAGCAAGTTGAAATTTGGGACTAATATAGGAATTGATGACTTCATCAAAGCTGTGTAGTTTTGAAAGTTAAATTTTGACTTAAGGGGTTAATTTTGGGGGGGTGAAACCGGAAGCGAAAAAATTTTTTTTACTAGGTCATCGACTGGGTGTCAGATGAAAGGTTGTAAAAATACGACTTCAAAATATATATTATATAATGCAATTCTTGCGCATACTTTTCTTTGTATTATGTCCCACCCCTTATCCCGAAAAGTACTGATCAAAAAATTTTGAAAAAATTCTGGAATATTCTCTACCGGGTGTAGATTGAACAAAAATTATCAGGTGTGCGTTACCTTTAATAATTTATCTAGTATATAAAAAAATACAAAAATTTCAAGGTCATCAGTTTTCAGTAAAGATCGGAAAAAACCTTTGTTGAAAACTCATTCGGGGTGTGTTTTGTGATGTCATTGATCATTTGATACTTCCGTAACAAAAACTTTTATTTTAAAAGGAATCAACGTACGGAACACTCATTGCGCAAGTCCGACTTGCACTTGGCCGGTTTTTTTATTTTAGTTTATTTCTAATAGTATTGCGAGGAACATTAGTTTGAAGAAGAATTATTTGTTCGGATTTTATTTCAGCTAAATAATTTTCCAACGTTTCTGCGGTACAATCAATGTGACGTTTTATCTTATATTTTAGGAATTTTATTTAACAAAGCAAATAAAAAATATTAAGTTTGAAGAACTGAATTTTTTCCATAACAGATGTTTTTGTAACCCAAGTTTCATTAAAGCTACCTTGGATTTCTTGAAAGCTGAAAATAGCAAGAACATTGAAAAGCTTAGTGTTAAAACCTGTATATTACAACGTAAGTAATAATGTATTATGAAATTAATTATGATTATTATATCATCAACTAATTTAAGTCAATGATCCCTACTAAGCATGTACAGTATTATTGGTGATATTTTGACCACATAAATGTAGTATTTCAAAACGGCGTGACATAAGAAATAGAACGCTTTGTATGTTTTTCGATATTTAAATTTTATGATAATACTAAACGGTATATGTATAGTTTCTGAGATATAAGCTTCTTAAAACTGTCATGTTTAACACTTTGACTTCTTATATCTTAATTATTTGCGATTTATTTTAGAGTAAAACGGTTTGCACGTTTCTATTTTCTTTATTCATTCTACTCTATTATTCTTTTTTTTTTTTACTCTTTATCAAATTGACGCTTCATCCAAACGATTTAATAATGTCCTTATTGTTAATTTAAACTACAATAAGAATAAACAAGTAAAAATGATAAATATGGTAAGTTTAGGCTACTAATAGTAAATTATTCATTATACTCAATAATTCTAAATAATACATATTGCCTACAACTGCGCCCGTTACACCACTGTTTGATACCTAACCTATGGTATTTCTCTGCCCAAAGTCGCCGTCCAATGTTGCGTTTTCTCCACTGTTTTACATTTTCACTTGGCGTACCCATTGGCGTTTTAAATAAGTTAAATTCATTTTCAACGATTTTATGAATGATTTACTTAGTTTTCTCTCTGGTTTTTATATTGTCCAACTTGTTGGGACTGAAGAAAGAACTTCCTATTTTTTGGTATAGAGTTTTATACTGAGATTTTTTCTGCAGTGGCACACATAGTTTTTTGCTTGGGTATTAATTGCAGATTGTATTGATCCTAAAACAATAATTAGGTTTGACATAATATAAAGAAACAGAAAAAAGGACAACTACAGCATTTTATGTTCATTGCAAGTATGTTTCTCTCGGATTATTGAAAATTTGTACCATGTCATAATTGAAGATTACTCTTAAAAAGAGAAACATTCGTTGATTTGAAAGAAACACACAATAAATTAGGTCTGTTTAATTACATATTTCGCATGTCCCAGCAGCGTTTGTTATATTCGGACAGCTCGTCATTTTTATTTCACCGCGTGACTGAAATTGATGATTATAAACTCTAAAGCCGCCTACTCACGATCAAGTAAGTTGGTCTTACCAGTTTGTCGTGCAAGTTGGTCAAGTTCTGGCCACTCGTTCAAGTAAAATGGACAGACGGACAAACTTCTCATCAGTGTGCTCCGGTTGCTAGTGTGGACTACGCCGGACATTGTGATTTATTGTGGTATTATTATTTGTTGTTTTTATTGCATTTCCATGATGAATATAAACCACTTATCATATTTGTATGGACTGTTCCTGAAAAAGAAGAAGGTTAAAAGGAAATCAAACAAAGATGGTTATTTAAAGTGAAGCAAAGAATGGTTTATTTAAAAGAGCACATTATTTATTATTGCTTTCACTTGTTTCGTCAAACATATTTAAAAAAAAAAAAAACATGACATAGCGAGAACTACAAGTTGGCGGGTTAGGTGTCAAGCCATCAGTCTTCCAACAACTTTTCCGACAAATCCAGAAAACCGACTAACTCATCTTCAAACCATTCAATTCCCAATTTCGCGTTCACATAAAAAATTTACTGGACCAACTGGCTTGACAAGTCAAGTTGGACCAAGTTACTTGACCGTGTGTATGGGCCATAAGATGTAACTATGGGTGAGTGTATGACTGATGCATAAGCGAAAATAGCGTTTGATATTGGCCTTGATTTACTGCAGGTTGTACTCGACTGGAAACATAGTCAAAGCTAGTTTAGGTTCTTGGTGTAAAAGAAGAACTCTTTTATATCGATACCTGATGAAAGTTGGACAAGGAGTCACGTACGGACATGATGTGCTAGCGTTGCATTAGCGTAACATACACCGCTCTGAGAGAATCAAATGAGTTAGATCCATCAAACACTTCCATAAAGGTACTGATAATAAACTAAAGCCGCCAACTTTTCTTCAATATTTTGATGAATGAATGAATGGTGCATTTCGGGTTTCCAATCAGACGATTAAGCTTATTGTGGATAGAATCTAACAAATGTAGAGTATGTTGGGAAGCAGATCTTCTAACATGGGAGTAGAATTCCATCAATGGTCAAATTTGGGCCTTTTTCCTTTATGAGATGCTGTTGGGAAATACCTAACACGCTACAAGAATGGCGTGTGTGAGGAAAAAACGATTCACATGGTCTTGTATCGCTGCAAATTCTACTCGGTGGGAAACACAGTCCTAAGCAATTAATACCAAAGGGATGATATTCTCCATATAAAAGAGTTTTTGAAAAAGGTGGTATTACGAGTGACAAGCTGAACCTCATACAGGTGTGATGTATTAGTGCGACGTGTATTCCTCGTATGCACTGGTCTGGAAGGAATCAAGCTGGTCACATTCATCGAACACGTTCCATGAAAGTACCTATAGACTTAAGTTAACAACCGTCCTTCGTCGTATCAAAAAATTAAAGTTTTTGGTAAGCTTTCTGTCTCCAAACAGGTGAATAGCTCTTTTCTAAATAGAATCTAACAAATGTAGCGTATATTTGAGAGGAGTTCCCCTAACATGGAAGCTATAATCAGTCGTTTGTCGATTTTGAGGTTTGTACAGAATTAAAAGTTGAGAAGTGTAAAGGTTTCTAGTATGAAGTAATATTCCTAGCTTTTGAGAAGCCCCCCTAACATGATGATGCCATGATATATTTGCTCCCAAATTAATGTCACGTTAGTTTATTGACGAAGATAGTGAAATTGAATGTCTCGGCATAACAATGTCGAGACCCAGGACTAGCTGGATAGGCATTTAATATAGACAAAATTCAATCTCCATTCAAATGTTTTACAAACAACTTAAGTGTGATAAATATGACCTTAAAACTGAGCTCTTTGGTTTTGTTTTGAATAGTAAAGAATTGTTAGTGTTCCGTATGGAACACTTACGGAATGACTTCGGTGTCTGGTTTGTCTGTCACATCCGATTTTCTCCGCAATTATTTGATATAGAAAGTTGAAATTTGTCACAAATATAGGAGTTGATGGCCCAATCAAAGCTGTGTAGTTTTGAAAGTTAAATTTTGACTTAAGGGATTAGGGTCATCGAGTGGAGTGTCAAATGAACGCTGGTAAAAAACACGATTTCAAAAATATATATGATGTAATACTCGCGCAAGCTTTTCTTTATATTACACTATGCAACAAAAAAATATTTTTTTTTTCACTGGGTTTACAGTATGAAATACTGATTCTTCACCGCCAGCTCAATTAAAATTGATTAATAAAATAGTCATATCACGTCAGGTTTCATAGAGAAAAGCTTTTATTGGTTTATTCAAAAATATGCTGAATTAGTGACAAAAAACGTTATTTTTCATTAAAAAACTTTTTTTTTGATCGATTGGCTTTTCTTTTGTAGTCAGTCTTCGCAGTATCCCTTCTAAACAACAGAAGTCTGCAAGCATGGTTTTCCCTTTTACCTTGATAATGCTTCTCAAAAACTCAGCTATTTCCTGAGCCCAGAATGTTATCCGGAAAGAAACTTAAATGGCGGTGTAGAAAATGGATTTTTAATGACATATTGCATCCTAGCTCATGATAGGCATCCAGCCGTAATTTTATTTTTTCATGAAAATCTGGTGATTTGTGATTGCTGAAAAAATTTTCGTGACATGAATAAAAGTTAACCATTCCTTTTTTTCTATGGAAAAGAGGAATCATCAATTAATTTTTTTATATCAGGCTCAAAAGAATTTCTTCTTTTACGTAACGCTTTGACAAAATTCTTGATTAAACCAAGTTTGATGTGCAATGGTGGTAAAATGATTTTCTCAGGTGATACTAATGGTTCATTTTTAATATTTTTCTTATCACTTCTTAAAGGCCAGTTTTGTTTTACGTAATGTTTTGAACGCGCTTTGTTGTCCCATTCACGCAAGAAACAACAATATTTCGTCTAGCCGGTTTGCAATCCTAAAATCAGAGCCACTACTTTTAAATCTGCACATATTTGCCATTTGAACGTTGTGTGTTTGATTTCTCCTAAAATAAGTTTTAAAATGTCACAGACAAAGATGGAAATATGTTGCCGTTATGCTTTTATTCTTTGTTTTGATCCGTCAGTAAATAGTCTCCACTCTTCTGGCGAATGATGGTGGCCTAGTGCCGACATTAAAAAATCAATTACAATCAAAACATCATTACAAAAAACTATCCTCTTTTGAATAAAAGTTAGTTAAGGAGCTGTGACGATTCCGATAAGCTGTAATTTTAACGTCAGTCTGTAAAAGACTCTACTGTTTTAATCTCGATCCTAATATTTCAGTTTTTTCTTTGGTCAAATCTAAATCTCTAACAAGGTCGTTTAGTTCTCATTGATTAATCAAATGTAGTTCTGATGCAATAGTTAGATCTCGGAATAGCTCTCCACTAGAAGGAATTTGTTTGCTTTTTTCTTCTGTAGAACTCGATGAACTTGATGGGCTCAAAGGCCATTTCGGTACAGGAATTTCAGGAGGATGAGGTAACGGCATTGACGCTGATGGTACATTAACATATTTCATGGAACTTTTTGTTTTTTTAGAAACACTCTTCCCACCTGTCAAACAGAAGTAGCAATCGTCTGTGTGGTCACGCCATTGCATTGGTACGCCAAAAGGCATTTCTTTTATAGTACCATTGTACCAATTCGTTAAATATTTATAACATTTCAAACAACACACTCGGGGTACCCACGATTTATCTTGATTTTCAATTGCAGTCTTACAATAAGCTTCATAATACTTCCTAAGTAGCGGGGAAATTGTTTTTTTTTTCACTTTTAGAGGTAAATTTATCACAAACGTAACAAAACAAACTAGGTGAATTAACACAAACACGTGGCATTTAGCACTAATCTAAATGTTTTGCTTACATTTATACACGAAAAAGTAATATTTTTATGACTAACCTCAATCAAGTGATACGAGGAGTAAATAAAACAAATTACTAGTTTTCTAGGTTATGAGATTTGATGTCGACATAAAACCTTTTTTTTGTACACTAGATGTACCTAATACGAATCACTATTCGAAATATCGGTGAATTTTTCAGTGTTGCGTAGTGTTGTTTTAAAAAAAATGGCTGTCCTATCCTATTTCTAAAAGTGCTGATCAAAAAATTTCGAACAAAATCTGGAATATTCTCCATAAAGTGTAGATTGAGTGAAAATTATCATGAGTGTATTAAGTTTGATAATTTATCTGGTATTAAAAAAAAACTGTTCGACTTGACAATATGGTGGAGATTTCTTTCGTGGAAAGTTGTGAATTTAACCGGGATTAAGAGCTACCAAATATCAATACGTATTCAGTGAAATCAACATGGTGACTTGTCACCAACGGATAGGTACCGAGACGAAATCATTTTATTTTATTTGTTTGTAAATTAAACAAATCTTTAGGTAGTAAATATTTGTTTTAAACTTTTACTACAAAGATGCCTCGCTTTTTATATATTCTCGGCAATTTTTATATGATAAATGTGTAAATTTCATAGAATATTTCAGCAATCACGTACGGAACACTAATTGTGCAGTCGGACTTGCACTTGTCCGGTTATTTTTTTTAAGATGAACAGCAACTGACCTTCTTTTTCGTTCGTTATCATGCTTCTTATCTAACCTTTTGATTGATAAAGTAGACTACACTACCTTTAATAAAAGCATATAAATGCAAAATTTTGATTTTACAAATAAAACCAATTAATGTTTAGGTTATTTTTTCAGTTACCTCCTTTTGCTACCAAAGCTGAAGATGGCTAATAAGATTTGAAACCACGGTAAGCAAATGCGGCGTTGCCACGCTATGTTACCAGACTACAAAAAGTGTGTAAAAACTCGGTTGTAAACGAATTTCGTAACCAGTTTTTTATTTGGTTAATGTCAAAATTTGCCCATCATTTATTGAGGCTTATTAATAATTTTTGTTCTAGGTTATCCAGTATCCAAGGCACATTCGCTTGCTAATCTCCGGGACCGGAAATACCCAATTATAGAAGTGATGGAAAATTGCAAAAACCTTAAAACACTAGAACTAATGTCATGTACCAAGTAAAGTATTTCCAAGTTATATTTTATATAATTATTTTGTTTCATTATTTTCTTTTTTTTCAGTCACGACAATGACATGATAGATGTGGAGGATCCCACGTAATATTACTTATTTTGTAATCATAGTTTCATCATGTTTAACATACTCATTTACTTTTCAGTTGTAATGTCACAATTCTGGATGGCTATCCCTTCATTAGTAATTGGGTTAAATTGGAAAAGCTTACGATGGAGATTCCTTCACATGTAGAGGGAAGATTTTTAAAAGAGGTAATAGGCTAATTATAAGAGACAACCATACCATATAATCCTTGTCAATGAATACAAAAAAATTATATCGGGAAAATAAAAACAAGCTCAAGGAAATATAGCGTCTCTGAGTTACCCACATGGTGGACTTTGCGCTGTATTAAAAAATAAAGGTTCTTTCGGTAATTTTTTTTAATGTGAGTAAAAGAAAAAAACTAGTTTCGAAATGTATTGCCTAACGAATACTAATTTAAAAGGGGTGAAAAATAGTGACAATTATTTACGGTTTTTCTTTAAAGAATAATTGTTTGGTTATATGAGTTTCATAAGCAAAGATCAACGATCTTTTAACTTATATCACACATGTTTGAAACAACACAATTGAGCATTTTGGAGAATCTCGGGCGGTTGCACTTGATATATTCAAGGGATTGGAGCGTTTTACATGACGGATTGTTGGCTAAGCGACGCTCCTACGGTACTTGTTAAAGGTTTGGTATTTGGCCTTCGTGTTTCCTGCGATATAGTCGACGGCATTCTAATAAGTCGGGTCAAACGTCATTTCATTTTCTGAATTAAATCGAAAAAAAGCAGAGTTCCCCAAAATGTGTGCGAAGAAAATTTGGCATTAGTCAATTTTAGTTTACCAGTTGTCAAATTTGATATTGGTATGTTCAAAATTTAAAGGGCTGCGTTCAACAGTCAATAAAATACAGTTAACGCAGGTTAAGTTTTAAAATTAGCAACACTTCACACCAAGTTTAAAAAACATCAAAACATGATAAATGGATACAAAGCTTTTTTTAAATCAATGTTAGGTAAGGATTGAAATTAGAATGAACTATGTATTTTAAACAGAATGAAAGGGAACATACATACATATAAAAAACGATCATCTACTAAATATACCTGCCTAGGAATGTTATATATTCGATTATGCATGCTAAAAGAGAAAAGTATGAAACATGTTTAGTAAATAGAAATCAGAAGTTTCTTCCCGTTTGTTCTTAATGACCTGTTTCACAAAATATTTTGACAAGAATTTTTTAATGCGATTTTCTAAAAGGTTGCGGAAGGAACGCCTTGAGTCCTATTTCCTACATATCGAATTATTTTATTACGTATAACATATCTATAGGGTAGTCCACTTAAAATAAAAGATTACACTGTACACATACCTTATCTCGGAAAGTTCTAAATACTTATATCAACAGTTTATAGCAGATTAATAGCATTTAGCATACTTATTTGAGAAAAGGGGGACACTTTTGATGATGTTCTTTTTCGCGACACCCCTCACCCTTCTGAAGAGAGGGGATCACCTTGAAAAATTGAAATGAAATGGGGTACTTCTTTTTACCAGAATCGATAATCGATTCTATTAATCAAAAAGTGTATGCATGTCTTTTTTTTTAATCGATTTAGTATATAGTTTTAATTTTAATTTGAATGAAAATTGCAAAAGTTTATGTTTACTGCTTATTTATTAAAGCAACGGTTAACCACATTTTAAATCACTTTTACAGGCTCTTTAGAAACAATATTTTTTTCTTAAGAAAATTTTTATTGTGGTGTTTTATCCCCCCCCTTTCTGTAACTTACGGTTTTTTTTTAGTCGAACTGGATTATTGCATATTTTTAGGACACTCTACATAAAAAATTAAGTTTCTATTTATTTTTTGTTATTTAACAAACAAAAAAAATTATCATCAGTAACTTTTTTGTTGCAAAACTTAAAGGACCAAATTTCCATTTGATGGCAAAAAAAAATCATGCACACGCTGCGCGCTGTGTGTACAAGCTGCACACAATTTATGCTTTATTACCATTTATTTAAGCTATATAGGTATGTAGGTTTAGCAGGCGGTAACTTACTTAAAAAAGAATGGTGCTTAATTTAAAAGCTGACAAACTAAAGAGGAGCAAAAAGAACGATAATGCTACATTAAAAACCTTAGTAAAAGGAAGTTCAAATTCGCTGAGTCATCAGAGGTATCGCTGTCATCTTTAGATACTAAGATAACTACAGGGTTTTGCTTGGACATCCAAAACTTTTTCTCTATCCCAACCATTCCAAAATTATTTTTTCTGTATGCTCTACTACTTTTTTCCAGTACTCTTCGATGATATGATCTAGAGAGTCTTGCATACCATTTCAGGTTCATGAGATGTAGGTCCTTCAGTAATATGCTTTTCATAATAGGATTTTGCGCCTGCCCATATTAATTCTATGGCATTAAATTAGTAATGGTAAAGTGGCAAACGCAAAACCTCATGACCTGTTCCCTTAAAATTTTTTACAGCCGCGTATATTTTAGGTTTTCTAAAAGTCTTTGCCATTAAGAGTAATTCGGTTTTTAATAAATTTGAAGAAGGGTTTTGATTATGCTTTACTAACCATTGAAATATTTCATTTTTTTTCCACGATGAATTTGGTTGTTTATTCAAAATTCTAGAATGATATGAAGCATTGTCAAAACGATCAATGAGGGTTGATTTAAATTTGGAATAAGCATTTCTTTTAGCTACTTTCGATTATTATTCATGTTGCCGTGGTAATTGGAGCTGTTCGATGTAGTTGAAAATATTAAATTGGCCCCAGGTACAAATCCGGTATTTCAACCAGCATGCAAAATAATAAACCTCTTTCCAGAACTGTACCCCTTTTTCCTTTTTACTGATTTAGCCGAATTATCTTGCTACGATTTGGACCCATTTCCGTTTGAAAAAACCCATGTTTCATCCAAAAAAATTACTTTTCTAAACTGTGAATTTAAATTTACTACATACTTTCTTAAAAATATTACTCGTTGACTGGCAATATTGGGGAGTTCACACAAATATCTTCGGTTGCAGTCTTTTTTTATATCGAAATCTCAAATGTTTCATTAATTTTGACAAAGACTTTAGTCCAGTTTCTAAAATCTTTCTATCCCGTAAAGTATCTTTAAGTCGTAAGAGTTATGTTCATGTTAGATTTATACATGTCGTAAATCAAATTTCTCATATCCATTTTCACGAATTCGCTTAAATCCTTAGTTTTCGGCCTTTTTTTTCCCTTTTTCACATTTTTTCGCGGTTATACCGCTGCGATCTTTATTAGCAATCTTTTGTATAGTTCTAATACTTAAATTTAAAGCTTCCCATACTTGTTTCTGGATGGACTTCGGATTCATTAACTTACTGTCTTTGGTAGATTTTCTTTGCTCCTTTTCAAAGTGGCTTATTAATTAAGCACCATTTTTTTCGTCTGAGGATTTAAAAAGACCGCAAAACGCTTTTTGGCTTCCATTTTTATATGTATAATAAAATTTTTTGACACTATTGAAAATTACTAAAAAAATTGGCATTGACTTTGACATAATAATGCTGCATTCATTTTTAACATCCAAAAACATTTAGCGACATTTACAAGCATATTTTACAAACATTAAATAAATTACAGGTTTTCTGCCTCGGTTTTACTAAAGTATTCTGTATACTTCTATTCGTTAAGCTCTGAATGCTCTCAGATGAGAAAGCAAAAATAATGGTAACTGCTAAGTTCAATATTTAAATATTATGTATATTATATTATAAAATAAAATAATCCAATCATTGTTCCATGGCATTTGAAAAATATTATTTTTGCTTTTGTCAGTGTGTTCTTTTAAACATTTTTTCAACAATTTTAAAAACATATGTAATATTTGAAGTTTGAATGTTCAAGTATTTTTAATATTTAACGATTCTGAACGAATTTTATTCTCAAAATATTTAGATGGTTGCTTGCCACTGGAAATTATAGTTGGCTTTCTGTCTCGGACATAAAAAGTCTATTAGACTTTTTCATTTTTTTTCCGGCGTGGGATTAATTAAATTTATGCTGACTGCAACTTTAACAAGAACGACAACAGAAAAGTTTATCGCAGCTAAGACGATACACCTGTCTTATTAGAATGCCGTCGACTATAACGGTCTTGATAAGGCGCAGTTGGCGGTTTTTTTTTTTTATAATACCTTCACTATCAACATAGTGGTAGCGAGGCAGGGAAATTTACAGGAATCACTTGTTATAAATGGTAAAATAGTACAAATCCAGAAACTTAGTTATTTGAGTACTACTGTATATGATACTTGGGATTACAAAGGAGAGGTGCTATGTAGAAAGCTAGAGCATTATTTTTTGCGGATGAAAAAACTTTTCCTTACCAGTGATCTGAGCCTCAAAACTTAAAATCAAAATGGTCCTGTGCTACGTTCCCTCTATTTTGAATCCTTAAAATTATATGGATACAGCATGTCACAAATGAAGAGGTCCTAAACAGAATGGGCCAGAATAGAGAAATCGTATCAGCACAAAAAGATACAATATTTAGGACACATACATTAGGAAATACTACATACAACAACTATAGGTTAGTCAATAAGTTTTGAAAGCGGAAATGAAACAAGATGAGTCGAAATTCGAAAATTCTTAAGTATAATTTCCCTTAAGCTCAATATATTCTTTCCAGAGATTTTCCAATTCATTTACCTCATCTCTGAAGTGGTTTTCCGGAAGACCTGCAAAATATCCATCTACACGTTTTGTTTTTCGGAGTGACTTTGCCTACCGAGCCACGTTTTGGCAAGTCTTCGATATTTTTCGTCTCGTTAAAACGATTTACCCACTTTTTCACGAACTATACCGACTTTTTAATATATTTAGCGGTCGCGGAATGTATTATTTTCGGCCCCTTTGGATGGGAACAAAGAAAGACTGCCTCGAACAGACGCGCAATCAAGGATTTTTGGATTTTACGTGATTTCGACGAAACATCAGAATGGACGGATACTTTTATTAAAATGCGTCATAGACAAAGGTTCCTTCTACCGATTTTTTGTTGAATCGCTAGAATCGCATCTACCAAAAATGACTTATCGAGGACACGTTCTTACTTCACCGACTGTATGTTGTATTTTGTTCTAGGTTCTAATACACTGCAAAAAATTAAAATATTTGAGAATAATAAGTTACGGGACGAACGAAAAGCTTAATAGGAGTATGTACCAGGCCCTGCCGTATGCAAGTTCGTTAGAAGATTTGTGGTAAGTTTTTAACTTTTATATGGGAGAATTTTTTTAAGTTATTTACCTAACCGCGTGAGGGAACTATCACCAGTTTTCTGTAGACTTTTTGCCCTATCCTACAAAAAAAGAATATGTCATTCCTGCTGGAAATGCGCTACAGCCGATACCCGAAAAAGGGAAGAAGACCTTGCCAAACAACTACCGACCAGTCGGACTGCTTTCAATATAACGGAAGTCTTGGAAAAGACTATCAATCAGCATGTACTAAAATACCTTGGAGGATTGAAAGGACCAAGAATCCGATCTACAGCTTTGCCCATGACAGTATGCTTATTTCTTCATTCCCTTTAAACGCGCGCAGACGCAAATATGCGCAGACAGCAGGAAGTCGTTCAATGTAACAAAGACCTGGAAGAAATTCTATCTTGGGGTGACAATAATCTAATAGAATTTAACATTACAAAAGCCCAGTTGGCAGTTGTTTTCTAAAAAAGTTAACGTTGCTGAATCCGACATAGTTATGTCGGGGCACTTCATTTCTCGAGCTTTGCTGCGCGTTAATTTGGGAGCAAATATGTCTCGGCATGAACATGTTGCAAGCATAGCAACGAGAGCATTACAAAAGCTAGGACTTTTATTTCGAACTAGAAAGCTTTACACTGCACAACAGCTATTAATTCTGTACAGGATGAGTCAACGATAGAGTAAAGTTTATTATCTCATTTGTTTCGGAAATGACGAAAAAATGTTAAATATAATAGTTTTAGGGAATGTTAAGGTGCACAGTTTAAAATTATTTTTGAGTATACAGGGTACTTCAGAAAAGTGTGGCCGATATACCATATGTTTTTTTTTTAAATGGGACATCCTATTTTCTAATTTATTTTTAAATTCTGCGTAAAATTTTATAACTTCCTTATTAATAATGTTATATACCTAAACCTAGTAGTTTTTCTAATATTTCAATTTAAAAAAAAAATACTAGTTTTCAGTTTTGTAAAAAATTGCCAGTAGCGCCATTGTTTCTGAAGGTGGAACACGCATAATTGGTACGAGCGTTCTATAGAGATGAAAAAAAGATATATGTAAAGAAATTTGAGTTAGATGCTACAGGGTGTTCAAAATAAATGTATACATTTCGACTATTTTAAATTGAAAAAATCTCAAATTTTTTAAATGGCACACCCTGTATATTATTATTTTTTCTGATAGATTTTACCAAACCCTCCAACTTTTATTAAGAATGTCATATACCTATTTCTAATAGTTTTAGATTTATTTTGAATTTTTTAATTTTGACCCTTGTTTTTAATACACTTACGCTATAACATCATAGTTGCCAAGACAAAACAAAAATGTAGGCATTGTCAAATTTTGACATGTCTAGTAAGCAAGTAAAAATAGTTCAATTTGTTGTAGTAAGTGACGTATAAAGGTAATAATTATGAATTTTCATAAAAATGCTATAATTGATATGGTTTATATACTGGGCGAGGCGGGAAAAAATTGTCTTTTGCCAGTAAGGCTTTACGGAGCGAAGTACCCTAATAGACGTATACCATCTAGAAAATCTGTTCATTGCCTAATGGAACGATTTGATGGTAGTGGTAGCGTAGCGTTGAGTATACGAAACGGAAAGTAGTAAACCAGAATGCTACCAATGAGGAAAAAGAAATGGAGATTTTAGTTCATGTTAAAGATAATCCCTAGGTCAGCAGCCGTCAACTATCTGACACATCCCAAGCTACGGCTAGTCGCACCACGAGATAATACAATCATCCCTTTTATATGGAACTACACCAAGAACTTCAAGAACGTGATTTTGAACGATGAGTAAACTTTTGTACCACCATGAATGGAGCAATAGAGGCCGATCCAAATTTTTTATCCAAAATAATGTTTTCTGATGAAGCTACTTTTCGCAGTTAACAGCCATAACTTGCATTATTATTCAACAGTTAATCCATTTTGGGTTCGGGAAGTTCAAAACCAAAACCATTGGTCGCTTAATGTATGGTGTGGAATATTAAATTTTTGAATTATCGGTCCATGTTTTTTCCGCGAACCGCCTAACGGGCCTAGGAGCTAAATTTTTTGCAAAACGAATTACCCCAGCTTCTTGAAGAAGTTGATAATTTTGAAAGGGAACAAATGTGGATTCAATAAGACGGAGCTCCTGCTCATTAGCACCGGGAAGTTGGGGAATTTTTAAACGATTTTCACTCACAAAAATGGATCGGTAGGGATGGATTCATTCAGTGGCCCCCTCGGCCTTAACACCTTTAGACTTCTTTTTGTGATGTTACATTAAAGATCGTATTTGTGTGAATCCCTCTACAACACCAGTAGATATGGAAAATAGGATACGGGATGTGTGCAGGACAATAACGCCCTTTATGCTAAGGAAAGTGAAGGAAAATATAGTAAAACGACTGTATTCAAGTAGACGGGCATATTTTTGAACATTTATTACGTCATAATAATTGATCATTAGATAAGTTAAACTATATTAAAATTATTATTAACTATTTTTTTTGTTTTCACAATAGCGTGTTTTAAAAACAAGAGTAAGAATTGAGAAATTTAAAATAAATTGAAAACTCTTAGAAATAGGTATATGACATACTTAATAAAAGTTGGAGGGCTTTGTTAAATCTATCAGAAAAAAATAATAATATCCAGGGTGCGCCGTTTAAAAAATTTGAGATTTTTCAATTTAAAATAGTCGAAATGTATACATTTATTTTGAACACCCTGTAGCATCTAACTCAAATTTCTTTACATATTTCTTTTTTTTCATCTCTATAGAACGCTCGTACCAATTATGAGTATTCTACCTTCAGAAACAATGGAGCTATTGGCTATTTTTTACAAACTGAAGACTAGTATTTTTTTAAAAAAAATTGAAGTATTAGAAAAACTACTAGGTTTAGGTATATAACATTATTAATAAAAAAGTTATAAAATTTTACGCAGAATTTAAAAATAAATTAGAAAATCTATATCTATATCTATCAATCGGTTTTATAACGTCTTTCGTCTTCCGATGCCTAATTTCCACTCCTCCCGGTTTCTCCATCCCTCCTCCTCCTCCAGATCTCTCTCTAGTACTTCCTTGTTGATTCCTGCTCTCCAGCTTTGGCGTGGTCTTCCTCGCTTTCTTTTTCCATGAGGGTTCCAATTTAAAATCTTTTTAGGTAGTCGGTCTTGTGACATTCTCTGTACATGTCCGTACCATACCAACTGTTGGATTCTGATTTCGTCCACTATATCGTGCTTTATTTCTAAAGCTCGTCTTATCGTATCATTTGGTATGCTGTCTTTTCTGGATTTTCCGCTGCTCGTCTCCAGAAATCCATTTCTGTAGCTTTTAGTATTTTTTCTGTTCTTTCCTTCAATGGCCACACCTGGGAGCTGTAAGTTATTATACTTTTCACTATTGAGTTGTAAATTCTCTTCTTATTTTCAATGGTTTATGTTTTTGTCCCATAGTATACTATTAAGCATTGCAATCGCTTTTCTTCCTTGGATATTCCTCTCGAATATTGCTTCTTCCAGTGTTCCGTCCCTAGATATTCTCGTTCCCAAATACTTATAACTGGCACAGTGTTTGATGGTGTGTCCTGTGGCCAGTTTCAAGACCTGCTGTTGTCCTGCGACGCACATGTACTCGGTCTTTTTAATATTGACTTCTAGGACCCATTTTTCATATTGCTCCATAAGTTTTCGTGTCATGTATTCCATATCATCGATGTCCTGAGCGACTACTACCTGGTCGTCTGCGAATGACAGCGTGTACAATGTAGTATCGTCCTCCAGTGGTAATCTCATACTGCTGCATTTCCTTTTCCAGTTCTTCAGTGCTCTCTCCAAATAGATTTTAAATAGCGTTGGGGATATACAGCAGCCCTGTTTGAGACCCTTTGTGACCTGGAACCCTGTTGTTATACCATATTTGGTTTTCACACACTACTTCTTGCGTCTTGGTATAAGGATTTTACGGCTTTAATTATTTCGGTGTTTACATTACTCTGTTGTAGGATGTTCCGTTTAAAAAAAACATATGTTATATCGGCCACACTTTTTGAAGTACCCTGTATACTCAAAAATAATTTTAAACTGTGCACCTTAACATTCTCTAAAACTATTGTATTTAACATTTGTTCGTCATTCCCGAAACAAATGAGATAATGAACTTTACTCTATCGTCGACTCACCCTGCTCAAATTCAAGCAACGATGGATTACTGCTCCCATGTTTAGGGCTCGGCTCCCAGACATGCACTGCATTTATTGGATTCCATTCAGAAGAGAGCTGTTCGCCTGATTGGAGGCCCAGAACTGACCAGCGACCTTGATGCCTTGGAACATCGAGGAACGGTTGGCGATTGAATCTCTTCTACAAATATTTTCATGGAAAGTGTTCGATGGATGTCCCGCTTAATTCCTTCCAAAGTGGTGCATACTTCACATCCGTATGACGTTTAGCTTGTCACTCCCCGTACAACCCTCTTCAAGCAGTCTTTTATATGGAGAATCTCAACCCTTTGGCATGATTTGCCCAGGACTGTGTTTTCCACCGAGTACAATTTACAGCGATTCAAGATCAACGTGAATCTGTTTTTCCGCACACTCGTCGCTCCTGTGCTATAAAATAAATCATGAAAATGACGGCATACAAAAAATTTCTTGGTTGTCAAATTACTGTCGGTGTTGTCAGATCGTTGAGTGAAGGCCCCAGTGCTTGGTAAAGAAGCTGAGGTGTCCCTAACGATAGTTTTCAAAATTGTACACGTTAACACAGGTATACAAAAATCAAAAACTCTCTGTCTTTTAAGTGAGACACGTATTTTCTTAGGTATTTTTTTTATGCTGAATCCAAAAAAATCATAAAAAAAGACATCCACCTTGAGGTTTTTTTCAGAAAACACACTTAAAGTTGCCAGAAAACTATTAAATTGAAAAAAATACATTTAATAAATAAAATTTAAAACTATAAAATCATTAAAATTATAGAATAAAACTATTATTTCGGACATCTTTAAATGTTCTGAATCTAGACTTATCATAAAAACTTAAAAATGTTAGATTATAGTGTTCATGTTTAACAAAAAACGCGCATACACCATCTTTAACTAAGCTACGTAGAAAAATGCTGTTTAAAATAAATATGTGCAACCGCTAAATTAAAAAATTGTTTTTAATTTTGAACAACTTACTCACTGGGTTACTCACTCACTCACACACTCACTCACTCATTCACATACCTCCATACTCACTCACTCGCCCACTCACTCACTCAGTACCTCAATCACGTACTCAGTACCTCAGTCACTTACTCACTCACTCGCTCACTTACTCACTACCTCATTCACCTATTCAGATTCCCCCATATTCACTCGATCAATCTATCCACAAAATTGACTTCTAAAACTGTCAAGGGATATACATTAAACTGCATTTTGCAATCTTTTGTTCCTAAATAGTAAACGGATATTTTTTTCGTACGGAAAACTTATAAGAACACTTCGGTGTCTGTCGGTCTGTCAGTCGGTCTGTCATACTCGATCTTCTCCGAAACTATTTGACATAGAAAGTTGAAATTTGGCACTAACGTAAGAATTGATGGCTTCATCAGAGCCGTGTAGTTTTGAAAGTTAAATTTTGACTTAGGGGTTAGTTTTGGGGGGTGAAATCGGAAGTGAAAAAAAATTACCAGGTCATCGAGTGGAATGTCAAATGAGAGCTTGTAAGAAGGCAAGTTCAAAAATATATATAATGTAACACTTGCTCACAATTGTTTTATTTTTAAAAAAGTGGAAAAATCGCTGTCCCCCCTTATCTCGATAAGTACGGATTAATAAGTTTTGAAAAAATTCTGGAATATTCTCTACAGGGTGTAGATTGAACGAAAATTATCACGAGTGCATTAACTTTAATAATTTATCTGGTATATAAAAAAAAAAAAAATTTCAGGGTCGTCAGTTTTCAGTTAAGGTCGAAAAAAACTTTGTTGAAAATTCATTTGGGATGTTTTTATGAAGTTACTGATCATTTTATACTTCTTAAAAGCAATCAACGTACGGAACATTAATTGCGCAAGTCCAACTTGCACTTGATCGGTTATTTAATTTAGCGGTTGCACATATTTTTTTAAAACGGCTTTTTGTTACGTAGCTTAGTTAAAGGTGGTGTATGCTTGTTTTTGTTAAATATGAACACTAAAATCTAATATTTTTAAGTTTTTATGATAATTGTAGATTCAGAACATTTAAAGATGTTTGAAATAATAGTTTTATTCCATAATTTTAATTACAGTTTTACATTATTTATTAAAATGTATTTCTTTTTATTTAATAGTTCTCTGGCAACTTTAAGTGGGTTTTCTGAAAAAACCTCATGGTAGATGTCTTTTTTTATAATCTTTTTGGATTCGGCATAAAAAAATACTTATGAGAACACGTGTCTCACTTAAACGACAGAGAATTTTCTTATTTTGTATACCTGTGTAATTTGCGGATGAAAAAAATGCACGATGGATCTCCAAACTGCTTCCACCAGGGCAGAAACTGTCGGGGAACGGAATTTCTTAAAAACATTGGTCTGTTTTAGAGAACGATGGTGATGAGGTGACGAGATGGCTATTTTTTTATGATATATAATTTTGAGAATTATTAGCAAAATATGCTTGTAGAATCTGGTACATTGCTATAGATTTTCATCTTAGCATATTCGATCTGATTTGCTAATAGTTTCATTTTCAGTCTTAAATAATATTTTTAAAGTAACAAACATATAAAATGCTTAAGACCATTTAAGGGTTAACAGGTTACTTTAGGATAAATTACGTTACATAAGTATTTCCAAAATAAGAATACAGTGAAGTCCATTTATAACGAACTCCAAAAAATCACTAAAAATGGTTCGCTATATCCGAAGTTCGTTACAAACAGTAAACAAAATCTAATATCATTTTTCACTACTTTTTTATTTAGATTAGGCGCTAATGCTTAGAAAAATGAATAATAATAATTATTAAATTAAAAGAAAACATTCAAAGGAAAATAAAACAAGTCACACTAAAGTTAATATTATGTATGTTGGTACATATACGAGTATAAACGAAAACATTAAAATACGTAGTTCATATATAAAATCAGTAATTTTCGTTTGTAAAATTTTACTTGAAAAAGAATGGTGTTTATACAATTGTCAAGATCACAAAAACTACTCCATATATGTTCAGGAACTTCACGAGATTCCAAAAAATTGCGAGTTTCAGTCATTTTCTTAGTCATTTCTGAAATGGATGGAACATAAATATTATCTCCTTCTCCAAGCTCGTCTTCGTCGTCATTATCGCTTAAAATCTTTCCAGAAGTCACTGACGTCACAATTTGATCATCAGTTAATATTTCTCCCGTCATTAATTCATTATCAGCACATACATATTCTTCAAAATTAAAGTGATTAAATATCTTTTTAATCTGGATTTCCCCTGTACTTTGTTGAATGTCGGCATCGTAAACAAATTCTAGACAATCAGTAGGATCTTCCCGATGTTTTTCAATCCACTGAGTCATATCTATATTCCTTCCTTAAAAATCCGCCATGCTTAAAATACTACTCAGTATATAACATATTACCACTACACCAAACACTTTATTTTTGCACTCGACATGTGTCATTGTGCCAAAGATTCCACATTTCCAACTTAGTATGCATAAAACCGTTTGCAATGGTTTCTCTACTGACACTTTGCCAAGCTATATGGATAAAGTTTATAGCGTCCAAGAGAATTACAGAAAAAATGTTACCTTTATCGATCGTCTCTAACATTTTCATAAGTAAAATCTTTCTATAATGAGATTTTAAAGAATGTATGACACCTTGATCCATAGGCTGGAGCCTTGGACTTGTGTTTGGAGGCATAAAAAACCAATTTTATTTTTGCTGTAGATCAACTTCAGGGTGCGCAGGACAGTCGTCAATTAGAAGTAATATTTTTTATGTTTGTGAATTTTCATTCTTCGACCTATTCGATCAGTTCGTTTTTTTTAAAAATTTCTGATGTCATCCAGGCTTTACTGTTTGATTTGTACTTTATTCGTAAATGTTTGTTTTTAAAACACCTGGGATTGGCGGACTTTCCTCTCACCAACAATTTTCTTTTCTCTGTTCTAGACATATTTACAGTTACCAACACAGTAATCCTTACTTTTGATAATTTTCCACCAGCACAATTCTCTCCGACAAACTTTAATGTCTTATCAGTCGTCATCTTGTAAAAGAAAACCCGTTTCATCTTCATTAAAAATGTCCACATATTCAAAATTTTTTTCCGGCCATATATTGGCCAACCACTGATCATATCCATTCCTGCAGTTTCTCCTACTATCTTACCCCCACTCATATTATGTCGCTTTTTAAATCGTTCAATCCAATTTCTAGAACAGTTAAACTCGGTGTTCTCTATTTTCCCAATTCACTAGGTCTCTCTTGTAAAGTAAAGCTGGTAACAGGAACATGTTCATGTCGTTTTTGACTAAACCATTTAAGGAGTCCTTTATCGACTTGGTCATGTGTAAATTTTCTTACTTTTTTACAACTAAAGTTTCTTTTATCGTAGATTGATAAGATTTCTTGCCTCTTGTTCCATATTATAGAAACCGTAGATTTAGTTAAATTCAACTGTTTGCAAACATCACTTTGTTTAACTCCATTTTCTATTTTCCTTATAATATCGTGTTTGTCTTTTTGTGTACTTTTTAAAATAAAAACTTAAACATTCACTTTGTTACTTTAATCAAATATGCATAAGAACCGCATAACATTGCGTGAATTGAAAATAATACTGCTCGAACTAGCGACGCGGCGGAAACAAGTAGAATAGGGGTTCCAGCGAGTGTCGGTGAATTCCCTAGATCAAGTCGCGCGGCATCGAGCACAGGGTGTGGCAAGTTCGTTATAAGCGGACACAAAACAGCCAAATTTGGTTCGCTTTATCCGGAAGTTCGTTATAACCGGGTTTGTTTTAACCGATAAAATTGTGCATTGGTCTTATGGAAGTTTTTTCATGCATTATAAAATAGTTTTAACTGGAAATTCGCTATAAACAGATTCGTTATAAGTATACATCACTGTATTAAAAACTCGAGTTATTTTTGGTTACAGGGCATATTAAAAAAAACTTCTAACCAAATCTGGAGATATTAAAATCGTCTATCTAACCCAACCATCATATACATTTTTAAAAAAACTTTTTTTGTGTTCCGTACGAAACACGGTGTCTGTCGGTTTGTCTGTCACAGCCGATTTTTTCCGCAACTATTTGACATAAAACCTTAAAATTTGTCACAAATATAGGAATTGATGGCCCAGTCAGAGCCGTGTAGTTTTAAAAGTTAAATTTTTACTTAAGGTTAGGGTTAGTTTTGGGGGTGAAATCGGAAGTGAAAAAAAAAATTCTTATCAGGTCATCGAGTGGGGTGTCAAATGATAGCTTGTGAAAACACGAGTTCAAAAGTATATAATGTAATATTTGCGCGCACACTTTTCTTTGTATTATTTTTAAAAAACTGCCGAAAATCGTTGTCCGCCGCCCTATCTCGAGAAATACTAATCAAAAAATTTTCAAAAAATTCTGGACTATTCTTCATAACGTGTAGATTGAGCAAAACTTATCACAAGTGCATTACATTTGATAATTTATCTGGTATAAAAAGAAACTGTGTTGCTTGACGATATGGTTTGGTTAATATACTTTTCAGTACATAACTGTTACCGAGTAGCGCGTCGCTCCTGTAGAGAGATCGAATTTAATTTTTTTGTTTTTAATTAAACAAATAGTTAGGTAGTAAAAGTTTGTTTTACACTTTTAATACTAGATTCTAGATGAAGCTAGATTGATTTATTGACTATTAGGTAGCTAAGATGCAATAACTATTATACATTATTCATTAAGAAAACCTTGAAAATACACATTGGATCTTAAGATATATACATGTCAGGAACCTAATTAACTTAGTCTAGGTAAGGAGTTTATATTATATTAAAGGCAATCGCTGTACGGAACACTAATTGCGCAGATCCAACTTTTACTTGACCGGTTTTTATTTTTTTAGGAATATGACTTGAAATTCAATAATTTTATTTGTAAATTTTTAGCTTTGAAAACGTGCACATCAATATCGACAGGCTATTTCAAAGTCTTAACAAAATACAGGACTGCAAAGTTAGGCGGATATACATAAATGCTCTGCATAACGACTCTAAGTTGTTTAAGCCAGTAGAAGAATTTTTAAAGAATAACGAACAACTTATATTTTTATTTATTGCTCTAACTAAGAAAACCGAAACTGTACTTAAAAATCTTCAGAATTTATTAAATCAGTACAAAAAGGATCATCCCGCGAAAATATTTTTTGCCAAAAAAGATCCGAAGAACTATTTAGGGAGTTTTCCTATACCTCTTTGTCATAGGGAGTTAATGGCATACGACACTGATGTTTCGACCGTTGATTTTTACACATTCAGATAGCGTAGTTAATCGAAACTTTATTCGACGTCATCTGAAATTGTGTATAAAGCTCTGAAATAGAATGCAGTCATAATGGGTATATAAAAAAAGTTTTATGGACAAATTATTATTAATTCATGGCAACGTCGCCTCGTCGTCAAAAACTGTTAATGTGACTTTTATCACATTTGGCAAGCCAGTGAAAATTTTTTTAAACTAAAATATCATATAGGTACAATTCTTCTGGATTTCTCCTGTGTCGATTGAATAAATGACACTGATGTTTCGCCGACAATCCTGTCGGCTTCTTTAGAGCTTTTATGAAGTGTTTTGAAGTAACTTCTTCGGAATGTAGCACGAAAAAATGATTTAATTCCGCTTGCACACGTCTTTTATATTAGTAGACCGGGGTGGGGGGAGAGTGGGACTTCTTGGATAACCTGTTCCCAGATTGGTGAAAAATAAACACCAGTGTCACGATTAAGATTGTGGGAAGATATAGATATTTCGATGGATAGAAAGGGGAATTCGTCGCAGGGATCTTTGATTGAGAGAATCTAGTGACCCCTACAAAGGCGTACTGCCCTTTGATGTATACTTTTCTAATTGTTTTGCCTACACAGCCACAACTAAATGACATACTGTAGATTCCTGAATTTTTAAGAGAAATCTTATCTTTCACAAATCTCAGATGTCGGGAGAGTTTAGGGCACGTAACACCCCCAACCTTAATCGCAATACTGGTCTTTACCTTTTACGAATCTGGAAACAGTTCATCCATAAAGTCACACACTCCCCCCACCCCGGTGTCCTAACATAAAAGGGTCGTATAAATTACTGCAATTAATTTCAACATACGCATGTCGTCACCTTTTGGTCTTTCACCTATATGAAAGGGCCTTTTTACCTGGTATTTTCACCTCTTCTGTACCAGCAATCAACCTCTTGCTTGAAACATGTAAAACTTCAAAAAATGATAAATTATTAAAAAGTAATTCTGATTTGATTTAGTGGTAAATTTATGGATTGATTATTTAATCTTGAAATGTTAATTGATAATTACGTAGATAAGCCACTTTTGGTTAACGAAGAGCCTCCTACCGTCAACATATCAGACTATTTACAACCAAAAGCAGCCGTGTTAGTTTGCTGTTGCATCAGAAAAACATGTTTTCTTTCAAAGAAGGTTACTTGCACTCAAAATTGTCACATAATTTGACAGACTGCTTGGACAAAAGGATATTTCTCGGTTTAGTACAACTCAACTTGATAGGCCCAAGGCTCAGCTTGTTTACATCTAAACCCGATCCAACATTAACCGTGGGTTCGAGGAAGAGCGACTGAAAACGATGAGTTACGATTTGGTTGAGCCAGTCAGGTGTTGTCAGAGTTTGTACTTTAATAAGTTTTATATAGCCATATATAATGTGCTATTAAAATTAACAAATATTAGTGACAACACCGGTACGCTTTCCCAATTACTAGCAGACCACGTCCGATCATTTAAATTTTTAGCGGTGCTCCACAGTGAGGATTCGTCTCACTGTGCTGGACAAAATTCTCTCTTTGCTTCAATTTAAGCGGTATTATAACATTTTTTTTTAATTACTCGCTAGCGCTATAACGTAAGCTTGCGCGTTTTTTGAATTAAGAAATTGTAAGTGAAAACATTTAAAAGATTAAAGAAATTGATAAATAAAGGTAAGTAAAGAATTAATATTTCGAAATTCATATGTATAACATGCAATCTGTTTGTACTAAATATTTGAGAATGTACGTGTGAGCGTGACTCTGTGTGTGTATGTGCATGTGTGTGATCGTGTTTACTGTTTACAAATTTAATTTTTTAGATTGGTATTATGCGAATTAATGTGTGTAGGCGTGGTTATGTACTTTTGTGTTTATGTGAGATTGTTTGTGTTTATGTGTGTGTGAGTATGTAGGTGTTTAGTGTACACAAGTTTAATTTTTGTTGATTGGAGTTATTCAAAAAGTTTTTTTTTTCTCATAATCAAAGTATGTTTTCAAATTCATCAATTAGATCCAGTACCTGTTGGCTTTCTATGGTCTGTATAAGAAAGAGGCTAGTATTTTCTTACTGAAGATTCCGATACTGTTTCGGGATGAAGCAGATTGAAAGATCTTTTGGAGTTTTATAAGTTTCCCTTGATTATTTTAAGATTTCGATATGAAGTTTAAATGTTAGAGAGGAGACGATAGAGTCTAAAGATTTTTTTTTATATATAGTTTAACAGGTTATAAAATTATTGACGAACGTAAAATCAGTAGAGTAATAAGTATTATGATTTGTTGATAAAACTACAACTTTTCAGAGGAATTTTGATAAACTGATTCACAAAACTAATATATATACACTTACTGACAATGCAACAAGCAGTATAATTGGAGAAAAGTAATGTATTTTAATCGAAAAATAATTATGTAATTAAGGGTGATGTAACTACATTCAAATCTATGTTTCATAAAATAGTGTGGATGTGGCCTAAAAAGAGATAGAATAATTGATTCTGTAATGTTCAATTGTACCCAAATATAATTATTTTACAAATAAATAAAAATATACTATTGGTGAATCTGAATGCGAGAATGCAGTTAAAGTTATTCATTTATAGTTTCTGATATGAAAAATCGTTTTATAAAATATAAAGCTTTCGAAGTAAAATTTTTATAACTGAACTTATACACCATACACACTAATAGACACACGCACACACATGCATACCTATATGCTTACATATACACATATAAATGCCCACAAACTTATCTACTTACATAGGCATGAACACATTTAATCAGAAACACGTAAACACACAGGCACACTCAATATACACATACATACGCATAATCTCAATCTAAAACACATACACAATCACACACACACATAAACCCCTCTCACATATAAACACGCTTACATTTATATGTACGCGTAACCCCAATCAACAAAAATTAAATTTGTATACACTAAACACATGCATACTCACACACACATAAATAGAAACAAACTCACATATACACAAAAGTATATAAACACGCCTACACTCATGCATTCGCATAATACCAATCTAAAAAATTAAATTTGTAAATACGTTCAGGCACATGCGTACGCATTTACTACATACACACAAACACATACAAACTCGCATGCACACACACATGCACACAGACTCACACTCACACGTACCTTCTCAAATATTTAGTACATATAGATTGCATGTAATATGTATGAATTTGCAACTACTAATTCTTTACTTACCTTTATTTATCAATTTTTTCAATCTTTCAAATGTTTTCTTCGAAAATTTTCATTTACAGTTTCTTTATTCAAAAAAATGTGCAAGCTTACGTTATAGCATTACTTTTGACGAGTAATTTTAAAAAAATAAATGTTACGATACGGCTCACCGTGCGCTGTACGGACGCGGGATACGGTAATTTTTTTGCATAAGCCATCGTTGAAATTTCGTGCAGTGTTTTCTACTTGTTCTTACGGCACTCATTGCAATTTCTAATGGATCATAGATTTGACGAAAAACGATATTATATATTAGAAGTATGGATTCCATACACTAAGGCATGGTGACGGTATTCGCGCAGTATTATTTACGTATGAGCAAGAAAGTATTTTCTAAGAAGTATAATATTGACCATCTAACATTCAACATAATATTTTTTATGATTATAAGATGTTTACACGACATTAATAAAAATATGTCCATTAAAAACATTTACATCGCGTATGTGGGAAGATCCTTTAAATAAGAAAAATTTGTTTTTATAATTTACATTATTTTAAATATCAGTAGAAATTATTTTTAAACATGTGTTTTAGTACATAAATATTTTATTATTTTTATCTTAAAACTTTTTTATATTTAAAATAAATTTTAATGAAAATGTAGAATTTTGTAGCCAATTTTGTTGTTATGACATTTATACAAGTTTTTTACAGCATACAAAATTGGCTGTTTTAATATTACTTTTTATTTCTTAACTTATAATTTCAATTTGATAGAATAAGGCACTTTTTACATTTTATTTATGCGTCAGTGATGAAAAATTAATACAAGTTATTTTATTTTGTTACATTAGAGATTCCTGAGAAATTTATTAATTTGTTTTTATGTACTGTTAGGAGAGTTTAAACTGTACCCCGAATGTACGGAACAAATTCAAAATCGCTCGCGGATTATATAATTATTAATATGTAGTTTAAGATTATTAGCATTTACATTACTTTTATTTTTCCACTTATTTCATTATTATCTGAAATTGTGTTTATCTATGAATTTAATGTTTTTTTTTAAGGTTTTTGAATTCGTTTGATACATTTACTGATCGACATTTTAAAATTCGTAATGGTAGAGAAATAACAATGACATTACAAATGTCAAACTAATATCATCAAATATTGTTGATGTGTTTTGATTTTCCAGTTGTTAAGGGTGTCACAAATTAACTAATAGAGACAGTAATGACAGATATACTATATCTGTGTGTATATTACTATTCGTAATTATGGTTACAAGCTTTTACTACCAGTTTTAGTTAACATTTCAGATGAGGACAGCAGAGTATCTAAATCTTAGTTTTGTTTGTATTTTATGCTAATTACTCAAAAATTAATTATTTTAGATAACTATAAGCTAATACCCTTGTATATATATTATACGAGAGTATTAATTTATTACTTTAAGGATAGATCTATGCAGAAAATAATGTTGGTAAAAGGTATGGTATCGTGTTCGTGATACTTTTAAATAATTAAAATTAGATATTTATTTTATATTAGAGTTTTACAATTTTCTTTTATGGGGATAGTCGTCCGTTCCATCATTCGACCAGAATTATATTTTCTTATTATACCGACAGTCATAATTACAAATAATAACTTAATCTCGACTTGTTTAGTATTTTTATTTACCAAAATGATTTTATACAAAATAGTGTTTTTTTCACAAACTTGATTCAAGAAAACAAAAACGTGTAAAAACTGGTCGAAAAATTTATGAAATAACACACCAGGGTTTCCGCATTTCATAATAGAATGCTCGCTAAAAGTTATTCTAACAATTTTATTATTTGTTATAAATATATTAAATAATAATTTAAAAAAACTATATTATTGCCGTTTGCCCCCACAGCGTTTTTCAATTTTGGGCCCTTCTGTCTTCTTTCTCTGTCGTCGGGGGTAGGATAGAATATTAAAGAAAGTGTAATTATTTATTAAGCGTAATCTGTATACTAAAAGAAACACTGACCCTAAATACAGGCGTCAGAAGTGGGAGAGAGAGAGTGTGTCGAGAACTAGAAGTCACACTGCTAAACTGACAGTCGATAGGATAAGAAAAAATAATCACTAATGTTGGTAAAAGGTGTATCGTGTTCGTGATATTTTTAAATAACTAATATTAAATATTTATTTTATATTAGAGTTTTATAATTTTTTTTTATGGGCGTAGTGGTTCGTTCCATCGTTGGACTAGAATTATATTTTCTTATTATATCGACACACATCTCGACTTATTTAGTAGTGTTTTTTTGTACAAACTTGATCCAAGAAAATAAAATACGTATAAAAACTAGTCTAAAAATGTATGAAGTAACAAATCACGGCTTCTGCGTTTCATAATAGAATGATCGCTAAAGATTGTTCCAACAATATTATTATTTGTTATTACGAATATATCAAATAATAATTTAAAAAAAAACTATATTATTGCCATTTGCCGGCACAGGGCAGGCGCTTCTCTCTTTTTTCTCAGTCGTCCAGGGTAGGGTAGAATATTAAAGAAAGTGTATTTATTTATTAAGCGTAATCTGTACACTAAAAGAAACACTGACCCTAAATATAGGCGTCAGAAGTGGGAGAGAGAGTATGTCGAGAACTGGAATTCACACTAGTAAACTGACAGTCGGTAGAATAAGAAAAGATAATCAATACATATAGACCAAAAGGACTACCCGAAATTTTGACCTGTCGACTAACCGTCTGCCTAGTTGTTCGGGCGAGTCGAATAAAAGACTTTAACGTTGATTTTGCGGCCCCCGTGCCCTGGAATGCCCAGATAAAATGCTACGCCCAAAAATGAACTGTCGTTTAACCACGACTGTTTTTAGCTGGAAAAAGCGGGTTAGGCTTCGTCCTTCGGTATTGGCGGCGTCTGCCTTTTGCAGGTTCCCTTTTATTATATCAAGAAAAAACTAAATTTATTGATTTATATGGTTAAATAACACTCCATTTTTGGATCGCCCTAAAGCTGGTCTCGGGCGTCTGGTCTTTGGGGCGCTCGACTTTTAATGTCGGCAAATATTGTGGTACTTGATTTAAGTGATTAAACGGCAGTCCTTTTTGGATGTAGCACTTTGGGCCTTACCTGGGTATTCCAGGGCACGGGGGTCACAAAATCAACGTTATAGGCTTTTATTCGACTCGCCTGATAAAATGAACAACTAGGCAGACGGTTAGTCGACAGGTCAAAATTTCGGGTCGCCCTCTTGGTCTAATAGTACAATTAATGAAGAAACTTTCACATTTTTTTTGTTTATATTAATTTTATATTTTATTTATATAAATATATTTATTAACACAAGAGTTAATGTTTCATTATATAATTTTAATCTGAATTTTGAACTTAGTTGTTTTAGGGTAAATTTTTTATTAGATTTAACAGTTAATTCCCTTGTTCGCTTATGGCATTAACAGGCTGAAGTTATCAAGTTAACAAACAACTTCTTTGTTGTTTTCACCATTTTCATATTTCAACAAAACATATTTCAAAAAAAATCAATACCATTTCTATGCAATAGTTTTTGTTTTATTTTTGAGTCCGTCGATACAAGGTTATTAGTTCCTATACCGATTCATTATTACCAGCTTTAATTCGTTAACTAACAGATGTCGTCTAAGTTTGTCAAGGAAATATTTTATTTACCAAACCTAAACCACGTATTGATAACAAATAAGCAGTTAACAGAGAGTTACTAGGAATTTAAAATAGCTTGTTATAATGTCATCGCCTTACACTATATTCCGTTTTACATGAAGTGTTATAAAGTATTTTTGTTTAATTTGTGGGGCTTATAGTCTAAGGTTAAAACTCTATATCATATTTTCCGCTAAAAATTATGAATTATGAAAAATGGGCCCAAATGTTTTTTTTTTAATTCCCAAGAATTTTTTCCAGTTTTCAACAAAGCATTATGATTTATGGTTTTAACCTTAGCTGACTATAGGCCCCGTTGATGGGAGCCAAATTTTGAATTTACTATTTTGAATTTCCTTCATATGAGTAAGTTTGTTAGTGTTCCGTACGGTACACTTCTGGGATCAGTTCGGAGTCTGTCTGTCTGTCTATCATACCCGATTTTGTCCGAAATTATTTGACATAGAAAGTTCAAATTTGGCACAAATATAGGAATTGATCGCCCAATCAGACCCGTGTAGTTTTAACAGTTAAATTTCGGTTTAAGGGGTGAAATCGGAAGTAAAAAAAAAATTTACCGGGTCATGGACCGAGGTGTCAAATGAGAGCTTATGAAAACACGAGTTCCAAAATATATATGATGTAATACTTGCGCACACTTTTCTTTGTATTGTTTTTAAAAAATAGCCAAAAATCGCTGTCCCCCCATCACGAAAATAGTGAAAAAATTCTGGAGTAGTCTCCAAAAAGGGTAGATTGAGTGAAAATTATCACGAGCACATTACGTTTTATAAGTTATATGGTATAAAAAAAACTATATGGCTCAACAATATGGTGAAGGTTTTTTAATATACTTTTCTGTACACACCCTGGTAGCTAGGTACTGAGACAAAACAATTTTATTTTATTTGTTTATAATTAAAGAAATATTTAGGTAATAAATATTTGTTTTACACTTTTATTACTAAATTGAGCTAGATTGATTTATTGGCTATTAGGTAGGTAAGATGCAATAACTATTATAGATTATTGATTAAGAAAAAACATGAAAGTACATATCGGATCTTACATGTCACTAATTAACTTAGCCTAGGTAAGGATTTTATTTTATTTTAAACTAGCTGTGCCCGCGGTTCCGCTCGCGTGGGCTTGATTTACTATTATCGTCACTGCTTATTCCTTATATTACCTAACGTAATAAAATATGTCCTATAACCTGGCCAAAGAATTAATTATATCATTATTAATTAATTATATTAATAATTATGAATTAAAAAAAAAAACCGTAAATCGGATAAGTGGTTCTCGAGTCATAAGCGCACTAACGAACAGACAGAGAGACGTTACATTTTATATATATTATATATAGATTACTATTATTATTATTATATAACCTGATCAGAGAACATATGTATGAAATGAAAAAAAAAAACGTAAATCGGATAAGTGGTTCTCGAGTGATAAGCGCACTAACGGATAGACAGACAGATAGAGAGACGTTGCATTTTATATATTATATTCTTTGCTACATGATATTGTTCCATATTTAATGGTTAAAGTAACGTATTGCAAGAGAACGCGCTAGCGGTAAACTTTTTTTCGACTTGACTCACTATTATGGTCACTGCTTATTCTTTATGTTACCTAACGTAATAAAATCTATAACCTGGCTAGAGAACATACGTGTTTAAAAAAAAACACGTAAATGGGATAAGTGGTTCTCGAGTGATACTGAACCTGAACCTAACTTAAACTGAACTAACGGACAGACAGAGAGATTTTATATATATTATATTCTTTGGTACATGATATTGTTTCATATTTAATGGTTTAGGCAGTGTACTGCAAGAGAACGCGCTAGCGGCAAACTTTTTTCAGACTAACGTAATAAAATATATCCTATAACCTGGCCAGAGATATGTATGGTTTAAAAAAAAGCACGTAAATCGGATAAGTGGTTCTCCAGTGATAAGCGCACTAACGGACGGACAGACAGACAGACAGAGAGACGTTGCATTTTATATATATTATAGAAGTAATCACTGTACGGAACACTAATTGCGTAAATCTTGTTGTTCCGTACCGAACCCTTAGGGGATCAGTTCGGTGTCCGTCTGTTTGACACACCCGATTTTCTCGGAAACTATTTGTCGTAGAAAGTCGAAATTTGGCACATATATAGGAATTGATGGCTGAATCAAGGTCGTGTAGTTTTGGAAGTTAAATTTTGATTTAAGGGGTTTGTTTTGAGGGATGAAATCGGAGGTGAAAAAAAAATTTACCAGGTCATGGAGTAGGGTGTTAAACGAAAGCTTGTGAAAACACGAGTTCAAAAATATATATGATGTAGTACTTTTCTTTGTATTATTTAAAAAAAATGGCCAATTTTTCTGATATAAAAAAACTATTTGACCGCCAAAATGGTCGAAAGCTGTGAATTGAACCGGAATTGATAACTACTGCTTTAAGTCTTAGATACCGGGACAAAATAATTTTATGCTATTTGTTTATAATTAAACAAATATTTAGGTAGTAAATAATTGTTTTAACCTTTGCCACTAGATTCTATATTGATTTATGGGCTATTAAGTAGCTAAGATGCTATAACTATTATACATTATTGACAAAGAAAAAACGTGAAAAAACATATTGGATCTTAAGATGTCACATGGAACTTTTTGTCTTATTCTGTTTGGTGTGATAGTACCTGACTAGATATGTTTGTAATCTGAGCTCTTAATTCTTTTATTGAAAACTCATTTGGTGTGTGTTTTGTGAAGTGACTGATCAATTTATATTTCCGTAACAAAAATTTTTATTTTAAAGGCAATCACAGTATGGAACACTAATTGCGCAAGTCCGTCTTGCACTTGGCTGGTTTTCTTTTTATATTCTTTACTTAATTTTTCTACTATGGGTAACGATGTTACATTCTTATTTTCAATTTTGCTAAGATGCTTAGAGTTGTTAACTAAAAATTGTGTCAGACAAAAGACAGGATCAAAAATATGTAATACTCAATAAGCATGACTCTAAAAACGTAATATTAATACTATATTTTACTTACTCTCTTACTTTGATGCAGATTTATTACAAATTTTGAAGGTTTTACTTACAGAAAATGTTTAATTTATATTATTGATAAATTTTGCTTTTGAGTGATTCATTGTGAAAAGTCTGGAACCATCCATATTACTCTCTCCTCAGACAATCCGTACTGACAATATTTAAATTCTTCAGTACCTTATAAGTATACTATTTAACTAAAAATAATATCATAAAATTACGCAATACTATATCAGGAAACTGCCCGAAATTGTATTTTTGTCTCGTCTTAGTATGCTGAGGTACATATGTTACTAGGTTGTAAAAATTATTGTATTGTTGAATTCAGACCGTAAATATATGTTATTCTTGAAAATATTTTTGGAAAGTAAAAATGTACGCATTTTGTCAAATAAGTACTGCTATTCGTTTCTATCATCATCGTCAGCTTATACTGTCCATTGCTGGACGAACGCCTCCCTCAAGTCCTGCCAGTTTTTTCTGTTGTGGGCCGCTTGTACCCAATTTCCAGCCACTCTTTTTAAATCATCAGTCCACCCACTCCGGTAGGCTTCGGATCTTTGTCGCCACTCTACGAATCTCTTCCAGTTCCATTTCTGATAATGTGATTTGGAATGTGATCTCTAAGAGTAACGCGTAACATTGACCTCTCCATTTTTCGTTGCATGACACATATTTTATTGATGTTTTTCTTCGTCATTGTAAGAGTATCGGCTCCGTACGTAAGAACGGGGAGTATGCATCTATCAAATACTTTTCTTTTTAAACACATAGGAAGGTTAGATTTGAATACATAGGCCAGTTTGCCATATGCAGCCCAGAAGAGACCTATTCGCCGCTGAATTCAATATGTTTGGTTATCTCGTCCTATGCTGATTTCATGTCCCAGGTATTTACATTGGTACACTTTCTTTATCTCTAGGTTATTCAGTTTTATAGTGTTGCTTAATACAAGATTTGTCATAAACTGGGTTTTGGATAGATTGATCCTTAGACCAACCTTGCTTGAAGCTTCCTGAAGCATGTGTAGCATAGTTTGTGCTTCTTGTATTTTGTCTGTTATTAAGACAATGTCGTCGGCGAAAAAGAGGTGGTTTAAATTTTCACCGTCAATATTAAGTTCCATTCTTTTCCAGTTTATTGTTTTTAGAATACTTTTTAGAAGTGTTACGAAAAGCTTGGGTGAGAGCGTATAACCCTACCGGACTCCTCTTTCGATTCGAAATTTGCTGGTGGATTGATTAGTTTGTGTTTTCATATATGTATTTAATTACACTGGAAAATGGATGATCAATACGACGCTCAGCAAGCGCTTCCAACAGTCTCTACTAATTTATAGAATCAAAAGCCTTTTCGAAGTCCACAAATATGAATACAAGATATTCTATACATTTTTCAATGAGGATTTTAACTGTAAGCAGATGGTCGTTTCTTCCATACCCCGAGCGGAAACTTGCCTTTGCTTTTGAAAGGAGAAACTAGAATTTATTTGTTTCTTGTTTACATTGCAACGCTATTAGGTGGTGGAACCACGGCCGATCGACCACGACAAATTCCTCTGACGTCCTACGTCGTCCAGCCCAAGATTATTTAAAATCAACCCATCATTTTACCGAAGTAATCGACATCGACTTAAGTCGATTGTCTGTGGTTCTACAGCAAGTTGATTTGGAACAACAAAAAATTTTATATTTATATTGCTCTAGTGTTAAAAATCGGTTTTTATATTGTTTTATATATTAAGGAGGCAGAATTTATATTTTTGTGGTTGTTTTTTTAACAAAATAATTATTTTTACTAGTTTAAAGTTGTTCGTTTATTATTTACTTGTTTCCCCTTGTATGTATGTCATAAGTGATTAGATCTGAAGCGCTTAGGCCTTTTAAAGGCTCGCCGTGCATCTGTCCGGTTTTAGAATTATTTTTAAAATAATTGACGTCTTGCTCTGAAGATTGCTGATAGTCTGGTATTGTCATATGAGAAGTTCTGTCACCATCTGAAAGTAGTTCTAATAAGTTGCTTTGCTGGAAATAGGGGCGGCCATAGCGTAGTAGTTAAGGTGTCTGTTTTCTACGCCAGTGACTCGAGTTCGTATCTCGGTTCGGGAAATAATAATAAAATTTAAAAAAAATTACAACGTGACGGCCGCCTCTTTCGGGAAGGCAATGGCAAATCACCTGTAATATTGTGCCCTCTCACTCTGGCCGTTCGGAACCGGCATTATACTGTAGGGCCACTTTATCTGTGGAAACATTTAAAAAAAGGCACCAACCACAGGCAAAGGCGAAAGGGTCGTCTACGTCCGTTTCGGATAGAGCACTTCAAGAAGAATAATAATACGGTGAAATTTTTGTTTTCCTTCACATATTACATCAACAGCTTGATATTTCTATGCTGATCATGCTGATCATGTTCGATTATATATACACAAACACATTAATATTCAAGAAACAGAAAGTCCTCTTAACCGATACTAATGACAGTTGTGAAATATCAAATTAAGAAATACTCATTATTCATGAATTAGGAGATTTTAAATATTTAACCTGAATAATTTAGGACATGTTAGCTATAATACGCACAAACTCTGTATATATATATATATATATATATATATATATATATATATATATATATATATATATATATATATATAATAAAATTTACAAATCCAAATGGAAATCTCAACTATATCTAAATGGGCACTCAGAATTATCCCAATCTGAAATATATTTCTTGTAGATAATACTCAAAGTACCAAATTCTCAGGCCCCTGACTTGTCCCTCGTCCAAAATCTAAGTAAAAAGTCTAAACCAGTGATTCCCAAAGTGGTTTAGGTGGACCCCCAGGGGTCCACGGGAGACTCGACGGGGGTCTACGTTGGTGTGAAAAAAAAATGGGGGTTCACAAGTTGTAGGTGGGGGTCCACGAAAATTTATCTGGTTTCGATAGTAAAGAACAAAAATGTTGGCTTGGCTTTACCTATCAATGTAGGCAGATAATACATTACTCAAAAAAATTAAGGGAGCAAAAAAAATTCCAAGTTTTTCGGTGATTTTTGACAGGTTGTATTTCGGTGAAAAATGGTCGTATTGAGACTTTAAAAAAAAACATTTTGAAGCTTTAAGATTCTAATTTTTTTTTTTTGGCTAAACTTTTTTAGGAGCTACGGTTCTCATGCAATCCTAACAGATAGCGCGAAAAAATAATATTGCAAATATTTTGCTTTTTTTTTGGTCCACGGGCTTGATAAAAATTTTTTCAGTTAGGCCGGCATATGGATCAGATAGCCTGTTTATTTAGCATTAATTTCCTTGTTTTAAAACCTCCCTTAATTTTTTTGAGTAGTGTATTTTAAGAAGGTCAGCGACTGTTACTTGTAAAAACTTGCATATTCGATATTCAATACAACGCGCGTCCAGACTTGCAAAGCGCCGCCCGCCCGCTCGCAACCCAACCCGTTCAGACGTGCAAAGGGACGAAATACGACTTGTGCTGTGCTTGCAATCTTGCATGCCAAGGACAAACGTTACTCATTTGTTTCCGGAATTTTGACAAGAAAAGTGTGAGTGAAACGATGTAGTGTTTCCCAGTGCCGGAAAAAGTAAGTACCTGCCTATTTGTTATTCATACTTTTATTTTATATTGTAATAATATTATATTTGTTTTGTTTGCGTGTAGTAGGTACGTAATAAAAATTAAATACTGAACAGGGCCATTATTCGATACTTCTATAAAAGAACAGTACTTTTTATTATAAAAATTATTTATTTACCCGACTGTGGTGATTCACTAAAGGAGAGATATATGATTGACCTGCATGTATGTACATATTTCAGTGCCCTCGTGGTTGCTAATGCTAAATGACTAAAAATATTTTCATAAATTGTACGTATCCTTATGTACCACTCGTAACGTACATCAAAGTAATAAATAAATCATTAAAATCGCGCAGTTTTGATGTCAAAATATTCTTTAAAAGTATTTTCTCTCGAATTTACAGAAATGTATCAAAATATAATTAATCAAAAAATATTTTATATTACATTAAAATAGGTTCAGCCGTTTTGTGAAAACCTCTATATGGGTCTTAGCAGTTTATTTCTTTTAATAATTAAAATCAGTTTTGTCGCCGGCATTTTGGTTTTTTCATTGCAATAATTAATTAATCCTATTTTATTCTGTTAAAATAGCCGTATCTTGTTAAAGTCGCCTTATGATTACTAAAACAAACATTTTTTCTTTACAAGTTTGGTAACTGATACGAAACATGGCTGAATCTAAGAAGAAATGTCGACAGTACAGTGTTGATCATTTAAAATTTGGTTTTCTCCCATCAAAGGCAGACATGCCTTTTATGCAACAAAGTTTTGAGCAATGACTCTATGAAACCATCGAACCTCGAAGATCATCTAAGGTGTCATCCTGATAAAATAGGGAAAGATTTAAAATATTTTCAAACATTGAAGGAAAAATATGAAAAGAGACCCAGCGTGCACGGTATGTTCGCTTCAACGTCTCTAAGTAACGATGATGGCTTGCGGGCATCTTACAGTATCTCATTGCTAATATCGAAATCTGGAAAACCGCACACCATCGGAGAACAATTAATTTTACCCGCTGTTGAAGAGGTTTTAAAAACTGTTCTGCACAAACCTCCATTTGACGTACTCAAAAGAATTCCTTTGAGTAACAATACTGTACAAAGACGTATTGATGAAATGAGCTCTGATATTGAAAGCTTCTTGTGTAATGATCTGCAAACAACTCATTTTTCTATTCAACTGGACTAGTCAACTTTACCTGGTAATGAAGCATTATGATTGGCATATGTTCGATTTGTTATGCACGAAGAAATCCATGAAGAGCTGCTATTCGCGAAAACTTTGGAGACGGACACTAAAGGCGAATCAATATTTAATGTCCTGAGTGATTTTTTAAAGAAAAATCGATTCCATTTAGAAACATTATTTCGGTGGCAGCAGATGGAGCTCCTGCCATCTTCGGGCGATATCGTGGGTTTATAAGCCATCTTAAAAGAATTATACCAGGAGTAACTGCAATTCACTGTGTCATCCACCGACAACACCTGGTAGCGAAAAATTTGAATGATAGATTGCACCAATCGCTTCAATTTATGATTAAAGCAGTTAACAAAATAAGAAGCAATGCGTCGTTGCAAAGTGTTGAGCAATGACTCTATGAAACCATCGAAGCTGGAAGATCATCTAAGAAGGTGTCATCCTGATAAAATAGGTAAAGATTTAAAATATTTTCAAACATTGAAGGAAAAATGTGAAAAGAGACCCACCGTGCACAGTATGTTCGCTTCAACGTCTGAAAGTAACGATGATGGCTTGCAGGCATCTTACAATATCTCATTGCTTATAGCGAAATCTGGAAAACCGCACACCATCGGAGAACAGTTAATTTTACCTGCTGTTGAAGAGGTTTTAAAAACTGTTCTGCACAAATCTCCATTTGACGTACTCAAAAGAATTCCTTTGAGTAACAACACTGTACAAAGACGTATTGATGAAATGAGCTCTGATATTGAAAGCTTCTTGTGTAATTATCTGCAAACAACCCATTTTTCTATTCAACTGGACGAGTCAACTTTACCCGGCAATGAAGCATTATTATTGGCATATGTTCGATTTGTTATGGACGAAGAAATCCATGAAGAGCTGCTATTCGCGAAAACTTTGGAGACGGACACTAAAGGCGAATCAATATTTAATGTCCTGGGTGATTTTTTTAAGGAAAAAATCGATTCCATTTACAAACATTATTTCGGAGCCAGCAGATGGAGCTCCTGCCATCTTCGGGCGATATCGTGGGTTTATAAGCCATCTTAAAAGAATTATACCAGGAGTAACTGCAATTCACTGTGTCATCCACCGACAACACCTGATAGCGAAAAATTTGAGTGATAGATTGCACCAATCGCTTCAATTTGTGATTAAAGCAGTTAACAAAATAAGAAGCAATACGTTGAATACCCGTTTATTTGCACAATTGTGCGACGAAAATGATGAAGACTTCCAACGATTGTTCTTACATACTGAAGTACGCTGGTTGTCGAAAGGTGCATGTTTAACAAGATTTTACTCACTTTTTGAATCAGTTTTAGAGTTTCTGGAAAGTAAAGATCCAGATTTAAAAGAAAACCTGATCAAATTGAAAGCAGACATCGCGTATTTGACAGATTTGTTCAAAAAATTTAATGACATTAACTTGCAGTTACAAGGGGACAGCCTAAATTTAATAAAAACAAAGGGTGTAATTTCGGCTTTTCTTGGAAAATTGAAATTTATGAAGCAAAATATTAGTCGGCGCGAATTCTCCCAGTTTCCAAACTTGTCACAGGCAGAATGTCTTGATGAGGATATTCAGACATACGTTCAACATTTAAATGCCCTGCATGATGACTTCAAAAATAGATTTGAAGATATTCCGACGATGGAAATACCACCATGGATCATAAATCCATTTGATGAAACAGAAGTGGCGAATGTGGTATTACAAGAGGAGCTACTCGAGCTTAGCACCAATGAGGAGCTGAAGGTGAAATTTAAAAAAGACTATCAAACATTTTGGCTGCAGGCAGAAATACCCGAAAAATATCCTGGGCTGTGGGAAATTGCGAGAAAACTTTTGATAGCGTTTTAGTGTCGTTACAAACCTATTAACAAAAAAAGGAGCAGATTGAACATCACAGAACGGGGAGATTTGCGGTTATTCCTTACAAAACTGAAGCCAAATATTGATAATTTGCTGTCAATCCATCAAGTAAGTCCCTCCCATTAAAATTATGCATGATTTGCATTGTTGAAGTTACGGTACGTTATTAATGTTTAATTTTAATTCTATTAAGTCTGTAATCATATTATTTTAATAAATAGAACACAAGAAAATATATTATTTTTCTTTTTATTTTTACCACTCCGAATTTAGGGTTGGAACTCATCCACGATGCAAATTTCCATCGTTAGATCTAATCTTCACATTTTTTGACGAGTTTTGGGAATATGGTAGAAATGTAGCTGCAGGGGGTCCACCGAAACCAGTCAAATTTTGAAAGTGGTCTACGAGAAAAAAGTTTGGGAACCTCTGGTCTAAACCATAGCTTTAGTACAGTGTTCAATCTAAAATGAGTACCAAAATAATTATGTCTAATGTTGATACTTAGCTAATACATTAAAACTATTACGATAATCGTGACGTTAATTAAAAAAATACTTCATTGAATTCTGTCCCTCCAGTTTTCTATCAGTACCCTGACAAATCAAAACACGTTGAAAACACTGAGAACTACAATCCCGAGCGACGTTGCCATTCTAGCGGCTTAAAGTATTGGGTGAAGTTAGCACAATATCGGGCTCGCTTCTTTCTGTCGGCGCTTCGTTCAGTCGGCACAGCGAACTTTGTGAGTGAAATTGTATCGCGGCCAGTCGATGTCAACAGGATCCTACTAAGTATTTTATTACGCACAATATTAATTTATTTATTGTTAAATCGTTAATCAGTTACATTAATTTGTAGAATAGGTAAATCTCATAATAGCAGGTTGCATTACAACGTTTTCCCAAGAACACCTATAAATATCTCAGTCCCCTGGTTTCGGTCCCCTGTAAACTAATAGAATAGGGTACTGAGAACTATCAAGGGGCCTGATAAATTTTAACTGAAACTATACAAAAAAAAATTGTGTGACAAAGGCGTTCAGAGACCTTACGAAAATTTGTTTTAGTTATCACTTACCAACTTTATTGTTATTGTTTTTCGCAGAAAAGAAAATACCACGACCGAAAAAAAAATTGTAGAGAAGATGAATTAACGAAGGAAAGGGCAGCTGAAAGGCTCCGTTACGAAAAAATTAAAAATGATCCTGAAAGATTAGCGGCACGAAAAGAAAAAGAGAAGCAGGAATATTTAAAAAAGAAAGGGAAAGGACAAAGGAAACTAGTATCCGAAATGTCATCTTGTGAAAAAGGAAAGCTCGCAAAAATTGGAAAAAATACTCAGGAAAATAGTATTTAAAAAAAAAACTCAAAAGGTTGCTGTAGATTTCATGAGGGCGAATACTCCATTCAGTCTACATGATGAACCTAGAAACTCTCATCCACCGCAGCAACTTCAGAAACAGTTGACACCTAGATTAGTAGTCAAAAGGTAATACTATTTCGAAACTTAAAGCACGTTTAAATAAGTATAAAAAAAAGATATCACAGATTGAAGGAAGAGCGAAATGAAAAATCGGAAGAGTTTACACCTAATACGAAAATATTAAAATTATTTGAAGACTCAGAGTCACAAGCTGATGTGAGAACAAGGAGATGTCTCAAAGATATAGTTCAAAAATTTTTGGAAGACGATAAATATGGTCGATTATGTGCAGGAAAACATGAATTCGCCACAAAAAAGAAAACAAGAAAACCGAATCGCTATCGGCTTGATACCCTAAAGAACTTGCACAAAGAGTTTTTAAAATCAGAAACTGCCTTAATCAGTTATTCTATGTTCGTGAGGCTTACGCCGTTTTGGATAGTTGCTCCAAAAACATACAATTGGTTGTGACTGCTTCAAACAACGCAAAAATATCGTAGTCTCGAGCTACCAGAATTTGTTGATTTCTATTTGCTGTGACAGGTACAATGAAAGATGTTTGGAAAGAACCTGCGATATTTGCTCTACAAAAACTGTTCTCCACTATGAAGAGTTTGATGACAGTGCCGATTACTTAAAAACAATGGTCATCATTAAAAGAAACATAATTGATCCGAAAACAAAAAAGGAACGAACTGTAGTCAAACAGAAGAAAAAGAATGTTGAAATATCTACTACAGAACTGATAGCAAAGGTCGAAAATGATTTGGCCAAAATCTGTCACCATGAAAGAAATATGGTACACCAGTATCAAACAATAAAAACGTTAAAAGAATCTAGGAATGATAAGGATAATTAGAACAAGAAAGGCCGTTTTGAATTTTGTTAAGACTATTTAATTATAGAACATATTTTATAATAATAATAAAGAAGTTATTACAGGATTTTTTGTTTTGATATCAGTTCCCTGGATAAAATCTCAGTCCTCTGAACGTTTTTTTTTTTGCAAAATCGTTATAAAAAGCTTGTTTTATTTTTTTTTTTGACTGACGGGCTTCACATATGCAAGAATATACCCTAATCTAGGTCATAAGCTAGTTTTCAAGCTTCATTGGCACTAAAAATGTTGCGCCGAATTTAGCTTCTTTTTCATTTTCTTTCTCTTTTGTAAAAACCACTCGTATATATATATATATATATATATATATATATATATATATATATATATATATATATATATACTTAAGAAAAACTAAAATAAAAGCATAACTTTGACACCCTGTATCTCAAGAATTAAGAATTTTTGGACTAAGTTAAGTTACATACATACATATACATACACACACACACACACACACACACACACACACACACACACACACACACACACATATATATATATATATATATATATATATATATATATATATATATATATATATATATATATATATACATATATATATATATATATATATATATATATATATATATATATATATATATATATATATATATATATATGTATATATATATATATATATATATATATATATATATATATATATATATATATATATATATGTATATATATATATATATATATATATATATATATATATATATATATATATATATATATATATATACATATATGTATATATATATATATATATATATATATATATATATATATATATATATATGTATATATATATATATATATATATATATATATATATATATATATATATATGTATATATAATATATATATATATATATATATATATATATATATATATATATATATATATATATATATATATATATATATATATATATATATATATATATATATATATATGTGTGTGTGTATGTATATGTATGTAACTTAACTTAGTCCAAAAATTCTTAATTTTTGAGATACAGGGTGTCAAAGTTATGCTTTTATTTTAGTTTTTCTTAAGTAACTTTCTGAATAATGGTACTATTTGTACAAGATTCGGTGCTAAGGGGTTTTCTGAGATGAGAAATCGAAATCAGCTCACAGTTTTGTTGTAAAGTGTATTATGGCACTGTGTATACTTTTAAATTGTCATAACTTTTTATACCACTCTGTATGATATTTTTAATTAAATATTTGTATTCTCCGCCTTCCTCAAAAAAAGCTCTCTTGGTAAATGTTGCTCTGAACAACAGTTTCTCAGATAGTGGGATGTTTGTCTCCATTTTTTAATTCCATTGTCAAATTTGCAAATGCGTTCCTTCACATATTTCTTCACATTGTATAGTTACTTGGCAACGCTCAAAAATCACTCTGGCAATAATGTAAAATATCATATGTTCTATGACTTAACTGGCTTGTAGTAATACTGACAGAAAGTAATTTTTGACAGATATCAAACAAGCTTTACGAGTCTTAACGAGAATTAATCCCTGTTCAAGCTCAACAGTGTTTTAAATCTAGATTATTATGGAGTACACTTTTGGTAAGCAAACTGATATGATTTTAGCGTTTCGTTTTTGTAACGGCAACGGTCGCAAAAGTGTTCGCGTATATCACGAAAGATTTCCGCATCGTCGGACTCCTAACCATCAGACTTTTGCCAGTATTGAGAGGCGACTTCGAGAAACTGGACAATTGAAGCGGATCAGGAATAATGTTGGGTGGCCTTCATAAGCTAGAGCACTCGATGTTGAAAAGCAAATCCTTGAAATTGTACACGATAATCCTGACATCAGCACTCGTTTAATTGAACGTCAAACGGGAATATCAAAAAGTACAACTAACCGGATCATTAGACAACAAATTATTCACCATTCATATAAAGTCCGTCCAGGAACTCTTACCTCCAGATCTTGGATCCCGTTTGCATTTTTCACAAATTATTCGAGCACGCATAGCGACTGTTCCGGCTTTTCACACTAAAATCCTGTTTACAGACGAAGCATGCTTCACTCGACGTGGTATAACAAATATGCGTAATAATCATGTTTATGCTGAAGAAAACCCACATGCTGTACAATAAAGACAGTTTCAACGCGAATTCAGTATTAATGTCTGGATGGAATTTGTCGCGAACTATTTGATCGGGCCGTTTAGATTACTGGATCGACTTGATTGTGACATTTACTTGAATTTTATCCGTGAAACTATTCCTGAATTATTGGAAAACTTACCCATTAATTTACGCCGCAACATGTTTTGCATGCACGATGGTATACCAAACCATTTTGTGCGTAATGTGAGAATTTTTTTGAACCAAAGTTACCCAGATAAATGGATTGGAAGAGGTGAAGATGCTTCTATTCACTGGCCACCTCGTTCCCCAGATTTAAATCCATGCGATTTTTTCCTTTGGGGCGCATTGAAATCGAAAGTTTATCAAGTTCAAATCGACACATTGAGCAATTGTGGAATAGGATTCAAAATGCTTCTAATGCTTTACGAGATGAAGACATTTTAAGAAGAGTACATTTAAATTTCCTGCGACGTATTAATTTATGCATTAACGAAGGTGGCGGCCATATTGAACAATTATTGTGAAACCAATACCTTCTCAGTCAACTTTTTTCGAATTTATCAATTTGTGGGTAATCTTTTATGCCCTTAGCCAGTTGATTTTTACATTCTTACTGTTGTTGGCCCGTTGGTCTTTAAATTTATTATTATTGTTAACCTGTTTGCCTTTAAGCACGCCACAAAATTTCAAAGAGTATTCTTTTGGACCTGTCCTAAGCCTGGATGGAGTGCGAATTTGACAATGGAATTAAAAAATGGAAACAAACATCTCAGAAACTATTGCTCGAAGCATTTCTCATCTCAGAAAACCCCTTAGCACCGAATCTTGTACAAATAGTACAATTATTAAGAAAGCTACTTAAGAAAAACTAAAATAAAAGTATAACTTTGACACCCTGTATCTCAAAAATTACGAGTTCCGCTATAGGTCGTTGTTGACGTTCGTAAAAGTCACATACTTCTAATGAACAGTCATATCCCCGCGATGACTGAGCCGTTGCGGAGTACAACCGAAGAGTCGCGACTATCGAAAATCTTCGCGCTGGACGTTCGGCGACTGAAATAATTCGCTTTTTCGGGTACCCGAGATCAACTGTGTACGACATGAAGCGTGTATATGTATCAACAGGATGGTGCACCGGTACACACGAGCCATTTAGTCCAGAACTGGTTATCGGATAACGTGGACATGTTCTGGTCTAAAGAGTTCTAGCCCCCCTATGGGCCGGACTACTATGTTTGGAGCGTAATCGAAAGAGTTACTAACAAGTCCAGACATCCTAATGTGGCATCTTTACGAACCGCTATCAAAGTAGCATTTGCCAGTATGGACAGCCCTGCTTTAATGTTAGCGTGCGAACGCTTCAGGCCAAGGATGGAGGCGGTCATTACGGCTGAGGGAGGTTGCTTCGAATAATTCCACTTTAGAGACACACAACTGACATGCAAAAGGATTTTTTTATTTTAATTTTTTGACGAATAAAATTTAAAAAAAAAAAAAACGTTTAATTTGTCCGGATTAAGCGCCGCACCCTGTATATACGTATAGATATATAAATATATGATATATATATATATATATATATATATATATATATATATATATATATATATATATATATATAACCTAAAAATATCACGAGGTGGAATTACATAATATTCTTATTTATAAGTTGTCAAATTTGTTTAAATATATATATATATATATATATATATATATATATATATATATATATATATATATATATATATTTAAACAAATTTGACAACTTATAAATAAGAATATTATGTAATTCCACCTCGTGATATTTTTAGGTTATATATATATATATATATATATATATATATATATATATATATATATATATATATCATATATATCATATATTTATATATCTATACGTATATACAGGGTGCGGCGCTTAATCCGGACAAATTAAACGTTTTTTTTTTAAAATTTTATTCGTCAAAAAATTAAAATAAAAAAATCCTTTTGCATGTCAGTTGTGTGTCTCTAGAGTGGAATTATTCGAAGCATATATATATATATATATATATATATATATATATATATATATATATATATATATTTAAAAAAATTTGACAACTTATAAATAAGAATATTATGTAATTCCACCTCGTGATATTTTTAGGTTATATTAGACACACGCATTCCGCCCGCATACATTTAGCCCTTTCCGGGACATTGGTAATATTATTCGAAGGTCTCACGTATGAAAAATTATTGATCATCTGATCAGGAATTTTGGGGACATCCTTGGGCTGTCCATGTTAATGAGGAAGTGGTATATTATGGTTTGTTTAAAACATCGCATGGTATTAGTAACATACAGATATGTTGGGAATATGGAATCTTTGGCACGATGACACTACTTAGTATATATCACCACTACACCAAACGCTTTATTTTTGCACTCGACGCGTGATTCGCTAACCATATTAGCTTGATTAGGAGCGATGAATGACTTGAGTCAATCATCGCTCCTGATGAAGCTAACATGTTTAGCGAAACCCACTTCGAGTGCGAAAATAAAGGGTTTGGTGTAGTGGTGATATATACTGAGTAGTGACACTCATTTGCACTTTCATCAGGGTTCAGAGGAAAACCAACATTTTCAAATTGTTTAATTATTATAGGAGAGAGATACCGTCTAAAATCTACAGTATCGGTACCAATCGGCATCTTTTATCCTCTGTCACTACAAGACGTAAACTCCTTTATTTTTCTTCACTGTTCTCGACTTTGGATCTCTTGGATACAGTTGGTAGATCTTCTCTTTATGCCATCCGTCCACTTAGTTGGTAGTGTCCCTTTATAACTATAGGCATCCTATCTATTGACTGGAACACTGCTACTACTATTGCAATAACATTAAATATCTCTATTATAGGTAGTAGAGAAAAAGTCCAACAGAAAAATTCCGCCGACACCAGAGGTTCATATTCTGCAAATAGTTTTAATTTAAAATGGTGTTCCATTAATTTATAGCTTATATTTTTTAAAATGAGACACTAATTATATTATTCATTTATTATACGTATTCTATATTGTATAACCTATATCGAAATTAAATTATTTCCAAGACACTGGGCATCTGACAAAGATATTCTTGCCAATTGGATCTTTAGATGTGCAGATCTAATATGTATATTTTAAACCAAGACGACTTGTAACATCGCTATCTTAGTTTCTTAATCTCTAAGTAAAAATATCAGTTTCTGATAAACCAGGAAATTTTATTTTCCCGCCGAAAGTGGTCGAAATTAATATAATTAATTGCCCCTGGTTAACTTGAAAGTGGACATTTTTTAACAGAGAATCAAAAATTAAAATAGAGATATGAAAGCTGTTTTCGTCTAAAATATACCGTTTGGCAGCGAGAGGATGTCACATATACATTAGCCGCTGCAGGGTGTCAAAATGTAAAAATGTCCTTGATTAGATGCTAATATCTCCGAACCTATTTAATTTAGATGCATATTTGATCGCGAATATCAAATCTCCCTGGTGTCCCAATAGGTTTCTTTTTTCAAAACTTTTGGTACACTCTGTATAAGTAAAGACACTTTTTAAATATATATCTCAAGCACAGTTTTCAAATATACATTTCGAACATATTAAAAATTTTCCAGATTCTTTACTTACCGTGTAACTGCTTTTAGTAATATATCTCCACTATCTTCAATTTTATCCTCTTCCTGTATCTTATTTTGTTTTATGTAACTTCATTTAAGGTTTTTTTTTTTGATACTTGGTTGAGAATCTTTGATAAATTTGTTATCATGGGTTCTGCTTCTACATTATTGTTACTCGGTATGTGATAATAGAATTCTTCCACGAACGTTAGAAAACTGTCTGTTGGTTGTTAAACTACCTTCCAAATTGTCAGTTCATTGATTATTCTTGTTCTGGGCGCCATTTTGCCTTAAATAATATTTTTATTGATTTTCATGTATTATTGCCAATTTTGTGGTGTAACGCCTTATATCTCTCAAAACCGTAGACTAAATCTGAAATTTTTTCTCTTATCACGCAATGTACATACTTAGGTACCAACTTAGATGTGAATTTATCGACTGTACTGGAAAGAATTTTATTTTTCCGCCAAACGTGTTCACCTATTTTAAAGGAAAAATCCCTTTTTCTAAGGTTATAGAACTTACTGTTCCGTTCATAAGCCTTATGTATCCTATTACGCACGTCTGTGAAAATATCTTTTAAACCTTTAAATTTTCGGCATATCACCTATCACCTGAAATTATTTCGCTGTCAACACTGACATCTAAATCTAAATGTTTATAATATAATCTGGATAGAGTTATATGTCTGCCGTAAATTAAGAAAGACGGTGTAAACCCGGTTATCTCGAGTTTTGCTGTATTTATAGCTTGATGAAACTTTGAAATCTCCTTATCCGAATTATCATGTGAGTCAACGTAACTTCTGACAGCGGTTTCGATGGTTCGATTATTACGTTCAACGAAATTATATTTTAGAGAGTACACGGGATTGAAACGGATGTTAAAACCATCTTTCTCACTTAAGCTCTTAAAACTCTTAGCGGTAAACTGAGTACCGCTATCGCAATCGATGGAACTCCGTGGATTAGAAAAACATCGTTTTCTAAAATTCTGTATAAGCATCCAGCTTTGGATCTTTTCAAAGGAAATAACATGTTATTCTTTGTAAACTAATAAGAAACCACGAAAAGCCATTTATTTCCCTTTTTTAAACGTGGAAACAGGCCTACTAAGTCAGCTGCTGTGACTTGAAAAGGGTAATTAAATGTAGAACTTATATGAGAGTTGACTTCGCATGACTGTGGCTACCCCGAGTTATCTTTAAAATTTACTAAAATCCCGAATTTTTGTGCAAAATCATATCCTAAAATAAACTTGTGTGGTAAAGAAAGGTAATACTAGAGCTGGGATACTTAAACTATGATCATTGCAGACCAGCGGCAGCTCATCCGTACCTAAAACTGTTTGGCGGCTGCCATCTGCTGTGGTAACACTTCTATTTTTGACATGGCATATTTTTATACTCAAACGACTTAATTCCGACCTATTACCGATGTTTTCTAGGCTCAAACAAAAAGCAGTAAGTCGACACCTAACAAATATTCTTGTTCTGAACGCCATTTTGCCTTAAATAATATTTTTATTGATTTTCATGTATTATTGCCAATTTTGTGGTGTACCGCCTTATATCTCATTGTATCTTTGTTTAATTGCTGTTCTACTGTATATTCATCATTTCTCTTTTCCTATTTGTCAATTGTTCTTGTTCTGTGCTAACGTTTTGGCTGCTCTTGCAAACTATTTAGTTTTCCAATCTTTAGCTTTTTAATTATTTTTTAATTAATTGTATATTAGCTCTTTTATTTATAGATATCCTTCATCTAGATTATATTTGTACTGTTAATTAATAAGTTTCTTTCTTGATTTAGTTTTAGAATAGTGCACAAATTCAGTGAAAGATAAGGACTAAGTGTGTGTACTTATTTTTTCACTTCTTAGACTTAGGTGATATGCCCCTGTTTCCCCAGAGTTTAAAAAATGATGTTTAATTCTTTGGTGCACTTTTAAAATGATGATTGAAAATAAACTTTTTTGATACATTATATATTATACTATAAATAATATTTAAAAATCTATTATTAGAAAAGTGAAAGTTTATATTAGGTACAACCCCAACAAACATTTAAATTTTATTTTTTTTTATAAAAATGTTTTGATTAGTATTAGAGCTATTTAAAATAAGTTACGCGCCGTTATTATATTCAGTGGGCGAGAGCGATCCGGAATATATAAACTGTTCTAAAACCGTCGAAACAAAAATAGACACAGAAATTTTAAGTAAGTGCATTTGATCGTTCATTAAAAAAAGTTTGGCTTGCTTTAGGGTACTTTAAACCATAGAAAGACATGGAAACATTTCCAATTGAAGTTTGGGAGCAGATAGTGAAACATTTAGCAGCTTATGATTTAATTAATTTTTGTAAAACTTATGAAGGATTTGAATACTTACTACGAGACAAACATATTGTGATGTAAGTGTTTGTTAAAAATCATTATTGAAAAATCAGTTACGGTAAAAATTGTTCATTTAGTAAAAAGCCTATTTTTTAAATTCTTATTTAAATGAAAATTTATGAGGGGACGTTAACTCCAAAAAAATCAGTTGAGTATAGGGAAGTTGTCCGAGAAACATTTACATATAAGTTACAACGATCTGTTAAAATCAATCAATTTGAACAATTTTGACTCTAGGACTATGAAACCTTTACTATGCCCTAAAAAGATTTTTTCTAGTTAATCTCCCATTACAGTGACAATTTAAAAAGAATATATCGTCGCTAAAAAGTGGTCCAGGGTTACTGTAGTTTTTTTTTATTGTGGTTTTGAGCCCAGTATATCAAAAGTTCTACATAATATGGAGAGTCGGTTATCCAGTATTTCGGCAGTTCTCCACATCTCTGAAACTGTTCTAAGGCCCAAACTTTAAAATTATTTCTAATAATTTATCATAAACTTTGAAAACTTTGTCCCCGAGAAAAAACATTTTTTTTTTGGTGATTACTCTTTAATACATTGTTTTTTTTCCAGAAATTTTGACTTGGGAGGTTGCTTTAAATTTTATAAGGAAAATTTGTATCAATATATTTTACAAAATATAGGATATGATCATATAAAGTACTTAAATATAAATAAATTATATTGGGTGAATTTAGAAGATATTCATAATTTAATACAACTACTTCCAAACTTAGAAGAATTACGTGCTTTAGATACTGAACTGGGAATGAGAGATGGCGATGTTATTTACTACAAAAAGGTATGAACCCATTTTACATTAATTGTGGAAAAGCTTAAAAACTTTATTTATTTGTTACTATATATATATATATATATATATATATATATATATATATATATATATATATATATATATATATATATACATATATATATATATATATATATATATATATATATATATATATATATATATATAAAATTTATATTTTTATCTTAATTAATAATATGTCATAAAACTTTTTGAAGTTAAAATTGATGGCTAGGTTTTAAAGAGTCATGTTTAAATTCCGATTAACTATGTTAATGTTATTTAATTATATTATTTTTTTCTGGAACTTGAAAGACTAAAAGTTTTGTCAATATTTGTTTTACAAATAAGAATTTTTTCAACTTAGACTTATCATGAATTATGTTAAAATAAAGACCTGTCTTTTTAAGGCATTTATGTAAACATATACCAGGTGTACAAGTATGAAATGCGGATTTCAGACAACAGATGGTGCACTAATGCAGTTTGTGCTATAAAGATTTGACACTGCGCCATTTCGTTGTGTCATCAACAAGTGTCAGACGCGCACGAGTGATAAATTGGAAAAGTGTGTGCATAGTGTTGTGTTGTTGTGTGTCAATATGTCGAAATTTATACCGAACAAAGAGCATTCGCGGACAGCATTAATTTTTTGTTTTCATTTGAAGAAAACTGCTGTTGAATCATACCGATTACTTCGAGAAGCTTATGGTGAACATGCTCCATCGCAAGATACGTGTGAACGATGGTTTCGGCGTTTCAAAAGTGGTGCCTTCGATGTTGCAGACAAGGAACGTGGAAAACTGCCAAAACAATACGAAGATGTAGAATTGCAAGCATTGTTGGACGAAGATGATTCGCAAACACAAAAACAACTCGCCGAGCAATTGGGTGTTAGTCAACGAGCTGTTCCCAATCGGCTACGAGAGATGGGAAAGATTCAGAAGTCCGGTAGATGGGTACCACATGAGTTGAACGACAGGTAAATGGAAAAGTGCAAAAACACGTGTGACATTTTGCTCGCTCGGTACAAAAGGAAGTCGTTTTTGCATCGTATAGTTACAGGGGATGAAAAGTGGATTTATTTTGAGAATCCCAAGCGCAAAAAATGGTGGGTAGACCCAGGCGCACCATCCACATCGACCGCAAGACCGAATCGCTTTGGCAGAAAGACGTTGCTCTGTGTTTGGTGGGACCAGAGGGGCGTGGTCTATTATGAGCTGTTAAAACCTGGGGAAATGGTTAATACTAAACGTTACCAACAACAATTGACCGATTTGAACCGTTCGATGCTTGAAAAAAGGCCAGAATTCCGAAAGAGGCAACAAAGTCATTTTTCTTCATGACAATGCTCCATCACATACGGCAAAACCAGTTCGCGACACATTGGAAGCACTCAGCTGGGAAGTTCTACCCCATGCGGCTTACTCATCAGACTTGGCTCCTTCCGATTACCACTTGTTTGTATCGATGGGTCACGCACTTGCTGAGCAGCGCTTTGGTTGGTACGAAGATGTGAAAAAATGGCTAGATGAATGGTTCGCAGCAAAAGGGGAAGATTTTTACTGGCGTGGTATTCATAAATTGCCCGAAAGATGGGAAAAATGTATAACAAGCGATGGACCATACTTTTTATCACTCTCCCGAATTTAACATGTTTTTTTAGAAAAAAAATCCGCATATCATACACCTGGTATGTCGAACTTCTATCCTATAAGTAATCGACCATGACATGAATATTCAAACAAAAATTACCGGTCAAGTGCAAGTCGGACTTGCGCAATTAGTGTTCTGTACGTTGTTTGCTTCTAAAATAAAATAAATTTCAACAAAGTTTGTTTCCGATCTTTGAAAACTGATGACCTTGAAACTTTTGTTTCTTTTTTATATACCAGATAAATTATTAAAGGTAATGCACTCGTAATAATTTTCGTTCAATCTACGAGGCTGGTTTGAAAAGTCCGTGCAAAGTCCGAGAGATGGTATCGAGGTCATGTTTAGTTAGTAGCATCTCTTGAATGAACGCACACCAAGTTTCAGCCATATTGGTCTATTTCTTTGTGTTTGGCATTCGTGTGAATCAAGGAAGTCGAGTGATTTTCAAGAAATGGACGAAAAAGAATTTCGTGTGGTGATTAAACATTACTTTATGAAAGGCAAAACGCCTCAGGAGACTAAAGAGAAGCTTGATAAACATTATGGTGACTCTGCACCTTCGATTAGAACAGTTTATAAGTGGTTTCAAAATTTTCGGACTGGCCATATGGGCACAAGTGACGCTGAACGTTCTGGACGACCTGTGGAGGTTACGACTCCAGAAATCATTGATCAAATCCATGATATGGTGATGGATGACAGAAGAGTTAAGGTGCGTGAGATTGCTAGTGCTGTGGGCATCTCGACTGAACGGGTACATAATATTTTGCTTAAACATTTGGACATGAGAAAGCTATCCGCAAGATGGGTGCCGCGATTGCTCACGCTTGACCAAAAACGGAATCGTGTGAAGTGTTGCAAGGATGGTTTGCAGCTGTTCCAGAAGAATCCGGAGGACTTTAAGCGTCGTTTCGTCACTGTGGATGAAACATGGGTACATTACTATACTCCTGAGACCAAACAACAATCTAAACAATGGGTTACCAAGGGGGAATCTGCACCAAAAAAGGCGAAGACCGTTCCTTCGGCCGGAAAGGTTATGGCGACTGTCTTTTGGGATTCGCAAGGGATAATCCTCATCGACTATCTGGAAAAGGGTAAAACTATTACAGGTGAATATTATTCATCGTTATTGGACCGTTTGAAAACCGAGCTGCTGCAAGAAAAACGCCCGCGATTGGCCCACAAGAAAGTCCTTTTCCATCACGACAACGCACCAGCACACACCTCAGCAGTTGTGGTCGCAAAATTAATGGAAATAGGATTCCAACTCGTTTCACATCCCCCTATTCTCCAGACTTGGCTCCCTCGGACTACTATTTGTTCCCCAATTTGAAGAAATGGCTGGCAGGACAAAGATTTTATTCAAACGAGGAGGCGATTGCAGACACTAATGGATATTTTGCAGACTTGGACAAATCCTATTATTCGGAAGGGATCAACAAACTAGAACATCGTTGGACGACGTGTATAAGCCTAAAAGGAGACTATGTCGAAAAATAAAAAAAGGTTTACCCCAAACACATAAGTAGTTTTTATTTTTGCACGGACTTTTCAAACCAGCCTCGTACACCCTGTGGAGAATATTCCAGAATTTTTTGAAAATTTTTTGATCAGTACTTTTCGGGAACGATTTTTGGCACAAAGAAAAGCGTGCCCAAGTATTATATATATATATATATATATATATATATTATATATATATATATATATATATATATATATATATATATATATATATATATTTGAACTCGTGTTTTCACAAGCTTTCATTTGACTCGATGACCTGGTACTTTTTTTTCACTTTTGATTTTACTCCCTAAAACTAACCCTTTAAGTCAAAATTTAACTTTCAAAACTACATGGCCATCAATTCCTATGTTAGTGCCAAATTTCAATTTTCTACGCCAAATAATATCGGAGGAAATCGAGTGTGACAGATGGACAGACACCGAAGTGATCTTATAAGTGTTCCGTACGGAACACTAAAAACGTGGGTAATTAAGATAAAAGTTAGTCCGTTAAATTGGCGTCTATTGTTAACAACCATTGAAGACATTTTCTAAGGAAAATAAAATACAAACAAAATCTAGCAATGACGATTTTTCTGAAATACGGGGGTGAATTGATAAATCTGGTAAATATCCACGAAATGGCTGGAAATTTTATCAAGCGGCATGACTGTTGGTAAGCGTAATTCTTGTAATGGTTGTGTTCAAATCTATTGAGCTCAATGGACATTATGTTGAGAAATAAATTTTTGTTTTTGCAAAAAAAAAATGTTATTTACCTTGTTTTCTAAAAGGTTTTTAAATCCACCCACGTAAAATATTGAGAACATACGGCCTTCATGTTTGTATAGTTCTCGATATCCCAAGGATTATCTATGAAATTTCTAAACATTATAGAATTCCGCATAAATTAGATAACTTTGCCCTTTTTAATCAAATTTTTATGTCCTCACGCTTTCCGTTTTCCTTTTGAACATTAGACTAAAAAGTATTTGAAAAATTATAAATAAATCAAAATATTCTTTGCTTTATCTAATAAAAAATGAGTTTATTATTCTTTTCAAAAATAAGTATACTTAACCACAATATTCTATTACAATATAAATTGGTTACGGAATAATAAAACGCGATGATGTAACCGCGCGTATTTTATGTTCTATTTAATAAAAATTAACTTAATAATACAGCAAATGTATAATTAGAGACCTCTGTCGTTAGTTAACAAAACCAGCTCAAATAGTTCGAATATATTTTGTTCTCATAAAAAAATGAAACAATACATGAGAATATTACTTGAAAGGGGACATAAATAGAAGATTGCCTTTACTCCGTTGTCGCCGTTGATTTTTTTTTCATTGGATATATTTAGACTTTCATAAATATAGAATTTCATAGAATGATTCCCTGTTGAGATCACTTAAGTGAAAAACCGTTCGAGTATTCGAGTATTGAACTAACCACATCACCCGATTATGCTACTTTGTACTTATCTGTCATCTGAATTATATTAAATATCCGGAATATTATACTCCATCACTTTAAAAGTAACATGTTTCCCAGCCTCTGCATCTGTTACAAAGCATCGCAATTCGTGCTATTCGGAATCGGTGAATTTATCTTACTCGTTAGGTAAAGGTAGTAAAGATATGTTTATCAACTAATAGCTATGAAATACCGAGCTGTTTTCACCTTGGTGCTAAGAACTAATTTAAAGAATGCACTGTTCCGAAATTAATTTATATATATATATATATATATATATATATATATATATATATATATATATATATATATATATATATATATATATATATATATATAATTTCAAATTCAAGTGAAATATCACTCGGTTCTCGATATATATTACTAAGTAACCAAAAAGTTTTCATCTTTCGAGTTCAATTAATTTTTACCAACTTACAAGCAAATAAATTACTATTTTGTAAAATTCGTTCTCGCTAATCAAAAACGTGCATAATTGTCTTGGTAGTTGTTTGCTCCTTATTTCAGATTTGTCGTTTTTGCAAGTAATTATCCATGGCGAAAAATATGCACACTCATGATAATTTTTGCTCAATCATCACTTTATGGAGAATATTCCAGAGTTTTTTCAAAATTTTTTGATTTCAAAATAGGGGGGGGCAGTGATTTTTAAAAAATGATACAAAGAAACGTGTGCGCAAGTATGACGTGATATATACGAGGATGGATTGAAAAGTTCGCGGCCTAGTCAAGAAAACAAAATAAAAATACGTACAAAAATATTTTTATTTTTCGACTTAATCTCCACCTAGCTGTATGCACTTCTTCCACCTACTTTCCAAAGCTTCCACACCTATTTGAAAAAAAGATTCCTCACGGTCTTCAAAATACTGGTTAACTGCAGCTTCGACTTCTTCATTTAATGAAAATTTTTGGCTACCGAGGTGTTTTTTTAGGTTTGGAACCAGATGAAAGTCCGAAGGTGCCAAATCAAGAGATTAAGCCGGGTGGGGCAGCAATTCGAAACCACAATCACGAATTTGAGCCATAGACTCAACAGATGTGGGAACGCGAACGTTGTCTTGATGGAACAATACTCTCTTTGTCAGTAATCCTGGGCGTTTCTCTTTAATTTCTAGACGTAAACGACGCAAAAGGGTGCAATAGTAAGTCGAGTTTATTGTTTCGCCTTTCGGAAGATAGTCCACCATAATAATACCTTTAGCATCGCAAAAAAACTGACGTCCTCACTTTTCCAGCCGACAGAATTGCCTTCGCTTTCTTTGGGGTCGGTTCACCAGATTTTTTCCACTGTTTGGATTGTTGTTTTGACTCTGGAGTATAGTGGTGAACCCAGCTTTCGTCCATTGTCACAAACCTGTTAAGAAAATCTTGCCGATTAGCCTCAAACATTTCCAAATAGTCGCGAGAAATCGTGAGTCGAATTCGTGTTTGTTCAACTGAAAGCAATCTGGGGACCCACCTAGCGGAAACCTTAGAAAATTTAAGATCGTTGGCAATGATGTTTTATGTTTGTTCATACGAGATGCCTATAGTGTCTGCAATCTCCCTGATAGTTAATCTACGGTCTATAATAAAAATATTATAATTATTTTTTGGTGAGGCCGCGAACTTTTCAATCCATTCTCGTATTTTTGAATTTGTGTTTTCGCAAGTTTTCATTTGACACTCCACTCGATGACCTTGTAAATTTTTTTTCGCTTTCGATTTTATCCTCCAAAACCTCCTCCCTTAAGTTAAAAATTGAACTTTCAAAACTACACGGCTATGATTGGCCCATCAATTCCTTTATTTGTGCCAAATTTCAACTTTCTATGTCTATAGTTTCGGAGAAAATCGGGTCAGACAGACGGACACCGAAATATCCCATACATAATACTAAAAATTACTTAGTAATTCCGATGGTAAAGGAGTAGAAACCAATACCGCGATTACTAGAAAAATATAATCTTCGTTAAGAATCCTTTCACAGAGTTTTACCCTTAAATTGACTTATTTTTATTATTATTATTATTTAGGATCCCCTTTGAAACTAAAAAAATCTCTATTTGTTTTTATTTTAGCTCAAAAAATTAGCAATTTCAGTAGAAGCAGACCAAATAGCATCTCCTCGTTTGGTTTATAGAGAGAATCTAGCAAATTTAAAGTCATTTTGTATAAAGTTTGTTTCCAAACATAGAGCAGATTTTCGACAAATTTATTATATGTTTTTTAATGAGTTACGTAGACTGAATGAACTCTGGGTAAGATCTGTTAAAATTAGTTTAAAGAATATTGCAACATCACAAAAAGTGCAAACTATCCCTATTATTATTTCTTATTTTAAATAAAATTAAATATTATACAGCCAGTTTTCTTGAACTGAGAGTAATATCCTGCATAGAATATCGTTTGAGAGCTTCTCATAGATTATATCTCCTTATTTGAAAATAATCAATTAGAATGTAACACCTTCAAAATTAAGGTAGAAGTTTTTCTAAATGAACGCTACACAACTCCGGATATTTACCGGATATTTACGTCGGGATAATCATTCGCATTATGTAACCAGGGGTTAATCTGTTACAGGCATAGCGAAGAAAGCTTCTTAGAACTCTCACACTAGGAAATTTTGTTATTTCAACATATTTTAATATAGTTTTTTGGATTCTATTCAGAAGAAACTAGACACCTGACTGGGAACACGGAACTCATCAGACTTTAATCCTCGGGAATATTGAAGAACGGTTCGTGAGATGATTCTCTACCATAAATAATCTTATAAAAAGTTATCGGCTGAAGTAATCAGTTTGATTTCTGCCAAAGGGGTGCATGCTAGGATGAACTTACTTTGCCAGTGCTTGTTACCCCTGTCGAGAACTTTTTTATATTCTTTGGAATTAACTATCCAAAATTGTGTTTTCCCAGCAAGAATAACTGAGTCGTATCTTTATGGCTATAAATATAATATTATTCATGAGAACTTATGATCCTAGGCAATCATTCCAATGGGATGAGGTTTTTTCATATAAAAGACTGCTTGAAAAGTGTATGAAGGGTGACAAAGTGAACCTCATAAAAATGTGATGTATTAGCGCGTGTGTTCCCAGCATGCACCGCTTTGGGAGAAATTAAGCGGGCTATATTCATCGAATGCTTTCTATGAAACAATAGACTCAAGTCGTGATTTTCCAAGGAATCAAGGTTGCTTGTGAGTTCTGGGCCTCCAATCAGGCCAACAACTCTCTTCTGAATAGAGTCCAACAAACGCAGTGGATCCATGCATGGAAGTAGTATTTCATCGTTGGTCGAATTTGAGCTTCGTACAGAATTACCAGTTGTTGGTGTAAAGCTTTTGAAAAACTCTCTTTGCTATGCATACAACATGTTCGTGCCAAGATATATTTACTCCCAAATTAACGCCCAGCAAATTGAGTGACAATGCTAGAGTGTCTCGGGGGTTCTGCAATGTTAACTCTTTTTAGAAATAACTGCTGCTTGGGTTTTGTAGCGTTAAATTCTACTTGGTTAGTTACAGCCCTGGAGAGAATTTTATTCAGGTCTTTGTTAAGTTGAACGACTTCCGACTTTTCAGCAGCTCGTTAATGTAAATGAGAGAGTAGGAGATAGTATGGAGCCTTAAGGCACACCGGCGTTGATAGTGAGGGTATTAGAAGGAAATTCGTTGACTGCAACTGGTAAACAACGCTCTCTGAGGAAATATGAGAGCCATAAACAAAACCTTTAAAATCTACCAAAAGAGATTAGCTTAGCCAGCAATCCGTCATGCGAAACACGGTCGAATGTTTTGGATATATCAAGTGCATCCGCTCGAGATTCTCCATAATATTCAATTGTGTTGTTCCAAACGTGTCTGACATAAGTTGGAAGATCTCCTGTTGATCTTTGCTTACGAAAGCCATATTGATGGTCGCTAATAATACGAGGGCCGTCTTTTAAGTTTTTACAAACGACCACCAGGCGGAGCTATTGAGATGTGGCATTACCATTGTTCTAAGATGTGACATTTGTTATTGTTAAAACAGTGGCAGCTTAGAAATTGGCCGAGTAGTGTTTAAAAAGAAGAGTTTTGTGAACATATGGAAATTTCACGTGAAGGTTTTCGTTGGACGATTTTTTACGATTTTAGTAAAGGCCTAACTCAACAGCAGTGCCTCGAATTGCTTCGTCCAATTTTTGATAATGAATTACCATCAGAAAAAACTGTTTAGAATTGGTTTGTAGAATTTCGTCATGGATTTGCTTTCGTCAACGATGAATTTCGTGAAGGTCGACCGAAATCGGTTGTTGTTCCAAAAACATCGATGCTGTGCGCAACATGATTGAAGAGGATCGGCATGTGATTTAGCGTGATACAGAGGCATCATTAGGCATATCAAAGGCTGCAGTACATTCGATTTTGCATGAATATTTAGTTGTGAAAAAGATCTGTTCCCAATAGATTCTGCATAATTGGCCCGAAACTCAAAAACATGCTCGTGTCAGTTGGTATAAGGAAATACTTAAAAAAGTCAATCGAGGACATGCAAAATCCGTATACAACATCCTAACAGGAGACGAAACTTGAAAATATTCGTACAAGTCGAAAACTAAGCAACAATCAACTACTTGGGTGTTCCAAGATGAACCGAATTCAACAAAAGTGGTTCGTTCGCGAAGCAATTTCAAGAAAATGATCGCTTGTTTCTTTGGTTATATTGAACATATTGCAACCATTGGTTTAGAGGATCGAAGAACAGTTAACGATGAATGCTATTCAACAATTTGTTTGCGAGAAGTCATCGATGAAATCAGGAAAAACAACCGAAAACGTCGCATCGTTCTTCATCATGACAATGCCAGCCATCACACAGCACGTCAAACAATTGATTATTTGACGGAGAAAAACATACGAATTAATATCTCATTGCCTGTATTCACCTGATTTATCGCCTAATGACTTCTTTTTGTTCCGGAAGTCAAATAAAAATTTTTGGACAGCGATTTTCATCACCTCAAGAAGCTGTTGAATCCTTCCAAAACCATGTTTTTGTGGTACCAACTTCAGATTGAAAAAAATGTTTTGAGAATTGGTTCGAACGCATGAAAAACTGTATAATTCTTACAGGTAAATATTTTGAAAAATAACAAAAAGATTTGTACCAAAAAATTTGTTTTGTTTTCGTAAAAATTTAAAAGGTAGCTCTCGTATTGAACCCTTCTAGATATCTAAGAAGACTCTGATTGATAGCCTTTTTCATAACTTTCGATATTATTGAGAGCCGCGCGACTGTTCGGTAGTTGGTTGGCAAGGTCTACTTGTCCTTTTTGGGTATCGGGTGAACTGTAACGCATCTCCAGCAGGACGGAAATATTTCTTTTCTATAGGACAGGTTGAAAAGTCTACAGATGTTAGTTCACTCGCTGATTTTTTGAGTGCTGCTTTATTAAAATGCGTATTATGACACGCTGTCTGAACACAATACCAGGCATTATTGGAATAGCAGGTGGTGTGTTTTCTTGGAAATCTATAGTAGACCTTAAAACAAAGAGTTCAGCTAACAAATTAGCTTTCCCCAACAGGTGTTGTTATAATAGTACATATGTGCAATAGTTGTTGCAATGTTATGTCTCTTTATTCCAGTTGTTATTGATCTTCCAGTTTTTTGTATAATAAAAAGAGTTTTTGAGAAAGATGATGGAATGAAGTAGCAGTCAGATATCTATGAATTGCCGCTACTTTTACCTTGCAACAGTATAGCTAGAAAAGCAAGGGCACCATGTGAGTCAGTTTCCATTGTAAATTTTATATTTGAATGCTGTTGATTGAGGTAATTCAAAAGTCATTCAGATTTTCGTTACCATGTGACCAGATAAAAATGTGTCGTCAACATATCTGTTTTAGAGTTTTGGTTTCAGGAGTTGAGGTCAAGGCACTGTTTTCAAACGCTTCCATAAAAATATTCGCTACTACAGGAGATAGTGGAGAACCGTGGCTGCTCTTGAAGTTTGTTCATAAAATATTCCTTGGAAAATGAAATATGTAGAAAACAGACAGGTTTCCATTAAATCTACCAGAGATGACTGAAATTGAAAGATTTGTACAGGGTGAGTCAACGTTAGAGTAAAGTTCATTATCTCATTTGTTTCGGGAATGACGAAAAAATGTTAAATACAATAGGGAATATTAAAGTGCACAGTTTAAAATTATTTTTGAGCATACAGGGTACTTCAAAAAAGTGTGGCCGATATAACATATGTTTTTTTTAAATAGAACATCCTATTTTCTAATTTATTTTTAAATTCTGCGTAAAATTTTATAACTTTTTAATTAATAATATTATATACCTAAACCTAGTAGTTTTTCTATTATTTCATTTTTTTTTTTTAAATACTAGTTTTCAGTTTTGTAAAAAATTGCCAGTAGCACCGTTGTTTCTGAAGGTGGAATACTCATAATTGCTACGAGCATTCTATAGAGATGAAAAAAAGATATATGTAAAGAAATTTGAGTTAGTTGTTACAGGGTGTTCAAAATAAATTTATGCGTCTCGACTATTTTAAATTAAAAAATCTCAAATTTGTTAAATGGCACACCCTGTATATTATTATTTTTTCTAATAGATTTTACAAAACCCTTCAACTTTTATTAAGTATGTCATATACCTATTTCTAATAGTTTTCCATTTATTTTGAATTTTCCAATTTTTACCCTTGTTTTTAATACACTTACGCTATTGTGAAAACATAAACAAATAGTTAATAATTTTAATATAGTTTAACTTATCTAATGATTAATTATTATGACGTAATAAACTTTACTCTGTCGTTGACTCACCCTGTACCTAGTGATTCAACGTCAAATCTGACTAGATTAAGCGTCCAACTCTATTCCTTTTAACGTCCAATGAACTAGTTTTTCCCGGGACAGGATTTAGGACATTTGCAAGATATTAACCTATTTATATGTTGGATGTATTCATGAGCAGTCGCGATGTCCACCAAAATGTGTTCTTTTGTTCAATTGACTTTGAAAAAGCCTTTGGCAAGGTGTGCCACGAAAAACTTTTAGAGATTTTAAAAACGACCGATATAGATGACAAAGACATTCGTATCATCGTCAATTTGCACTGGCATCAGACAGCTGAAGTACGGTTGGAGCATCAACTATCAGATGAAATTAAAATCAAGCGAGGAATGCGTCAGGGTTATATTCTATCGTCCTTGTTGTTCAACCTCTATTCGGAGGTGATATTCAATAACAACAGATACGCCGATAATATAGATAACTAATAACGGAAATGATCTACAAAAACTTACGGATAAAATAACTGACACTTGAACACAATTTCGTTTAGGGCTAAATATAAATTAAACAAAATATATGATTATAAGCAAAGAATCTAATATTGAAGATGGTGGTATTACAGTCAATGGCACAGAGATAGAGAGAGTTGATAAATTGATGTATCTCGGTAGCAATATCAACGACCACTGGGACCCGACTGTGGAAGTCAAAATTAGAATAGAGAAGGTCTGAGTTGCATTTATGAAGAATAAAAAAAATCTTAACTAGTCATGACCTATCATTAAAACTACGGATGAAAATGATAGGCTGCTATGTCTTTCCAGTTCTCTTGTACAGCGTGGAAGCGTGGACGCTAACTGAAGCAATGCTTAAACGTCACTATTCGAGATGTGGGTGTATCGACGACTGTTAAAAATTAGTTGGATGGACAGAATTAGTAACAACAGCGTTCTCACGCGCTTGGACAAGGACTTGAGGTGGTCACGACCATCAAGCGACACAAATTGGAACATTTTGGCCACATTATGAGACATTCAGAAAAATACGAAATCTTGCATGTGATTAAGGTGATCCAGGGAGAAGGAGAACATCGTGGTTGAAAAATTTGAAGTAGTGGTACCGAAAATCTACGGTTAACTCTTCCGAGCGGCTGTCAATAAAACGATCAGCATCAACATGGTAGCCAACATGATAACCAATGATCGTTGAACAGTCATGGTACTCCAAGAAAAAGATATGTTGGAGAATCTATTGCACTGAAGATCAAATTGATACTTCTTTCAAATGAGGTGTTAAATTTAGATAGCCAGAAATGAAATTCTAATAAAAGCAAACAAATCAAAATTGCATGTAAATACCTTAAAAATTTAGGCTCCTAGTAGCAAATATTTTGCACAATAATGTCATTTGCAACAGCTTTATAACCATAGGCAACTGTATGTCCTCGTTCAAGATCCCCGTACAGTATTGCAATTTGCCCCATTGGTCTCTATTTGTCCTTATCCCAAACATAACAAAGAATAAATGGAGTATGTTATTTATAACATCGTTTTCCGCCAAATCAACGATTCATATGAAATTTTAATAAGTTCGGTATTACAAGTAGAAAACACATGACAGATTTCTAACCCTGTCTTATGGAAAAAAATTACCATATTCCTTGTTCGTGTAGCGCCGCTAAAAACCTGTATAATCGCACGTGTTTTGCTAGTAAAACCGGTTGTGGGTACATATTGGTGTTGTCACTTATTTTGTTAATTTTAATAGCAGCAATATGTGGCTATATATAACTTATTAAAGTACAAATTTAGAAAATATTCGGCTATTTCTTATAAATATAATGTTATTAATTTTCTTTTCTATTAGCTGAAACTGTACACGATAATTTTACTTCATTAGATTAGATTTTTTTTATAACGAAAGCCGTTGAATATTTTAAATTTTAGAAATCTGACAACACACTCAACCAAATCGTAATTCATCCTTTCCAGCCGTCGTTTTCCTGAGTCCACTGAGTCTTGGATCGCGTTTAGATGTAAACAAGCGGAGCCTTGGTCCCTGCGGTACCCATTACCCTTTTAAATTTATGATTTGATAGGATCGATTTTATGAATGAGATACTCAGTCTCCCTAAAGTATGAAACGCTTCTGTTAACTATTATATATTTTTGTAAAGTTTGACATTCTTGACTAGAATATTAAAAAAATACAGTTCTACTAAAAAAAAAATCTGTAATTACCAGCATTTTCTTTCCTAACAAATTTTAAGAAAACTGAGTCAATGAAACCGCCGTTATTTTCAAAAATAACAAAAATATCTCACAAATAACACGTAGGCTGAAAAGTGTTTGACACGCAGGTGTCGTTCTGTTCAAAAAAATCCATACGATTTTTAGGAAGTACCAACCTTCAAACGATACGTGTCAAAATTTCATGACATTTCGACAATTAGTTTACAAGTTACAGTGACGCTACTTTTGATATTTTTAAAACAATGGAAAAAATCGAATTTCGTGTGTTGATTAAACACTGTTTTTTGATGGGAAAAAATTCAAACAAAGTAATGGCTTAAGTGTTACGGGGACTCTGCTCCTGAAAAATCACTCATCATTTACTGATATGCGGAATTTAAACGCGGTCGTAAGACACAAATGTTAATGCTATGGACGCCCAAATGAGCTGGTGACACCGGAAAACATGCCTGAGATAGCGGACACCCTGAAGATATCAGAAGAACATGTTGGTCATATTTTGCATGAACATTTGGGCATGAGAAAGCTCTGTTCGAAATGGGTACCGCGATTGCTCACAGTGGACCAAAGACAATAACGTGTTGATGATTCTGAGCGCTGTTTGGACTTATTTAAGCCCAATAAAAAGTATTTTTTCATGCGATATGTGACAATGGGTGAAACATGGATCCACCACTACACAACGGAATCAAATCGGCAATCAGCTGATTGGACAGCAGCCGGTGAAAGCCGCCCGAAGAGACCAAAGACACGACAGTCGGCTGGGAAGCTTTTGCTCTCTGTATTTTGGGATGCGCATGGAATAATTTTCATCGACTATGCTGAGAGAGGAAAAACCATCAATAACGAATATTATATAAAATTATTGGTGCGTTTGAAGGCAGAAATCGCAAAGAAACGGCCCCAAATGAACAAGAAAAAAGTGCTTATTCATCAGTTGAGGTTTCGTAACATGGTTAACCAAGTTATAGCTTAAGAAACATGTAATGGATTTTTAAGGTACAATTTACATCGATTCAAGAATAACGTGAATCGTTTTTTTCTGCACACATGCCGCTCCTGGAGCGTTTTAGGGGCTTTCCCTGTACACGTGTGCTAGACCCATAAAAAAAAGACAATTCCTCGTGTCACAAGTTAATGGTTACGATGGCAAAATTGCATGAATTGAAGTTTGAATTGCCTTCTCATCCACCGTATTCTCCAGATTTGGCTCCCAGCGACTATTATCTATTCGTAGACCTCAAAGAAATGCTCGCGGGAAAGAGATTTGGCTCCAATGAAGACGTTATCGTCGAAACTGAGGCCTATTTTGAAGGCAAAGACAAATCCTTCTACAAGAAAGGTATAGAAATGTTAGAGAAGCGTTGGACTGATTGTATCGCTCTTGAAGGAGACTGTGTTGAGAAATAAAGTCGAATTTTGCAAAAAAAAAATGTGTTTTAAGTAGCTAGACCAAAAACTTTTCAGCCTACATGTTATATGGTACAAGTGTCTCTAGACAGCTGAGTAATATTTATGAAGAGTTTCACTTTTTGTGGCGTTGTACCTGCTATCACAGAATAAAAAAATAATTCAGTTACTTTAGTTTATGCTGCTACTTAATGTACAGTCTGTCAAATAAGAACGTGACTGCTCGTATTCTTGAAAAAAATGTGTTTCGAGGACATTTTTTGCCATCAATGTATTCTTTGCAAATAACGGCGCAATTACCTTAGTAAGTTGTCTAATCGCCTCCTGCATCAATAATCGCCTGGCATCTTTGAGGCATACTGTCGACGAGATTTTCTGCGTACGCTGCAAATTTTTCAAATCTCGCAAGACAAACCGTGTCAAAGTCCTAAGAGTCTTTTCTCTGAGCTTTCTCTTTACAAAGGACCAAACGTTTTCAAAAGGGTTGGCGTCCGGCGATTGTAAGGGCCACTCTAGTATCTTACCGTGGGCCCAAGCGGGCCGCTTTGCGACGTGATTTTCGCCCAGCGAAGGTTTCTACAACGTGCTTCGGAATTTGACATTATGAGCACGAAGATGTTATCGAATGGTCTCCTAGCATACATTCAAACCCAATTTTCTTCATTTTACTGCTTCTTGACGCAGTGTCAATTTCGAGTCCCCGTGAAAACAATTCGTTTTTCGACTTTTGGAGTGACTTTGCCTATAGAGCCATGTTTTGGCAAGTCGTCGACATTTTTCGTCTCCTTAAAATTATTTACCCACTTCTTCATACACGATATCGAGTTTTTGATATATTTAGTGGCCGTGGAATGTGTCATTTTAGGCCCCTCTGGATGGAAACAAAGAAAGACGGGCCTCGTGCCGACGCGCAAACAAGGACTCATTTTGGATTTTACGTGATTTCGACGAAAGTTCGGAATCGACAGATACTTTTTACTAAAATTCGTCGTAGACAAAGGTTCCCTCTATCGAATTTTTGTTGAATCGCTAGAATCGTATCTACCAAAAATAAATTATCGCAGACACGTTCTTACTTGACAGACTGTATTACAATATACATATAGTTTTACCACAAAAATTACTAATTCCAGATAGAACAGAATCAGAACAATACATTGTTTGTGTGATGTTAAACAGATTTTTTTTTTATTTAGATATACGATGCAGATGAATCAGAATCTCAACCACTTAGATATGACTACATTGTGTGCAATTTAAGAAATTTAAACCGACTAGTTATCAAATCAAAGACAAATCTCTTACTTCTAGATTATAAACCCTTTGGATTGATAAAGATTTACGAAAGGCAAAGAGGCAATGCTACAACATTATGTTATGGTAATGTATGTAACTTTTAAGTTTAAATTTTATATGCTCTGTACGATTTCGATAAGATTTGTCGCAATCAATAAATCGTTGTAATTGCAATAGTTTCATATACAACAACCAGCCGGGCCCGCAGCTTCGCTCGCGTGGACTTGATTCACTACTATCGTCACTGCTTATTCCTTATGTTACCCAACGTAATAAAATATCTCCCATTATTTCCTCTTATCTCCTAATATTTCTCCTTATCTCCCATTATCTGTACATAATTTCCATTATCTCGGCTTATCTCTGCTCATCTCCCATTATTTCTCCTTATTTCCCATTATTTCTCCTTATTTCCCATTATTTCTTCTTATCTCCCATTATCTCACCTTATTTCCCATTATCTAGGCTAATCTCGACTTATTCGCAATATTTCCCCCCTTATCTCCCATTATCTCACCATAACTCCCATTATCTAGACTTATCTCTGCTTATATCCCATTATTTATACTTATCTCCCATTATCTCACCTTATCTCCCATTATCGAGGCTTATCTCGACTTATCTCCCAATATTTCTCCTTATCTCCCATTATCTCACCTTATCTCCCATTATCTAGGCTTATATCAAATTATATAGAACATATGTATAAATTTATAAAAAACACGTAAATCGGATAAGTGGTTCTCGAGTGATAAGCGCACTAACGGACAGACAGACAGAAAGACGTTGCATTTTATATATATTATAGATATTCTTTGCTACATGATATTGTTCCATATCTAGTGGTTTAGGCAGTGTATTGCAAGAGAACGCGCTAGCGGCAAACTTTTTTCCGATTTGATTCACTATTACCGTCACTGCTTATTCCTCATGTTACCTAACGTAATAAAATATAGTCTGTAACCTGGCCAGAGAACATATGTATTTTTTTAAAAAAAAGCACGTAAATCGGATAAGTGGTTCTCCAGTGATAAGCGCACTAACGGACGGACAGACAGACAGACAGGCAGACGTGCAGAGAGACGTTGCATTTTATATATATTATAGATATAGATTATTATTATTATATAACCTGGCCAAAGAATATATGTATGAATTTAAAAAAAGACACGTAAATCGGATAAGTGGTTCTCGCGTGATAAACGCACTAATCGACAGACAGACAGATAGAGAGACATTGAATTTTATGTATATTATAGATTATAGATATTTTCTGCTACATAATATTGTTCCATATTTAATGGTTTAGACTGTGTATTGCAAGAGAACGCGCTATCGGCAAACTTTTTTCCGACTTCATTCTCTATTATCGTCACTGCTCATTCCTTATGCTACCTATCGTAATAAAATATAGCCTATAACCTGGCCGGAGAACATATGTATGTTTAAAAAAAAAATACGAAAATCGGATAATTGGTTCTCCAGTGATAAGCGCACTAACGGACAGACAGACAGAGGTACGTTGCATTTTATATATATTATAGATGTAATAAAATGTATATCTATAACCTGGTCAGAGAACATATGTATGAATTTAAAAAATCACGTAAATGGGATTAGTAGTTCTCGAGGGATAAGCGCACTAACGGACAGACAGAGAGACATTGCATTTTGTATATATTATAGATATAGATTATTATTATTATTATTATATAACCTGGCCAAAGAATATATGTATGAATTTAAAAAAAGACAGGTAAATCGGATAAGTGGTTCTCGCGTGATAAACGCACTAATGGACAGACAGACAACAAAGAGACGTTGCATTTTATATATATTATAGATTATAGATATTCTCTGCTACATAATATTGTTCCATATTTAATGGTTCAGGGTGTTTATTGCAAAGGAACGCGCTAGCGGCAAACTTTTTTCCGACTTCATTCACTATTTTACGTCACTGCTCATTCCTTATGCTACCTATCGTAATAAAATATAGCCTATAACCTGGCCAGAGAACATATGTATGTTTTAGAAAAAAAGTACGTAAATCGGATAAGTGGTTCTTCAGTGATAAGCGCACTAACGGACAGACACACAGAGAGACGTTGCATTTTATATATATTATAGATAATTTTTATTGTATTATTTATAAATATTTTCAGTCATTACAATATCGGGAACATACGACCGTTGTCGCTGTATGTGAAAGCTGTTCGTCCTTGTGACAAGGATTTATTTTAGGATAAATCGTGTATGGTAACTACACAGCATGCATGTAGTTCTACAGAGATCTATATCTTCTACATCAATCGAACTGAGATATTTCTTACTACAGTAGTACAACAGTCGGCATTTAGTCTATTTATGTAACATTGTCTTTGGTCATATTTGAACATTCGGTTATTAACCTATAATGATAAATTAGATTTTTACTAACGTTTAATAAATTTATATTTTAACGGTGTTACTAATAACCGTTATCAAAATTGCTTGGTAACACCAAGTTATTCTAAAAGATTTGGGCCACAAAATAGGTTCAAATATATTGCAAAAATTCTACGAAGATAACCTACAAAATTGCATAAACGATGTGGTGATCCACTTACTACAGGCAAAAACCTGAACCAATGACTACCTAGGGTTGGTCTTAGTGAGTCAAATACCCACTGCAAGAGAAATAAGGGGCCCGCCTTTTAAGTTTTCACAAACGGCCACTAGATGGCACTATTAATATGTGGCATTATCACTGTTGTAAAATTTGACATTTGTTATTGTTAAAACAGTGGTAGCTCAGAAATTAGACTAGTAGTTTGTTTACAGTGAGCGTTTAAAAGAAATATTTTTGTGAACAAATGGAAATTTCACGTGAAGGTTTTCGTTGGATGATTTTTTACGATTTTAGTAAAGGCCTAACTCAACAACAGTGCCTCGTATCAGTTCTTTCAACTTCTGGTAATGAATCACCATCAGAAAATATTGTTTACAATTGGTTTGGAGAATTTCGCCATGGTCGTGCTTCCGTCAGCGATAAATTTCGTGAAGTTCGATTAAAATCAGTTGTTCCAAAAAAGATCGATGCTGTGCACTACATAATTAAAGAGGATCGGCATATAACATACCGTGAGATAAAGGCATCCTTAGGCATATTGAAGACTCAAGTACATTTAATGTTGCATGAACATTTAGATGTGAAAAAGATTTGTTCCCGATGGATTCAGTATAATCTGACTGAAACTCAAAAATAGGCTCGTGTCAAGAGGTGTAAGGTAATGTTCAAAAAATTCGACCGAGGACGCAAAATCTGTATGTAACATCGTAACACAAGACGAAACTTAGATATATTCTTAGGAAACGGAAACTAAGCTCATCAAATCAGCTGTTTGGGTGTTCCAAGATGAACCAAATCGAACAAAAGTGGTTCGTTCACGAAACATTTCCACAAAGATGATCGCTTGTTTCTTTGGTTATACTGGACATGTTGCAACCATTGCTTTAGACCATCGAAGAATAGTTAATGCTGAATGGTATACAATTTGTTTGCCAGAAGTCATCAATGTAATCAGGAAAAACAACCGAAAACGTCGAATCATTCTTCACAATGCCAGCTCTCACACAGTACGTCAAAGAATTGATTATTTGACGGAGAAAAAAATCGAATTAATGTCTGTCTCATTGTCGGTATTTACATGATTTATCGCCTAATGACTTCTTTTTGTTCCCGAATGTAAAAAAAATGCGTGGAGAGCGATTTTCATCATTTTAACCTCAAAACCACGTTTTTGAGGTACCAACTTCAAAGTAGAAAAAATATTTTGAGAATTGGTTCCAACGCATGCAAAAGTGTATAAATCTTAAAGGCGAATATTTTGAGAAACAATAAAAACGACTTGTACATAAAAAATTGTTTTTCTTTCATTGTTTTTGTAAAAACTTAAAAGGTAGCTCTCGTATATGACTACATACATCTATAACTATCTAGGAAAGGAATTTCATCACGAAATTTTAGAGAGGTGTTTTTGAGATATAAAGTAATAAAATTATGTAAAAGAAACGAAAAATATTGTTTTTCAAACTAGGGTAACATGTGAAAAATGACAGCTAAAATAAATGAATAAAAATCAACATAAAGTTGAATATTGTCCATGCTTAAATCTTTTAACTTTCAATTTTCATTTGTTGTAGCTGTCATTCTTCTCAATTTGTTTGGAGTCTGGAATGCTTTTTTTAAAAAAAAAATACATCATAGTTGCACTGAAATACAAAAAAAGATATATTTATTTATGTTGATAGCAATCAAGGTAGCAATGAAAGTATTTTATACAGATTTGAAAATTATATTACCTAACTGTAGATGACTTTTAAAAAAAACCATACAATTCATACTGGAATACTTTGATTGAAGATCGTAGTTATCTGGGGGCACGGCAGTGCCCCCGCCAAGTCGAGCAGAATGCACAGCCGTACCATCCTTTTCTCGAAGTCACTCACGGCACTTTCGACCCCCCCCTGTAACTTCGTTGTGGATAAAGCTAGAAGCCTCAGTGACCAAGAGGACATACTATACTAGCTATATTCCTAAATTACCTACTATTTATACCTTATAGTTTACGAACCAGCGCCAGTCGAAGTTCTTTAATTTTGTCACTGACACACTCACCGATCATCAAAATTTTAAGGTACTTCTAGCAGACACACAAACTTCAAATTTTGAATTTAGTTAGTGTTTAGCCTATAAAGGAAGGAAAAATTGAAACATCCCGAAATTTCAGTCCAGTTTTCTAAATCGTACAGTCACTTAAGCCAAACAAAGAGGGTCAACCTAGGAATGAGAGATAATAAGCTGTAAACTTGTATAAACGTTTATTTTGGCATTCTAAAAGTTGTCTCAAAAGTCTCATACTATCTCGTGTCCGCGTCTTCAGATATTCAAGGTCAAAGGTCACAAACGTCGTTTTTTTGCAAATATCTCGCTTCCTATGATTTCAATGATAATTACATCTATTATGAAAATTGAAGAGCATAAAATTCTCTACAAATTTTGTTCTAAGCATTTTTTTATACGCTTAAACCGTTTTTGAGAAGGAGCGCGGAGAGTGCGCAGCGCTCAGCCATACATAGCATAATGCAAGGTCAACCGTGTGTCCCGGTAAATAATACGTCGTATAAAGTTAATTTAATCACTAAAAAATCCATAATTATGAATAATTTGTATGATTTATTCATTAATATATTATATTTAATAATATTTTTCATTTATCAAATATATTCGTTTAATAATACTTACCTACATCGTGGAATTAAAAAATTGTTAAGTGAAATACTTTAAGTATATTTTAATTATAAAAAAGCATGAAGATGATGCTTCCATGACAGCAGGGCTAGAAGAGAATATAGTTATTAAAATAGGAGCAAAAATCATGTTAAGACGAAATATTGACGTGAGTCTTGGCTTAGTCAACGGTTCTATCGGTATAGGTTGATCCTGAAAATACAAGTAAAATAAAAAAAAATACATATTACATTTAATAATGAACATCTTTACGAGCTCGGTCCAGTCAAAACTAAATTTGAAATTATTAATAGAGCTTATGTTCATCGCGAACAGCTTCCGATATGTATAGCCTATGTTATTACCATACACAAAAGTCAGGGGCTAAGTCTAAACAGCGCATTGTGGCCATCGGTTCTTCAGTGGTCGTGGCACTTTCGAGAGTGACAAGTCTGGGCGGATTAAATCTAATTAATGTCGACTTCGGTAGTATCAAAGCTCAGGAGTCCGCAATCGTTGAATATAATCGATTTACTACAACTTATCGTCCAGACTTGTCAAAAATTATTACATCATAGCCTTTGAGAAAAACCAATAGAGACAGGGAGTGGGCTTTAAGAAAATCCATAGCTGACTTAAAAGAAATATTACCCGAGAAGAAAAAAAAGAGGACTACCTACAAAAAGAAATGAGATCCCATCAAAAACATAAAATGTAAAAAAATGCCAAGTCTCGCAACGTACTCCTTCCACCACAAAAAGTTGTGAGATCTCATGTAAAACCAAGCCAGTTATTTTAGTTAGTATCTACGGAAGCACCTATTCAACAACTTTGTCATAAATTGTTATCTATTTAGTTACCTACCAACATTTATCGTGACCGTATCAATATTAGACAACTTTATTTCTATAATAAATATAATGACTTGGCAATCGCACGGAAACAAAATCACATAAGAATAATCTACTAAAGAGTTGATTGATTGGTCCGTTACTTTGTGACAGTACATTTTAACAATAAAACTACTTAATTACTTTGTTAACTGTCACTAAATATATTTGTAAAAGTTTTTACAATTGCGTTATCGCGATTTCGTAGTACAACTACATTGTCAAACGCTTAACTAAGACTAAAACAGATTTTTGGTATTTTATGTTTATATGATGAACAGATGTGGGTCTATTATATGTTAAAAAAGTTGGAACAAAAGAGAATTTGCTACGTCTAATTGACTATTCAGTAAATTTATATTATGGTCCTTTGAATGTCTGTAAATTTCTATAGATTCTAAGAAGTTGAGTTTTGACCCTTTAGGTGCCATATGGAGTATTTGTAAACAATCGATATTGGGAAAAGTATGGCCTGTTTCTAAGAAATGTTTAGCAAAGTGTGATTTTTCATTTTTTAGCCTATAAGAGGCATTGTGTTCTGCGAATCTTGTCTTGAAATTCCGTCCCGTTTGGCCTACGTAACAGCTATTTCACTCTTGACAATTAAGTTTATAAACTCCTGATTTATTGTATTTATTAGTTTTATCTTTGGCATTAAAAAATATATTGGATAATTTTTGAGCTGGTTTTAAAGCTATTCTTGTTTTTTCGGTGGTGAGAACTTGGGATATTTTATCCGAGATGGGACCAAAATATGTCAGAGGTATGAATGTTTTCTTTTCTCGGTATTCTTTTACGGGGTAGATTAAGCTGAAAGTGATTTGTTTTCGTTTACGGCTTATTAAGGTATTAATTATTTTAGGTTGGAAGCCGTTATTGAGTACTATATTTTTGATTGTGTCCAGTTCTTTTTTTAAATTATTTTTACTAAGAGGGATATTGAAGGCTCTATGGATCATAGATCTCTATGCTGCCAGTTTATGGGAGTTAGGGTGTATTGAGTCAGCTGGGATGGTGACATCTGAAAAGGTTGGTTTGCGGAAGATATCGAATTCTAGTCTATTTCTCTTTTTCAAAATTGTAATATCTAAGAAATTTATTTTATTATCGGTTTCCTTTTCAAGTGTGAATTTTATATTGGGGTGTAAATTATTTAGCTGATTTAAAGTGGAATTTAGTTCAATATCATTTCCAAGGAAACATACTAAGATGTCGTCTACATATCTAAACCAAAAGAGAATATTTTTCGTGTGTTGAGTTTTTAGAAAACTGTTTTCCAATTCTGACATAAAGATTTCGGCTAGCAAAGGACTAAGTGGAGACCCCATGGCAAGTCCATCTCTTTGTTTGAAAAATTGATTAGTGACAGTTAACAAAGCAATTAAGTAGTTTTATTGTTAATAATCTACTATTTAAAATACTTTATTCTTAAGTGCACTGTTTAGGCTTACTTAGCAATCGAAATTTGTGATTATGTTGCCGTGCGATTGCCAAGTCATTATATTTATTATAGAAATAAAGATGTCTAATATTGATATGGTCACTATAAATGTTGGTAGGTAACTAAATAGATAACAATTTATGACAAAGTTGTTGAATAGGTGCTACCATAGATACTAACTAAAATAACTGACTTGGGTTTACATGACATTCTCACAACTTTTTGTGATGGAAGGACTGCGTTGCGAGACTTGGCATTTTTTTGCATTTTATGTTTTTGAAGGGATATAAGTATGTAGATGCTCTGCATTACTTTAATGCAGATGCATGGTTTTAATAGTATAACAATAGTTACTGTATTCCAGTTAATAATCAAATTACACTTTTAGTAAGGTCCTATTTACCCGATATGTTATCTTTAAGAAGAAACTCACTAACTGAAGTATTTGAAAGTAGGACTGTAAAATCTTGGGAAATTATTCAAAAATTTCTTACAGAAACGCCTTGCAACTATAAAAATTCTCTAGTAAGTATAATCTTTATTTCGCAATTTGAAAGAGGTAACTTCTATAAGACGGTAAATTAAATAAAAACCGGAATTCTTCTCTCAACTCTCGTGAGGTAAACCGATTGCCTTGTCCTCCCATTATTAGTTAAGCAGGGGTGTCAGGAGTGGAAGAGATCACTCGATTAACTCTCTCGATCGATATTGTCGACAGTAGCGCCATGTTAGAGCAAGAGGTACCAGTGTCAATTGAGCAACGCATTATTATCAAGTTTAACGCTAGAAAACGTAAAACTTCTTGAAATTTTGCAAAAACTGATGAAATAGTTCGGTAAACACACGCTTTCGAAAATCCAAGTCTATGACTGGTACAAAAAAGTCCCTATGGCCGGAAAACGGTGGAAAATCGGAGTTATTCTCGTCATCCTCGGACCAGGGTCACAGATTCCACCATTAAGGCGGTTAATTTTCTCCATAAGGGACGCGACGTACCATTATCGCTGCCTACTACTGCAAACTCCTCGATCAAGTTAGACTTGCTCATTGATAAAAAAACGTGAGACATGCCAATTCGGAGTGTGGAACTGCTTGACGATAACGCTCGGTCCCACAGCTGCATTGATTCAACAAAAATTGGACTTTGGAACACCCGCCTTAAAGCCTGAATTTGTCGCCTTGAGACTTATTTGTTTGACCTTTTCAAAGAAACGTTAGGAGGCCAGAATTTCAAAAATGACGAAGGCGTAAAATCGTGCGTGCTTCATTTTACGATGACTGTATGAAAAAAACTTTCTTTTCGGTGAGAAAAAGAAGAAAACGTGTTTTGAACAGGGGAAGAAATAAAGTTTTTTTGGTTTTTTCATTATTGTAGAAATAAATTTTTTTAAAAAAGAATTCCAGTTTATATTCGATTTACCCTCGTACTTCAATCTTTAATGTACTGATAGTGTTATAATAAAATTTTTAGGATATCTACAATACAAGAACAATGAAAAATGTAGAGTTCAATGAATTAACATTTTTCCATACGAGGGCTTGTAGTCCAACATTTGTTAATTCGGTTATGGACATATTATTGTCTAAACATGCGAGAGCTTTAAAGAAACTATGCCTTACATTTTGTGTATTACAGGGTAACATAGAAATGCGACTAATTAAGAGTTTAATATTGAGAAAATTTAATATTTTAGAAGAAAATGTCGAAGAAAATGAAAAGAAAAATATTTTTAGACATATAATAAATAATTGCCCTTACCTTTTGGAGCTGGAAATCTTACCTTGTTCGAAGTATGTATAGTTATCCTTTATTATGCAGTCAAACTAGACATCCAACTTCGGAAAAATTCCGATAGAGTTAACAATTTGCACAGGCCTTCAAATCATCATTTTAAATGAAATTTCAAGTCTCCATAAATCCAGCCTGTGCTAAAAATTTTATTTCAAGGTAAAAAAACGGTATTTCAAGAAAATCTCTTATCAGTTTTTTCGTAAAAATAGTTATAAAATTTGTAGATCATGCGATTCTCCACAAAAAAGATTTCTACACATTTTATAAATTGTAAAATTCATATTTTTCGTAATATATAATCTTTTCCTCACCACCTTTGAAGTTGAATACTTGGCGCATTTCTTTACGTGGTATCCCCAGTAAGTAAAATCCACAAGCTAATCTGACGAAATTAAAAAAAAGAATGATGTTATAGATAATTACCAAACAGGATGTTTTTATTATTTATTAAAAAAAAATAATAGTCTGATTAATTGTTTTCGAATTCTATTTCAGTTGTATTTTCTTCTTCTCTTTCGCCTTCTTCTTCTTTCTTTGGCTGCTGAGTTTCCGTGGATTGCTCTAAGAGACTACATGGATCTGTTGTATTTGATGCAACGTTGGAGCAAGACTGCCCTTGAGAATTCCCATACTTGAACAAAATAGCCAACTTTCTTACACCCACAATTATAATTACAATTCCTGATGCAATTATAAAAAATTCAGCAGTTTTTCTGGAGCAGGCGGAACCAGAGTTTGAATTGTTGTCAATTAATGCCCACCCCCAATCTTTAGGGTTCAGTTCGTTACCTAGCTATACTTGGACTTGATAATAAACTCGATATAGATGTTGGTAAACCGCACAGACGTTGGAGGAAGACACTGTAATTGTACAATTTTATTATGCCGTATACTATGGCGGAACGGGGCTCCGTGGCCTAGTAACCTGCTTACGGTGCACAAAAGTCCCGGGTTCAATTCCAGCAGGTCGGTATACTTTATTTATTAATTTAATGAAGTATATTTGGCCTGGCCACGGACATAGGTAGTAGTTGGTTGCAGAAATGCAATAACGTCCGTGGCAGCACTACAGCGTTGTCTAAAAAAAAGGTGTTGTGAAATACAAAAATGCATGTTTCAGTACTTGGACAGTGTTGACGGGTATTACGACATTCTCGCCGATAAGATATAAAAAAAACTCTTTACAAAACTTAAATATCTATAGTAGTCTTATAGAATCAATTTTTTGAGCTTCGTACATGGCAAGCACAAAACGAAGTCCATTAGCGAGAATAATGTCTGGAAAAGAGTCTCTCTTCGTAAAAAAAACTTCAGCGCAATCAATTAAATCCTTATGTTTTTCCAATAACACAGGCCAACAAAAAAAAATATTTGTAAAAACTTTTTAAACCAATACATCTAAGTGTATTTTTGGGTGCTGAAACCGTATCTGGTATCAGTTCGATTAAATTTCAAAATAGGGAAAATTAAATAATTAAATTATAAATAATTAAATTAAATAACAAATTTAAAAAAATAAGTAGATGTTTCAGATTCCAATAAATGTGTTTCTTTCAGCCTAGAACCAAGCAATGCTTTTTCCTTAGTCAAACCCAAATCTCTCACTAAATCATTTAACTCAGCTTGTGTAAACAACTGTGGTTTTAAATTTTCTAGAGAATATTGAAACTCATCATCATCATCCGGTCGACTTTCATTAACTTCGGGACGGGATTGTAAAACGTCATCAATAGACTGAGGTGGCTCAGGGACAGTAAGTCCCGGTCCATGTCTTACCGGCCGATTAGCTGAAGTAAAGTTAGGATAGACAATTACTTTCTTATTTTTGGAGTTATATCCAGAAACATCAACGCTGCAAAAATAACAATCATTTAAATGATTTTCTTGCTCTCTCCATACCATGGGTACTGCAAATTTAAAAGCTTTCTTTTCTTTCTTATACCACTTCCTAAGATCCTCGACACAAAGATAACATACTTTGTGAAGAGCCCAACATTTTTCTTGATTACCGATTTCTACACCAAAATATGCAAAGTATACTTTTTTTACAAAGTCAGTAATGTTTCTTTGATGTTTTTTAAATACAAACTCACCATATATAACAAAACGTGTTGGGAGAGTTTTTACAACCACGATTAGCCATTTTTTGAGTGTCAATTGAAGCACATGGGTTAAACACTGCAGTGCGAGATTATACGTGTATTAACTGGAAAAAAAACAAACAGCTCTGACATTTATCGGAACTTCCAACCTAATAACATTTGATTTTACTGCCAACCTTATAAAATTCTGATTTTATTGCTAACCTAATAACATTCGAATGATAAAAAATAAATTTTCCACATTTTGAATATTAAAATGTGAAAAATTGGTGGGTGATACGACTTTTTTATCATTATATTGTAGAATATGAATTTTGCAATTTTATGTAGGGAAAAAAAGTATAGAAATCTTTTTTTTGTGAAGAATCGCATGCTCTACAAATTTTATAACTATTTTTACGAAAAAACTCACCGTTTAATAGATTTTCTTGAAATACTGTTTTTGTTAACTCCGAGTTTATGGGGCTTTTGAAATTTCATTTAAAATGATGATTTCAAGTACTGTGCAAATTTTTAATTCTATCCGAATTTTTCCCAGGTTTGGATTTTTTTTCTGTCTATTTTGATTAGGCTAAATCTTGTGTTTACGTAGGGATCAAATTTAAAAAAGTTCTCTCTCTCTCTCTCTAATTTCTAATTGATCATCATCATCAGCTTATTCCATCTATAGTCGGATGTAAGCCTCCCCAAGTTGTCTCAAATGAAATCTGTTCGCTTTTTTGCATCCAATCGTGTCCCGCTAATCTTTTTATGCCGTGTTCCAATGCAGTTTTACAAACTGTCGATGGAAAAAAGTTGTTTGGCGTCGTGGCGTCCACCGTCGTTTTCACTACCACATGTCAAACACGTCAGTATATTCCTTGACATGCACTATACCATCTACATTAACAAAAAAATAAATATCCGACAATTTTCCATAAATCGGGGCCGGGCGTTTAAAAATGATCACCCTGTACACACTGTAGTTATTGCAATCTAGTATAATTTATCAATCATTCATTGCAAATCTCAAAATAGTACTTTAATTTCACACAGCAAAAAGTTTATTCAAATATGATCCACTCTATAATTAACTGTTTTCTAGCATAGAGCCGAGGGATTTGGAAGCTGATTGTACCAAAATACCTTGGTGAGTTTTGACGTAAAAGTTTGGTAACGAGGGATGAACGTTTGTAATATTTTAGCTACAGCTCCACTGTTATTGGAGCTTATGAACTAATAAGCAACCTTAAATACCTCAAAAAACTTACTGTGGAAATTCCTGCCTATTTAAATGGAGCCTTTTTAAAAGATGTAAGTATCACTTTTTTTTCTAAATTATGCATTATGATAAAATTTATATTTCCCAGTAGTGAGGTCGTGCGCTAAACTAAAACGCGAGGGTTAATTTTCAATAGAGTTGTTTATTGAGTGTAGATCATCTGGGGAAAGTCGAGTTCGTCATAGAGTTGTTGAACTAGCTCGTCTAAAGGCCGATCAAGACCGGAATAGGAACGAGTTATTATGTTAATAAAACGCGAATGATAAACTACAATAGCTGTACAAATGTTAAAGACACTGTACTTTCATACAATAGTAAAACCAATCGCCAAATTCTGATTGCTACAAATACGAGGTATATCCACAAAGTAAGTTCCGTTTGGTTATATAAAAAAAACGTGTACAGATACAGAAAAAATATTTATTGTACAAAAATCTACTGTTAAACTAATTTTCTACATAGCTTCCGAAATTTTGTAGGCACTTGTCATAGCGTGGCACAAATTTTTGTATGCCTTCTTCATAGAAGGTTGCCGCCTGTGTTTTCAACCATGTGGTAAACATGTTCTTTCAGCTCGTCATCATCGACCACCAAGGAAAGATTTTTAGGTGTAAAGAAGAGATGAAAGTCGCTAGGAGCGAGGTTCGGGCTGTAGGAGGATGATCAAACACGTCCCAGTCAAATTCCTGTAGGAGTTCTTTTGTCACGTTCGCAGTGTGAGGTCGGGCATTATCGTGGAAAAAAAACAACACCTTTCGACAGTAATCCTCGGCGCTTGTTCTGTATTGCGCGGCGCAATTTCTTAATGGTCTCGTAGTAAACATGTGCATTGATTGTTTGGCCTCGTGGTAAGAAATCAATCAGCAAAATGCCTTTTCTGTCCCAAAAAAAACGGTGCACATGAGTTTTCGAGATGTCAAGATTTGCTTAGGCTTAACTTTCGTTGGGGACGAAGTGTGCCTCCATTCCATTGATTGCCGTTTAGTTTCTGGGGGTGTCGTAAGATACCCAAGTTTCATCCCCCGTGACTATCCGAGAAAGAAAATCATCACCGTTTTCATTGTAGCGTGTGAAAAACTGAAGTGCACTGCCCATCCGTTGTTTTTTGTGTTGTTCAGTAAGAATTTTGGGTACCCAACGTGAGCAAAGTTTTCGAAATTTCAGTTTTTCATAACAATTTCATGAATTAGTGATCGTGAGATTTGCGGAAAAGAGCACTAATTGTAAACTTACGTTTTGCTTAAGCTTCTCTTCAATTGCGTGAACCAGTTCATCAGTAACCAAAGACGGGCGTCCACATCGTTCTTCATCGTGCACTTGATCACGTCCTTCATTGAACTGTCTGACCCATCTTCTAACCATTGAATCACTCATAGCAGTTTGTCCGTAAACCTCGCAGATTTGCCGATAAATTTCACTTGGTTTAACTTTCTTTGCATTTAGAAAACGAATCACAGATCTGATTTCACAAGCGGCGGCATTTTCAATTAAGGCTGACATCATAAAGAAGCACTACAAAGAACACGTCGGCAGCAGCGATCTGAAAATGGCGTACATTTCTTCTGCTTGAGTCAGAGTAACTGCCACGCATGCTCGGAACTGCGATCGCAGCGCTGCCGCGGATAGAAATAGAAACGGAACTTACTTTGTGGATATACCTCGTATATTCTCTGCGCTTTCTTGTTCATAGTGCTGGCACAGTAAACATAAAATACAGTAGCGACACCCAAGAAAATTTTTAGATTCTGTTTTTTATCACGCGTGCGTCCCCTATCATACCAACAACACGGTTGCCAGCGCGGTCGCGGATTGTGTTTACATGTGGATTTCAAGGGGAATCTTTTTATAACGTGCTCCAAAATTCATTTTCAATAATTTTCCAATAAGTAAATGATTCGTTTGACGTTATAATTGAAAATAATTATAAAAAACATGTCAAGGGTCTTTAGTATTATTATTCAATATGTTATATAAAGATTATCTTTCATATTAAAATTGTTTGTTAGAGTTAAGTTATATTATTTGCTAAAATTCGCTAACCGGCACAAATGAGTTTCTCCGGCACGAATGAGTTTGAATAAATCAGTGCTTGTATTTAATTTTTTATATAAGTAGTATATAGGCACGAAAAGTCATTAGTTGTATAAAAATTATTATATTAGATTTAACTAATGATAAAATGGATCAAAAAGTGTGTTCACTTCATTTTTTAAGTTCAGAAGAAAGAGGATCTCATCTTAAAATGATGATTATAACTATTTTCAAATATATTTTTTCCTTGTGTTTTTTGCCTTTTCCCCTTTTTTGTATATCTGTTTTAATAAGAACTTGATAAAAAAATGTTTCTAGAAAAACTTTTCTCGTTTTTTTCTTCCTTTCAATCAGCAAAATTCATTTTTATTTTACAGAATAGAATTTTTCTTGAAAGAAGGAATTTTAATATTTCAAAAACTCGTGGGCATCTTACCAGCAATATGGCGACAGGTCATGTGATTATTAGAAACTCGAACCCCTTGAGATCAAAGGTGTCGTTACTGTGTTTTATGTTTCTGTGGTGTTGATGTTCCCTCTAAATTACAAGCGCGAGTACTTGTCCTAATTGTCAAGTTGAATCTGGACTAAATATTATTTTAATATTTAGTTTAGGTTATATACTTAGTTTAATTTGACACGATATTTAGGTCTTGCCCTTTCTGAATATCTCTTGTAAATAAAATTTTAATTAAGAGGAGTTATTTGTAAATTGGCATAATGTAATAAAAAGTTATACGCGTGACTATTGACATTACAAATGTCCTAGCGACTTGTGTCTTAGTTAAATTGGTATATGGTCTAGTAACATCGAAAAGTATGGCTTAAACCCAATAATATTTTCAAAAAAAACGTTTATAGTTTCAGAGGTGGAAAAATCTACATATAATATGTTGGATCCAAACTTTTCAACAGTCCCATAATATCAATTTATACGTTTTTTAGTAAAACAAATCTTAAACAAAGTGATATGAATAAACGAATATTTTTTTACTGAGAGTGCACTAATGAACTACAAATAACCAAACAAAAATCTTAAATTTTTAAACAGAACTTCCAACAATCTGTGTAATGTGCTCTTTTCGAACAGCTTTATAATAAGATGTAATAATAAAAATTATACAACGGAATTTAATCAAGAGATTTTTTATAAGTAAATAACTGGTCAAGTGCTAGTCGGACTTGCGAAATTAGTGTTCAGTACGTTGATTGCTTTTAAAATAAAAATATTTGTTACGGATGTATAAAAATGATCAATGACTTCACAAAACACACCCAAATGAGTTTTCAACAAAGTTCGTTTCCGATCTTTGTTGAAAATTGATGCCCTTCAAATTTTTGTTTTTTTATATACGAGATAAATTATTAAAGGTAAGGCATTCGTGATAATTTTCTTTCAATCTACACCCTGTGGGAAATATTCCAGAATTTTTTCAATTTTTTTTTGATCAGTACTTTTCGAGATAAGGGGAGGGGACAGCGATTTTTTGGCATTTTTTTTTTTTAAATAGTACAAAGAAAAGTGTGCGCAAGTATTACATTATATATAGTATATCTTTGTGAACTCGTGTTTTCACCAGCTTTCAATTGACATCCAACTCCATGAGCTGGTAAAAGATTTTTTTCACTTCCGATTTCACCCCCTAAACTAATCCTTTAAATCAAAATTTAACTTTCAAAACTACACAGCTCTGTTGGAGCACCAATTTCTATATTACTGTCAAATTTCAACTTTCTATGTCAAATAGTTTCAGAGAAAATCGGGGACAGACAGACAGACACCGAAGTGATCTTATAAGTGTTCCGTACGGAACACTAAAAAATGCACGTATTTTGAAGAGATCCTTATTTTTTAAGAAATTTAACATAATAAAATTAATTTGCAATTGGTTAAACGCATTTAAATTTTTAGGTATTTATGAAATGTCCGGAGCTACAATCTTTACACATAATAAGCAAAGAAACAAATGAAGATCTGAATTCGGTGATATATTCATATATTCATTATGCTCAGAGGCTCAACGATTTTAGGTAACTCATTTTCGAACCATTTTTGCTCGTAATTATGTTTATGCCAGTGATAGTTTTTAGTAAACGTAGAAACCATTTTTTAAAAAATTCTCTATAAATCTGTGGTTTGTAACTGAACAACATGTACAGTCTGCTAAGTAAGAACGTGACCGCTCGTATTCTTGAAAAAATGTGTTTCAAGAACATTTCTTGCCATCAACGTATTCTTTGGTGTACTAACAACGGCGCAATTACCTTAGTAAGTTGTCCAATCGCATCAATAATCGCCTGGCATCTTCGAGACATGCCGTCAACGAGATTTTCTGCAATGATCTCCAAATTTTTCGTATCTCGCGAGATAATTGAGTCAAAGTCCTCAGAGGCTTTCCTCTGAGCTTTCTCTTTACAAGGGACCAAATGTTTTCAATAAGGTTTGCGTCCGGCGATTGTGAGGGTCATTCTAGCATCATATCGTGGGCACAAGCGAGCTGCTTAGCGACGTGACTTTTGCACTTTTTCAATAAAAAGAAACATACGTAAGGGGCCATCCTACTCCAAACCACGGAAATCTTGCGTTTTTTTGGGATTTTTTTTTAAAGTATAAGACATAACTAAAAAACTCTTTAAATATTATTTATTAAACTTTGGAGTGCAGCCGGTCCCATTTTTATATATATATATATAGATATACACATCTGCATATGGGCGTGTTAAAAATAGGTACCTCGCTCGGCTCCATAATTCCGACTTCCAGCATTTCTGAACACCGTGTCAAAATGTCGAAGAGATTGGATAAGCAGTAATGACGGAATCATGGAGCCGAGGTCGAAAAAAGTAGTTTAAGCGTTTAAAGATTTCGATCACGTTTCCGACATGATAAAATTAAAAAATTCATACTTACAGCTAATCAGCTATATCAGGGCTATAAAGTAACCCTTCCAGTTCTTCACAAAACTTTTTGTCCAGTATGAAACATTGTACGAGCTATTTTTGCTTCTTTTGACTGAGCTTGAGATCTTCGCTCTGCCTGCGTGTACCGACTACGTACGAGGTTGGTTTGAAAAGTCCGTGCAAAAATAAAAACTACTTATGTGTTTGGGTTAAACCTTTTTTATTTTTCGACATAGTCTCCTTTTAGGCTTATACACTTCGTCCAACGATGTTCTAGTTTGTTGATCCCTTCCGAATAATAGGATTTGTCCAAGTCTGCAAAATATCCATTAGTGTCTGCAATCACCTCCTTGTTTGAATAAAAAATCTTTGTCCCGCCAGCCATTTTCTTCAAATTGGGGAACAAATAGTAGTCCGAGGGAGCCAAGTCTGGAGAATAGGGGGGATGTGAAACGAGTTGGAATCCTATTTCCATTAATTTTGCGACCACAACTGCTGAGGTTGTGTGTTGGTGCGTTGTCGTGATGGAAAAGGACTTTCTTTGTGGGCCAATCGCGGGCGTTTTTCTTGCAGCTCGGTTTTCAAACGGTCCAATAACGATGAATAATATTCACCTGTAATAGTTTTACCCTTTTTCAGATAGTCGATGAGGATTATCCCTTGCGAATCCCAAAAGACAGTCGCCATAACCTTTCCGGCCGAAGGAACGGTCTTCGCCTTTTTGTGGTGCAGATTCCCCCTTGGTAACCGATTGTTTAGATTGTTGTTTGGTCTCAGGAGTATAGTAATGTATCCATGTTTCATCCACAGTGACGAAACGACGCTTAAAGTTCTCCGATTCTTCTGGAACAGCTGCAAACCATCCTTGCAACACTTCACACGATTCCGTTTTTTGGTCAAGCGTGAGCAATCGCGGCACCCATCTTGCGGATAGCTTTTCTCATGTCCAAATGTTTATGCAAAATATTATGTACCCGTTCAGTCGAGATGCCCACAGCACTAGCAATCTCACGCACCTTAACTCTTCTGTCATCCATCACCATATCATGGATTTGATCAATGATTTCTGGAGTCGTAACCTCCACAGGCCGTCCAGAACGTTCAGCGTCACTTGTGCCAATATGGCCAGTCCGAAAATTTTGAAACCACTTATAAACTGTTCTAATCGAAGGTGCAGAGTCACCATAATGTTTATCAAGCTTCTCTTTAGTCTCCTGAGGCGTTTTGCCTTTCATAAAGTAATGTTTAATCACCACACGAAATTCTTTTTTCGTCCATTTCTTGAAAATCACTCGACTTCCTTGATTCACACGAATGCCAAACACAAAGAAATAGACCAATATGGCTGAAACTTGGTGTGCGTTCATTCAAGAGATGCTACTAACTAAACATGACCTCGATACGCGCCGGTGGTGCCATCTCTCGGACTTTGCACGGACTTTTCAAACCAGCCTCGTATGTCTGAAATCGGGCGTTGCTCGCGCCATTCTAAGACACGTAATATCTTCAAAAATAAATGAGATATCGCAAAATCCTTTCGCACACGGGTTTTTAAAGATTTACACTATAAAAAAAACCGGTCAAGTGCAAGTTGAACTTGCGCAATTAGTGTTTCCGTACGTTGATTGCTTTTACAATAAAAAATTTTGTTACGGAGGTATAAAATGATCAGTAACTTCATAAAACACACCCCAAATGAGTTTTCAACAAAGTTGGTTTCCAATCTTTACTGAAAACTGATGACCTTGAAAATATGATTTTTTGAAAATAATACAAAGAAAAAAGTGTGCGCAAGTATTACATTATATATATATCTATAATATATAATATATATATATATATATATATATAAATATTATATATATATATATCCCCCCGCTATATATTCATTTTACTCGTGTTTTCACAAGCTTTCATTTGACACCTAGTAAAAACCATTTTTTTTTTTTTCACTTCCGATTTCACTCCCCAAAAAACTAAACCCTTAAGTCAAAATTTAACTTTTCAAAACTATATGGCTCGGATGAGGGCCATCAATTCCTATATTATTACCAAATTTCAACTTTCTATGACAAATAGTGTCGGAGAAAATCGGATGTGACAGACAGACAGACACCGACGTCCGTATGAAATACTAAAAATGAAAAAAAATCGATTTTTTGAAAATTCTGGAGTAGGACGGCCCCTTAAAAAATAAATGAGAAGCAGTGTCAAGATTTACCAGAGGAGTAGATTTTTTGAAAATTCTGGAGTAGTAATCTAATATCTTATCAGAAAAATCACTAGCTACCCATTTCCTTGATAAAAAGTTCCGAGAGTTGGTCAAAAATTGAAAAGATTTAACTTTGATCTAAAACTTTTAAAAACCAAAGAGCACTGTTTTTGAATTTGAATTTTTTGTTTCATTAACAAGTATCGTACTGGGAAATCGTGGACGTTACAAATAACGGAGTTATCCCATAAATGCAGCAAAATAGGACCCTGTGTATAACTATAGGTAGAGCGAGGTACCCAGTTCAACCTTAAGTACACTAATTTATTGAAGTAAAGTAGAATTATTAAACGATTTTAATGTCACTTTCACGTGAAGACTTGTTTTTGTGAAAAGTTAAAAATTACCCAGAATAATTTATTTAATTGTTAATTTAAAACTTATTTTTCAACTATATAACGAAACATTTTTCCTCTCTTAGTCCAAAGAATTACGACATAAAATAAAATTAACAAAAAAAAAAAAATGTTCGCGTTACAATAACAGCAGTGACGAATTTTCTCAGTAATTTAGATTATATAATGACGGTTGGGCAGGCCATACCACGATATGCTGGTAAGCATCTCCAATCTCTCAGCAGACGTTGCTGTAGGGTGTGTCCCAAGCCTCCCCGACTCACTAGTGCATTGCACACTATTACCATCCCATCCCATCCCAAAATATATTTAGAAAATGTGGATTCTTGAACAGTAGAAAATACTTATACCTACAGTCTGTTTAAGTAAGAACGTGTCCGCGATAATTCATTTTGGGTAGATTACGATTCTAGCGATTCAACAAAAAATCGGTAGAGGGAACCTTTGTCTACGACGCATTTTAGTAAAAGTATTAGTAGATTCCGAACTTTCGTCAAAATCACGTAAAATTCAAAAAGGGTCACTTGTTTGCGCGTCGGTTCGAGGCAATCTTTCTTTGTTCCCATCCGAAGGGGTCTAAAATAACACATTTCGCGGTCGCTAAATATATCAAAAAGTTGGTATCGTTTGTAAAGAAGTGGGTAAATCATTTTTAACGAGACGAAAAATGTCGATGACTTGCCAAAACGTGGTTCGGTACGCAAAGTCCCTCCGAAAGTCGAAAAATGAATCGTGTCTTTGTTTTCACGGGATCCGAAATTGACGCTGCATCAAGGAGAGGTAAAATTAAGAAAATCGGGTTTGAACGTGTCCTATGAGACTATTCGACATCTTCATGCTCATGATGTCAAATTCCGAAGCACGTTGCAGAAACCTTTGCTGGGCGAAAATACGTCGCGAAGCGACTCGCTTGGGCCCACGATAAGACACTAGACTAGCCATCACAATTGCCGGACGACAACCCTAATGAAAATGTTTGGTCTCTTGTAAAGAGAAAGCTCAGAGGAAAGACTCTGAGGACTTTAACTGTCTCTGGAGATTCGAAACATTTGGAGATCATTGTAGTATGCAGAAAATCTCGTCGACAGCATGCCTCGAAGATGCCAGGTGATTATTCATGCAGAAGGCGATTGGATACGTCACCTTCTTACTTGACAGACTGTATATAACTTCTCATGCATGTTCTATAAGCTATTTGACTTTTTAGGTTTCAAAACATTCATATTGATCTAGAAGGTTATTTCTCGGCTCTGAATAAAGTAGCCAAATTCGATAATTAAAAGAATTGTAATCAAATGCGAATATGAACATTTCTATGGACAAATATTCTATTGAAAACCATTTCTAAAAGTCAACAAAGACCTATTATTAACACTTGCAATTTTAGTTTCAAACTATAACAGGCACCAAATAAATCACCTCCATGAAGTCATAAATGGATATCAAGATCATCCTGCAAAAGTTTACATAGTACAAACTGATGTAAACCCTGAGGAAGACATTTTCATTCCAGAAGCTCATAAGGATATTTTATATTTTAATAGCGATGTTTCTGTCTTACATTTATCAGATTTCTAAAATAAATGTATAGTAACAGTCATGTGTATTACTTATTTACGATAAAAAACTATATAATGGACATCTATGTACCAGAAAACGAACTAAGTAGAAGTCACGAATAGTAATAAAATAAAAATAAAACTATTACCACTATCTATCTGAAAATAGTCTTGGCGCAGTCAAACTCATTTTTTATTTCAAGTGTAGGTCAAAATTTTTGGGGGCATATTCCTAGCCTGTTAATGCCTCCAAAAATTTGATATTCATCATCATCATCATCATCAGCTTATACTGTCCACTGTTGGACAAAAGTCTCCCTAAAGTCTTGCCATCTTTTTCTGTTCTGGGCCAGTTATACCCAATTCCGACTTGGTGGTTTACCTCTACTGCGATAGGCTTTGGATCTTGGGCTTGCCACTCTCTATATTTTTTTTTTTTTGTCCATGGTCCATCCTTAAACCTAACAACATGTTCAGCCCAGTGCCATTTAAGATGTAGAATGAATTTGACTGCGTCTTGCAGCCCCGTTCTTTTCCTGGATAATGTGATTTGGACGTGAACTCTAAGAGCAAACGCCTAACATTGACCTCGTCCATTTTTCTTTGCATGACATATATTTTGTTGATATTTTTCTTCGTCAATGTGAAACTATCAGCTCCGATGCAGGACGGGTAGTATGCACCTGTCAAAATTGGCTTTGATGCTTATTAAAATTTAATATTGTCAGTAATTGTCATTATTCTGTTAAAACACATATTTTTCGTAATTTTATTTTTAAGATATGAATACTGATTTCTTGTTTTGTCTTTGAAGTATATGGCGGTTTTTGATTGTGGATTCTATTCCTGAAGGTATTTACAATTATTACTTTCGATACAGTTATTGTAGGGCAAATGCTCACCTGGCCTTAAACTTGACAGTGTTTATTACGTGTTTAAAAGAAAACAATTTGCGAAATAGTATCATACTCTAATGTATTCCGATAAATAAATTATGTAAGGTTAAAGTTCACAATGTTGTTTACTAGTGTAATAGAAATCTGGTTGCCGAAGTTTGCCTAGTAAGTAGTATTTTGGTATATTTAGCTGTTAAGTAAACGCAATCATTTTTTCCAGGTAGTTCAACAGAAGAATTGTCTATTAGTAGGAGAGCAAAAAAAAATTGGTGTCCGCAAGGATGTCTTCTTTCGCCACTACTGTTCAATATTTATACGGAGTACATAAAACGCATAAGTTTTCGATAACTGGAATGGTGGCATCGCTGTTGGAGGAAAACGCATATAGAACCTGCGCTATGTAGATAACTTGTTATAGCCGCAAACGAAAGTGAATTAGAGTCATTAATGCAAAGAATGACGAGGATCAGTAAAAGCTACGAATTGGAAAGTAAACAACAATAAAACCAAAAATAATGATCATTAGTAGAACGAATGATAATTAACCTTAGCATCTACTAGGGTATGAAATCATAAATTCCTATTAATACCTTGGGTCTCTAATTACCAATACCAGTCAGAACGCTTATATTTCCAATTGTAACATATGCATCGGAAACATGGACGATAAAAAACGCTGATATAAATAATATTGCTGCATTTGAGATGTAGGTGTATCGTCGAATTCTCAGGATATCGTGGGTGGAACATCGAACTAACCAGTCTATTATAATATAATATAATATACCAGACATACTTGAGGTATTTCGGCCACCTTAGCAGAAGACATGAGCTGGAATCACTGGTCATACAGGGAAAGGTTGGAAGTAAGAGGTGCCGAGGTAGATTACCTTTACGTTGGGTGATCAGATGAAAGAGTTAACCGGGAAGTCACTTACATGAAAACAACAGTACTTATTGAGCACAGAGACCATACCCTCTTGAAGGTGAAAGGACTTGGGAGAAGGAAGCGAGAATTGATTAATATTTATAAAAACAACTCATCTTCTGACAACCTAGTAAACAAAGTTTCCGAAATATTACGAAGTAATGAGTTAAAAAATTCATCAAAACAAAAACTTTCACAGATAATTTCTGATTGATTACAAGGCGAAATGGAATACTGTTTCGAGACCTCAGGTTGTTTTCGAACGCAAATTCAAAAAAATACTTAGACGATTCAGTTGATTTTTGGATGCAGCGCATATGAAATGCAAGGCAGAAGGACTGACTTAAACGTCGAAGATCTTAAAAAACCTGGTAGAGACGAAAGCTGAAACGCCAAATCCAGCTATTTTTATAACAGATCAGACAAAACTGTAATTGATCATTAGCGCAAATTAGTTGTCAAAATTTCAATACACGCTATAAGAGGTATAGCTATAGTAGAAGAAAGCCCCATTAATTGAAGATATATCCTAATTACGAAGTTGTTACTAGAGCAAAGCAAAGACGTTATCCAGAAAAATATTTACTAGGGCTGAAGTGCATTTACAGTATTTTCTTAAGCAGGCTTAAAAAGGCTTCTAAACCTCTTAACTAGAGATTTTCTGTTTCGGATGATAGCGTAAACTCCATTAAATGGGGTACTAATGATGCCTCGGACAATCACAATACAAAAAAAAAAATTTTCAAGATCCAACAGCAAATGACGATCCTTTTTTATGACATTCCTTGTACCTGTCAAATTAATTTCTGGAGCTCCTAATGGGAAGCATGCAACTGTATGGCAGAATCAGCGATTTTAGTCACCACGATATTACAGACCAATACAGTTTGTACACGAAACAACTGAACTTATATCTAACAAAGTCACTAGCTTGCAGCTCACTATGTACGACCTTTTCAGCAATAGAAGGCTATCAGTTGAACACAGATTAGTTGATGGGAAGTCTATAAATGTTGTAACAAATATATTATCCAATCGAAGATGTAATCTGTGCGGATTCGACTTCAAACAATAGCTTTAATTTGTGTCCAACTAAATCCATTAATGAAAGAAATCTGCATTTTGGAATGTCACCCTTACATTGTTGGATTCGCTTTTTCGAGTGGCTGTTGTATTTATAAGTTTATAAGATAAACTAAAACTATTAAAATGGCAAGCGAGATAAGAAGACAAAAAGAAGGTGGAAATGGAAAAAAATTCAGGATATTTTTAAAGCTTGAATGGTTCTTGTTGTAGACAAATCCAAGCAAAACTTCGGTAGTAGTAATGAGCGGAATACAGTGTGAAGATTCTTCTTCGAAGATTATCAAAACAGCTTCAGAAATTACGCAAATAAAAAATACTGATTGATTTATAGATTGTGGATTGTATTGCTTTACAATTAACGGTGGATTTCTCAATTGACGCAGATCAATTTTTAAAATGTACTGCTGAAGGCCAACTGTTTAGAACTTAAAACTATATCCTTGGTACCCAATGCCCACTAACACTACACTACAACGAGAGTTTTAATACATGGCTATGAAAATAGTAAAAACATGCTATAGTGACAATAGGACTCCTTTCTGAAGATGTACAGGAGTCCAAAGAATGGAGACGAAATCATAAAAATAAACCTATTTGGTTTGACTCGATTACCAACCAGAATCGCGTCCTAAAAGTGATACAGTGATAGCCAAAGGGGGTTCAACGAAATATTAGAGGAGGAAGTGTTTAAAAACATATTTTTGATGTTGTGTTTTCTTCTAAGTTCTTTTTTTAACTTCCATGAAAAAGGGAAGTATTTTCTAATCACTAATACATTAGAGATTTATTATTTTTCATGCTTATTTCCTTTAGGTTTTTTTGCTTCAGTAGCTATTATTTATAGTTTTTCTTTTTTCACATCATTTGTTAAAATCAATCGGAAGTAAGAATCAATGTTCAGGTTTGGAAAAAATATAATTTTAATTATTTAGGGGAGGGTGTTGCAAAAATAAGTGGATTTTATTGAACATATAATCTAAAATAGTTAATAAAACCAGTGTTTTGTGAAGCTATGAAGCCATTCGGAACCAAAATTTATTATTAATGTAAACTAACAATCCTCTGTAAGTGGAAAATTCAAAGAGGTAGTAAGAAAATTAGAATGAAGTTAAACCTGAAACCTCTTTAAGAGCAACAATGGCCTGAAAATCCTAACACCATAAATCATCTAACACCTTTGTTCGTGCCCGGTACAGACGCGAAGGAATTATCGACGAAACCAAGGAGTGGCACACAATCAACGAAATTAGAAAATCAAACTCTCGCTAACGATACCCAACAATTCCCAGGTCCTATTGGGCAAAGTCGACGCTAAGGCCAGTTTAGTCAAAATTTCACCAAAGTCCACCATAACACCACCCACACACACCCACCCATGCCAGATAATTCATATGTAACGGGGACACCTAATTGATGAAAGCGAACTTGTTGGCCTGAACTCTGTTGCTTCACATTCTACTGTCGATTTTTTCCAAGCAAACAACACCACCTATATACTATGTTCCATATTGCAGTCAAAGCGAATTGCCCGTGTTTGTCTTCAGACAGCGTATCCATAAAAGTCGTATTTTTAATGAAGCTAGAAACACCAAAAAAGGCTTCTCTGGCCTGACGGAA
>CM032454.1:123843472-123863472 GCA_019049505.1 Pachyrhynchus sulphureomaculatus
CGTTCCGATATGGTACGACTTTCTTGACTTAGGGTGTTTAACCATATTTTTAAAAATTTTGTTTTTCAGTATATAACGATTTCTATTATATTTTCGAGACGCTAAAGCATCGATTAAGCAAATAAAAAAAAATTACAGCGGCCTAAAGCCTTAAAACCTCCTAAGTACCAGTAGTGGTAACATGATATTTAAAGGAATAAATTAGACGCTAATTTTTAAACTAAATACAGGTCAAAATCAAATTTGAGTAAAAATAATTATTAACATTAAATAATATATATATATATATATATAATGAGATATATATATAATATATATATATATATATATAATATATATATAATATATAATATATAGTTCATACGTTAATGCATTTTAGTTTTTTTTTCTCCATAACAGAATATTCCGCGCGTTTTAAGTTACCAAATAAAAACTGAATATTTCTAAAACTAACATTGTTTCGTTTAAATGTCAATTGAACGATATTTCACTGGATTCGCAAATTATTGAAGGCTTGACTTATAACAAATTTTTTAGGTTTGTTTATAGACACTAAATTGAGATTCTTACTCACATTTTTGCAGCTTTGTAAAAGGATTGCCAAGGGATGTTTTGCCTTGAAGAGTAGTGTCTCGGGAATTGGATGATTCTATCGCGAGAAATTTATACTTTGCTCTGATTGAATCGCACTTCCGTTTATGGGGTAATGTTTCTGGGGTTCCTGCTCTAACCAATTACTGAATAAGGTCTTTATGCTACAAAAGTGAAGCACTGCGTTATATGTCCCAATTTAAGTTTCTCGGCAATCCTGCAGGAATGTGTTTATTACTAAGAGAATTCTGACTTTGCTTTTTTTTGTTTTTTTTTTTTTTTTTTTTTTTTTTTTTTTTTTTTTTTTTTTTTTTTTGTTTTTTTTTTTTTTTTTTTTTTTATTTTTTTTTTTTTTTTTTTTTTTTTTTTTTTTTTTTTTTTTTTTTTTTTTTTTTTTTTTTTTTTTTTTTTTTTTTTTTTTTTTTTTTTTTTTTTTTTTTTTTTTTATTTTTTTTTTTTTTTTTTTTTTTTTTTTTTTTTTTTTTTTATTTTTTTTGTTTTTTTTTTTTTTTTGTTTTTTTTTTTTTTTTTTTTTTTTTTTTTTTTTGTTTTTTTTTTTTTTTTTTTTTTTTTTTTTTTTTTTTTTGTTTTTTTTTTTTTTTTTTGTTTTTTTTTTTGTTTTTTTTTTTTTTTTTTTTTTTTTTTTTGTTTTTGTTTTGTTTTTTTTTTTTTTTTTTTTTTTTATTTTTTTTTTTTTTTTTTTTTTTTTTTTTTTTTTTTTTTTTTTTTTTTTTTTTTTTTTTTTTTTTTTTTTTTTTTTTTTTGGCTTGTATATTTATTATTGAAACAGCCTGCCTTATACATAATAAGTTTGAGGGAGAGATAGTGGCTTCTTGTTGCGTCCATGACGCGTTCATCTTATGTGGCATCACTACCCATTCCCTCTTTAGCTTTAATAAGGGACTCTATAATATATATGAATACGAAAATATTCAACCACTTGCCGTTAAACCTCCAGAATTTAAATAATAACCGATTTAGGAGGGAAGTTTGGAAGCTCTTGATTGTGGAGGCCTACTAATTCCGTTGCGGAGTTTTTTTGATGCACTCTTTCATTGCTAAGTGTATGTATGGCGTGTAGGTGTGTATATCTCTTTTGAATTATGTATTAGCATCTTCTTGTTTCTGCATTGTTTTCGTAGGGACTGATATTTTGATTGATGTAGTGACATTGTATTGTTTCTGCTATTTAACTTGAAACTCATATTTTATTTATTTTTATATTTTTTTTTTATTTTTGTATTGATGTAAATGACTGATTCATACTCCATGTTATTAGGTTCGATTAGATAGTTTTTTAAACAAAGGAACACTCTTTTTTTACAATAAAGCTTTATTTGATTTGATTTCGATTGTCGTTAATTGTTGTAACAGAGTTGTATTAAGGTTTATGTTATATTATAGTTATATTTTTTATAGCACGATTGCTACAGTTTTGATTTCTGTGTAGTGTTTTAACTCTAAAACTGACTTTTTACCACACAAAAATCTATTTAGTTTTCTATTGTAGCCAAAAAGCCCAAACTTGTTACGAATAATGTAAAATAATAATAATTTTAAGTCTAACGAATATAAATGTAATACAAGAGCGAGGTCTTACAAAGTTCTTCAAATTTGGGAGACCTTTATTGCTTTCGAAAAATGTAACCTATTTTGGCTTGGAATATAAATAAAAATTAATATTAACTGTCACCTCAAAACACACATATAATATATCTATAAGATCTGTGTGCGGCAAGGTAAATCTCATCGTCCACATTTTGTATTACAAGGTTGAAAAGCAGCGATATACAATATTTTTTCTTTCTACAAATAAAATAAATCCTTAGATACATTAACTGCCAATGGTAAAAATAAAACAAAAATTGTTAAAAATATGGTATGTGTATTATAGATGCACCTTATTACAATGAAATTAGCTAATACAAAAAAACTTAAATGGTCATTGGTGAAAATAAAACAAGAATTGTTAAAAATATGGTTTGTGTATTATACATGCACTTTATTAAAATGATATTAGCTAATACAAAAAAACTTAAATAGTTATCCAAACCTTCTTTTTTAAAATAAATATGCTTTATTCCGATCCCTGCAATAAGAAATAAATAACATTATTTCTAAAACTCTGAAGTTTAAAATCTAACGTAAATACAACTCAAAATTAATCACTCACCGTTGGATCACAATCTGCACAATGCCATGAATATCCTCTTTCTTTGGAGATGATTTTACGGGCGGGTCCAGACAGGAGAAGTGGTAAAGCTTTAAACATTCGTCACATCTAAAATGACATTAATTTTTTATAGTCTGAAAAATAGGCAAATTTTATATTTGAAGACAAGACTATTGTTTTATAATTACAGTTTTAAGAAATAATTCAAGAAAAACATTCATCGTTACTAGTTAGAGAAACAAAATAACATTTAGTGACAAATTTTATAGGAGTTGAGGCATCTAAATTTGACCTAACCACAAAATTTAAAGTATCTGAGTATTCCGCATCGACGCATCTGTAACTACGAATCGAATATGTAATATCTTTCACTGTAGGAAATTTGTAATATCCTGTCTATAACTTTTAAGTGCCTACATATGTCAACTATTATTTTAGATTTTTAGGAAATAAAAGTTGAGATAAAAGTTCCAACAACATTTTTAAAAATATCCAACCTAAAAATTTGCGTAAAATTAGTTTTAGAATATGCAAATTCGGTACTTTTATAAGACATGTTTAAGGTCACTACCATTGACTGAACCTGAAAAGTACATATATGATTTCAAAATGCAAAATTTTGTTTTCTAAGTTTGTGCGAAAACTTCGACTGATTTTTTTCAGGCATTCTTAGGCAGTTCTTTTTTTCTAAAAAATCTATTAAGGGGACTCTAACCGTTCCGCCCGACTTCTTTCTCAACTCGACTGTCTAAAAACTACTCCATAGATTCTAATAATTTTTTTTGTTTGAATAATTGTATAAGCTTTAACTTCAGTCCCAACAAAAAATTTCAATTTTCAAGCTTGTGGTAACCTAGGAAACATGACTGAACAAGGGATGTGCAAATCTTTTCTACAATTCTACTGCTCCGATTTTCAACAGCTTTTCTTCTAGTTATTTCTCGATTATTAGGAAACAATTTGAGCGTGGTAGATTTGTAAAATTTTGCCTTGTCTAATTACAGTACCAAAATACGTCTCAATTTTTTTCCTTTCGATAATTTTTTTTTCGGAATTTCTTGACTTACGGAAACATCTAAATGTTCAGAGACATGCCCTTAATTACTAAAAAATCGTAATTATATCTATTACCATAGCTGAGAAAAAGAACATTTTATCTCAAAAGACGTGACTTTTCCGAACAAGCGACTTTTCAAAAACTCCAGGTTTCGTGTTCGTCTCTTAGTTCTCTGTTCTCCTATAGAGTTTAGAATAGTAGAAAAGTATCTTTTATGTTTTTACAACTACGCAACTATTCCATGGAATAAGTTTTGATATGACTTGTGCGTACTTGCTACCTGTCCATTTGTTGCTACCTGAGCCTGATCTCGTGTATTTGCGACTCCTTTCGTTTCTATTCTGCAATGCCACGTTCTAGTGTACCTGTATGTATGTATGTATGTATGTATATATATATATATATATATATATATATATATATATATATATCTATATACATACACATATACAGTCAGCCCAAAAAGTCTCCATACACCACCTGCTTTCTATACTATTTTTCTGTTATGTTTAACTAATTAACTGGAACTATGACAAAACATGTTTAAATTAATATTTGAAACTTAACCAACGGACGGACACTAACAAGGATTAGTATTAAAAACAATTACGGAATATTATATTTAGAAGTTACATCATTGTTACAAAAATGTAAACAAAATTAATGTCAAAAAAAGTCTCCATACACTCAAGAACTGCATTGAAAAAGCAAGTTATAATCCGCCGGCTTTCATCGAGCTATCTATTGCTCGCTAAACTGAAAACAAATGAATAATTTTCGGCCATACTTTATAATCTGTTACTGTAATTTTGCAGTGGGTTTTCAAAGTAGTATTAAAAGTGAGCCAGAGAAATTGTGAAATTCTATTTTAAGTTCGAAAGATCATAATTGATTTGTGGAAAGATAGAAAATCGGACAGAATATAAGGAAAAATTGTTAAAAAGTTGCATGCTAACTGTTCAATACATTGTAAAACAGTAAAAATCAATGGGTTCCTATAATATTCGACCACGCTCCGGTCGTCCCAAGAAACTGACCCCATGTGAAAAAGCCAGTACTGTTAGACAAATAATTATAGATCCCAAGAAAAGTGCACCAAAATTAAAAGAAGAAGTATGGGAACTATTTTCGAAAAATGTTTGTTCACAAACAGTGAGAAATTTTTTTTTTTTTTTTTTTATGGGTCTAGCACACGTGCTGCAGGGAAGTCCCTAAAGCGCTCCAGGAGCGGCACGAGTGTTTACACAGAGCAGGCTATAAGGGTGTGCAGCCAGGAAGAAGCCGTTAATTTCGGAAGTTAATCGAAAAAAGCGGTTAGCTTTTGCTAGGGAATAAGTTACTAAACCTCTTGAATTTTGGGAATCCGTAATTTTTAGTGATGAAACTAAAATTAAGCTTTTTGGGTCTGGGGTCAGAACTAAAGTTTGGAGAAAGAAGAATACCGCATTCGATATTAAAAACATTTGTTCCACGGTGAGGGGGTGGCAGTGTTCTGCTTTGGGGATGCATGTTCGCTGGAGGGGTTGGAAATTTACGTTTTATTAATGGTACCATGGATCAGCATGTTTACCTGAACATTTTGAGAGACAATTTGAGAGAAAAAAGATACATTTTCCAACAGGACAATGATCAGAAACATACTGCAAACTTGGTGCGAGAATGGATGATCCATAATGTGTGACAGTAGTTTCATACGCGTCCGCAATCATCCGATGTTAACTCTATCGAGCATTTATAGGAGGAACTTAAACGGTGCGTTCGCAAACATAATGTTTCACATAGAGAAGAATTAAAAAACAGAATATTGAACGAATGGGAGAACATGCCAGCAGAAGTTACTAGAAAGCTGGTTCCAAGCATGACAAAAAGGTTACAGGAGATTATCAAAGCCAACGGCGGTCCCACTAAATATAAGTTTAAACGAAGTTGTTATTTTTCGTTAAACTCCGTCAAACTATTACTTTATATATCTATCTATAATCTATCTAATAATAATATAATTTTAGAGCGCCTTCCAGTCCCTGCTTCCACCCTCTTCTATCTGCCCAGTCCCGTGGCTGTAGATTTCGTTCCGATATGGTTCTGTGTATTCCACTCGTCCATGTAGCCCTTTGTCTTCCTCTGTTTCTTTACTCTGTCGGTGACAAATTGAGTATTTGTTTTTAAGATTCGTATGTCATCTATTCTCTCTACATGTCCGTACCACACCAGTTGTCTTCGCTGGATTTCTTCTATTATATTTGTTGTGGTGTTCATAGTATTTCCTATTTCCCTCATTCATTATTCTTTCCATCCTTGACCTTCCTGCCGCAAGAAGTCAATTTCGAGAGAAAGTAGCCGCCGTTCCAAGTTTGCTGTTGGTTACGCATTCATAAAATAATATACTTTTAAATATTGCCTCATATAAGAGATATTTCGATTCTCGAGAAACACTTTTTCACCACAGGATAGAGTTTAGGCACCATATCGGAAGTAACACAAATGTTGGATTTATCTTAACAAAATTGTAAGTGGTTTAAAACTACCGTTGTACTTAAAATCTTGTTTACGTCCTTGGTGAAAAGCAAATTGGAATATGGAGAAAGTCCAAAAAAAATTTGTTAAATATTTTTCTTTAAATGAGGACGGAGTGTACCCACAGAGAGAGGTAGACAATGCAGTATTATTGAAACGTAGAACATTTCATTCAATAAAATTTTTATTCAATATCGTTAATGGTAGTGTGGATAGTCCTTCTTTGTTGGAAGAACTGAAGTCTGTTGTTCCCAGAGGTAGATCAAGACGCCAAAGAGATTTCTCTTTGCCGAAAGCTAATACGAATGTTTTGTTAGGATCCCCAATGTACAAAATATGTTTAATTTATAACCACATCAATGTGATCTTGGCATGCATTCTGAACAATTCGTTCGGGGCCTCGCGGATTCGTTGGAGTTTTATGAACTTGTTGTTTCGAGAGTCAGTGCCACATGCATGTGTGTTTGTTGTGCTGTTTTTTATTTACATTGTTAAGTAGAGACTTATCGATTTATACAGCTGTATACATTAATTTGTGTTGGGCTCTGTTATAAATAAATAGATGAAATAAATAAATGAAAGCATTCTGCAAATTTTTCATGAGACTTCTTTTGTTGTGTTTCTTACATCAAGGTAAATTATCTCTATTTAAGCTAGTGTTTGAATGACAATGCTTACTTTACAGAATTTCCACCCGTTACTTCCTGGTTGCATGCATCACAGTTAGAACTACTGACTATGGAAATAACTCCACTAGGTTTAGATACGGAGGTCCTTGTTCCTGTCCCACTTCTGCTTGGTCGAGTTTGTGCTGGTGTGATTTCAAGTGGATCTTTTAACGCCAAAGGATCCGATAATGATGTCCTGAAATAAATATATTTTTACAATAGGTAAAAAAAATAATAAGCTAAAAACCGAATAGTTTCTTAACATTAAAAGAACAAGACCTTGTTACTAATGATTTTATATATTTTTCAGTAGATTCGTAAAAACAAGCCAAAATTGAAGCTCAATCCAAAAGATTTATTTGTTTGCATGACTTCCACCCCCACAATCTCTTACTTTTTGAATCAGATCATTCAAATATATAACAGATGTTCCATGATGACTCCTGACCAAGCCTACGCATATTTACATTAAAGAAAGATCATTCATCTAATGTGCCTTTAAAATTGCAACTGCATCCAATATTAACGAATCGGTCAAATGCACCGCGTTGCCAAACTTCTAAAATTTAAAAGATTCCTTGGTTCACTGGCATTCAGAATTGTTTGACGAGGGTCTTTACGAATGATTTGTTGACCTTTGCCCATTATTTCATGCGTGGCTGCAGTTGAAGGTCTTTTGGAACGCTCATCGTCTTTAACCGGCCATAAATTTGCGTACGGTTCAGGAATTTATCCCCAAATGTTTTTCGACTCATTTCACATGTTTCAGTAGTACTTTTCCCAAGTTTTAAACAAAATTTCATGTACAGATACTGCTCTTTTCCATATCCACCGTAAAAAGCACAGAGATATAATCAGACAAGTGGCTCGTGGCATAGTAACTTCTCTGCGGTGCAGAAGCTCTTGGGTTACAATCCCGGCACGTTAGTATACTTTATTTATTAATTTATTTAAGTATATCTGGCCTGGCCACGCACATAGGTAGTAGTTGTTTACAGAAATGCAATAACGTCCATGGCAGCACTACCGCGTTGTCTAAAAGAATGCTGTGAAATACAAAAATGTATGTTTCGGCACATGGACAACATTGACGGATATTACGACGTCCTCGCCGTTATCCTCAGGATATGAACAAGGGAAAAATCTCTACTCAGATGGGGAGGCGAATGAACAGTAAATAAATAATAAAAATAAGACCTTTACGCAAACGTACATAGAGAATAAACCGAACAAGCCAGCAAGTTAAAACCACGCCTTGTAGCGTTGTTAGGGATACCAATACTATACCCCGTTCTTGCATACTATAGAGCGTTTAGTCCGAGAATTTTTGGATCGCACCACCTATAGTTGGCTGTTCAGTTAAATACTTTTAATAGGTCCAAAGAGTGTCAAAAAGAGGCACGTGTGATTTCATGACTTTTTAGTTCAAGAGCATATTTTCCTATTCTTGTAGACAAAATCCCTAGCATTATCAATGAAATATATGAAGGAAGCCGATGTGATATAATAGTTCTTGAGATTAGACTGGATCATATTGAAGTAACTTTCCAACGTTTTGCCTAGGACTTCACGATGCATCTTTAATAATAGAAATAAAAATAGGTTTATTGTAATAAAAATGCAGCATTAAACATTAACCACGTCATATTATGCTAAGCTTGCCATCTACAGTTATGAATGCAAATGTGTATATTTGCATTCATCTTATCTTTACTTTTCGAGATTAGAATATTGAATGATTTCATGTTGTTCATGACTCTGTTTTTTCTTTTCTTGCTGAGAAAAAAACTGCATTTGTAAAAACAAAAAACCCGGTCAAGTGCATGTTGGGCTTTCGCAATTAGTGTTCCGTACCGTCATTGTTTTTAAAATAAAATGAAATCTTTACCCAGGCTAAGTTAATATATCTGAAGATTCAATATGTATTTCACGTTTTTTCTTAGTCAATAATATATAATAGTTATAGCATCTTAGATTCCTAATAGTCAATAAATGAATCTAGCTCAATTTAGAATCTAGTAGTAAAAGTGTAAAACAACGTACGAGCAATAATGTGGCCGCCCGTGGCTCCGTAGCGTAGTACCTTGCTTACGGTGCAGAAGGTCGAGGGTTCAATCCCGCGGGTCGGTATACTTATTTATTAATTTATTTAAGTATATTTGGCCTGGCCATGTACAAAGGTAGTAGTTGTTTACCGCGTTGTCTAAAAGGTGCTGTGAAATACAAGAAATGTATGTTTTGGCACTTGGACAACGTTGACGGGTATTACGACATCCTTGCCGATATCCTTAAGATATCAAAAAGGGTAAAATCCTTATTCAGGCGGGGAGGTGAACGATTAAAAAAAAATAAAAAAAATGTACTTGAAAGTATATTAAAAAAACTTTTACTTTTCGAAATAGTTAGCCATGTTTTAAAATAATACAAAGAAAAGTGTACGCGAGTATCACATCATATATATTTTTGAACTAATAGTTTCACAAGCTTTCATTTGACACCCCACTCGATGATCTGGTAATTTTTTTTTTTCATTTTTGATTTCATTCCCCAAAATTTAAGTCAAAATTTAACTTTCAAAACTACACGGCTCTGGGCCATTAATCCTATATTTGTGCGAAATTTCAACTTTCTATGTCAAATAGTTTCGGAGAAAATCGGGTGAGATGGACGGACGGACAGAACAGACATACAGACACTGAAGTGATTCCATATGGAACACTAAAAATTACCATTTTAGATTTTTCAATTTCTTTATGTTCACATATTTTCCCATTTTTGTTATGCTACCTGCCCGACGTTGTTCGAAAATCGAATAAATTTAAAATTTTAGTATACTCGTAAAAGAAAGGAAATAAAGTTTTCAATATCGTTAGGGATGAAAGGAGTGGAAGTCGATATATTACATGGAATTTAACTGGTATTATTTCACAAGTCATTTCAAAAGCTTCTGGGATTAAGGAATTCGAATGTCACGTCAGTTTTTTAATAACAACAGCAAACAGTTGAGAATAATGGGTAAATTTAAAATATCAATTTCATTACTTGCATTTATGAGGAATGTTCTGGGTAGAAAACTTTATGAATTTTTTAAACTTAACACGTAGTCAGAAAAGTTTTTTGGGCTGACACATAGATGTCGCCCTTTTTTTTTTAGGAAGTACCAACCTTCAAACGACACGTGTCAAAATTTCATGACATTTCGACGATTAGTTTAACAGTGGTTTTAGTGACGCTACTTTTGATATTTTCAAAACAATGGAAAAAATCGAATTTCGTGTGTTGATTAAACACTGTTTTTTGATGGAAAAAAAATACCGTTTCAAGCAAAGCAATGGCTTGATAAGTGTTTACGGGGCTCTGTCCCTGGAAAATCACTCATCGTTTACTGGTATGCTGAATTTAAACGCGGTCGTACAGATACAAATTATGCTGGCTCTGGATGCACAAATGAGTTGGTTACACCGGAAAACATAAAAAAATCCACAAAACTGTGTTGGATGACCATAAAGTGAAATTGCGTAAGATAGCTGACACCCTAAAGGTATTAAAAGAACGTGTTGGTCATATTTTGCATGAACATTTGGGCATGAGAATGCTCTGTTCGAAATGGGTAGCGAGTTTGCTCACAGTGGACCAAAAACAATAAATTGTTGATGACTGTGAGCGCGGTTTGGATCTGTAAGTGCAATAAAAAGGATTTTTTCATGCGATATGTGACAATGGATGAAACATGGATCCACCACTACACACCGGAGTCAAATCGGCAGTCAGCTGAGTGGACAGCAGCCGGTGAAAGCCGCCCGAAGCGACCAAAGACACAACATAGGCTGGGAAGGTTTTGGCCTCTGAATTTTGGAATGCCCCTTGGAATAATTTTCATCGACTATGCTGAGAAGGGAAAAACCATTAATAGCGAATATTATATAAAATTATTGGTGTGTTTGAAGGCAGAAATCGCAAAGAAACAGCCTTAAATGAACAAGAAAAAAGTGTTCTTTCATCAAGACAATGCACCGTGTCACAAGTCAATGGTTACAAAATTGCACAAATTGAAGTTCTAACTGCTTCCTCATCCACCGTATTCTCCAGATTAGGCCCCCAGTGACTATTAGCTATTCGCAGACCTTAAAAAAATGCTCGCGGGAAGAGATTTGGCTCCAATGAAAAGGTTATCGCCGAAACTTCGGCCTATTTTCAAGGCAAAGACAAATCCTTCTACAAGAAGGGTATAGAAACGGTAGCAAAGCGTTGGACTGATTGTATCACTCTTGAAAGAGACTATATTGATGAATAATGTTGAATTTTGCAAAAAATGTGTTTTTAAGTAGCTAGACTAACAAACTTTTCAGCCTACATGTTGTATTGCATTATTATAAAAACTATTCTTGAAAGAACAAATCTACGTATTTCTTATGACTATTTAAAAATTAATGTGTTACAATGAAATATATTAAATCAATTTCGCACTACTCTATACAATTGTTTTTTTTTTTAAAAATTAACCTGTACCAATACAAAATGCTTATCAACATTAGTTAAGCTGTTTCTTGAAATACAGCCACTTAAAATTTCTAACAATGCGTTGCATCATTTTTTCTCGACCTAGAGTTTATATATGCGATTTACCTTGGACTAAGATTTTTTCTCGAGCTACGTACATCTGTCCGAAGCTTTTCGACTGGTTGCAACAGGTGGTAATGGTGGTGGACCATTATCATCTGCTTCATTTGGTACATAGAAGCACTGCGGGTTCGATTCTGATGCAACTTCCCCTGCTGGTAGGGTATGGGTTTAATCTAAAAACAGACAAAAAACAAGTTGACCAATAATACATTCAGATATAAGATATAGAAAACAAGACAGCTATAAATAAAACTGTTGTGCTTTAAAACAAACTTAAGTTTTCTACAGGATAGTCTATTAGCGTGTGGTTGGAGAATTTTTTCCAATTCTATAAAAGAGGGTATAGTCAAAACTAACAGGGCTTGAGAGACTGAAAAAACGTTTACATAAAAAGGGTGGTATAAAAGGTTTAGTAAACTAAAGATGTATAATTTAAAGTCGTATATCTGTATAATGATATATTTTTTAAAAATTTTTCAAAATTTTAGACATACTGATAAAATTATTGCACTTCTCCATCTTATTTCTGGAAAAATTGCATACTTTCGATCAATTTATCTTTGAACCGAAAATATAGTTTCTGACGTTTTTTTGTTAAACCGGAAATAAGTAGAACTAGATTTAAAGAATCCAGTGAGCTAAGTGCAAGTTATTTTTCTATAAATCGTAACGGTAAGAATATACAGCCTATTAATGCGTGAAAAATAAGCTTTTTAAATTTCAATTTCAAAAACTTAGAAATATAGATTTACATTATTTTTTAAGTGTAGCCAGAAATATGACGTCATATGAAAAAATTGCTTGGTAGATAAATTACTGTCGCTGTGCTAATGATAAAGTCCCTCACTAAAGAGAAAAATAGATCACAAGTCCTTTATGACAAATAACCTAGTGTAGAGCAACAATACGCGATCTTATTTTGAGGAAAAATTTTGATCTAAAAAGGCTCCACAATTAATGAACAGATTTACGGAATAACGATCCAAAACTTGAAACAGGCCATTAGAAAAAGTGTGAATTCATGGAGCACCAAAATTTGCTGTTACATGACAACGATAGGGTCCACGAGAGATTGTACAGGTCAAACCTTTACCGAAAGCTGTGTATCCGCCGAGTTAAAACATTGACTCCATAGCCCTGATTTCGCGTTCTTGTTCAAACGTCTGACTTCAGAGGTCCAAAAGCATAAGTTGAAAGCTGCTGTAACGTCGTTTTTTTTGAAGTGGAAACGCTGGACTGTGTATTAGTGAATAAGGTACAAAAATATATATATTTCTTAAGCTCTGCAAATAATCCTTTACAGCTGGATAGAAAACTCAAAAAACATACTTGTATTTTATGTCAACTTTTCTAAAATTTTCAATAAAAAATAAAATAAATTTAGGGGCATCACTTTAAAAAATACATATTTGGTTTACTATACTTTTCTCGAGTCATACTGTATAATCATAAACTTTTTTTTATTTCTCGGAACCCTACAACTTTTATTATAAGACAGTTTCATCTATCTTTAATAGAATTTAAGATTTTCTTCGTCTATACATTAATCGGCCACCCTATTTATTTACTTTATATCTCGGATCAGAATACATATTTTCTTAAATTAAATAAAACACGCTGTATATATCTTGTGAGCTCCTAAAACTATAGACCTATTTTGTTCCAAAGGTAGTAATTCTTCAGATACTGGAATCTTAAAATCGCAATTTTGAGGCATTTGTGTAAAACGATTTGTATGTTCCTATCTTAGATTTTCATGATCTACCTTAATCTACCAAGTTCTAGTTGGTAGACGAATATTTCAATTTTTAGTGTTCCGTACAGAACACTTATAAGATCACTTCGGTCTCTGTCTGTCTGTCACACCCGATTTTCTCCGAAAGTATTTGACATAGAAAGTTGAAATTTGGTACGAATATAGGAATTGATGGCCTCATCAGAGCCGTGTAGTTTTTGAAAGTTAAATTTGAGGGGTGAATTCGGAAGTGAAAAAAAAATTTTTTACTAGGTCATTGAGTGTGGTGTCAAATGAAAGCTTGTGAAAATACGAATATATATATATATATATATATAATATATATATATATATATATATACATACATATATATATATAATATATATATATATATATATATATACATACATATATATATATATATATATATATATATATATATATATAATATATATATATATATATATAATATATATACATATATACATATATATTATATATATATATATATATATATATATATATATAATGTAATACTTGCGCACACTTTTCTTTGTAATATTTTAAAAAATCGCGAAAAATCGCTTCCCCCTACCTTATCTTGAAAAGTACTGATCAAAAAATTTTGAAAAAATTCTAGAATATTCTCCACGGGTTATAGATTCAACGAAAATTATCACGAGTGCATTATCTTTAATAATTTATCTGGTATATAAAAAACAAAAATTTCAACGTCATCAGTTTTCAGTAAAGATTGGAAAACAAACTTTGTTGAAAACTCATTTTGGGTGTATTTTATGAAGTCACTGATCATTTTATACCACCGTAACAAAATTCTTTATTTCAAAAGCAATTAACGTACGGAACTCTAATTGGGCAAGTTCAACTTGCACTTGACCGGTTATTATCTATAAAGTTGGTATATATGTTAATATGAAGATTAACTATAAAGTTTGTAATCATAGCAGGAAGTATTCAGGACCAACTGTCCCAGAAGCACTAACATTAAAACTAGACTAGGTTTGGTTTTAAGTTAATAATACGTCATAAAATATCTTTAGTTTTAAATATCTTAAGTACCATACTTAAGTCCCAGATATCTTAAGTTTTTATATCACCCTTACTTAGTCTTAAGTTAATTATGTTAGTAACATGTACCAAAATTGTATACCCATGTATTTCAGCTCGTAATAGTAATTAGAGGGCTTAGCCCTACCTAGTTTTTCAATAAATGAAATCTGAAACTTTATTACATTCAGCCAGTTTGAATAATCTTTAGACATATTTTCATCGGAATTGTTTTTTCAGTTTTATGAAACTTGCAGGATAGACTAGAATACTCACGTTTCACCGAAATGGTATATTTAAACACATTTAAGTTAAGTTTAATTAACACAATAGTCGGATTAAAGAAAGTTATTTAAACATTATTAAAATTTAATAAGTAATAAATATGGTTATTAAGCTTTTAAAAAACCGGACAAGTGTAAGTTGGACTTGAAGCAATTAGTATGATGATTTCGTTTAAAATTAAAAATTTTGTTACGGAGGAATAAAATGATTTCACACAACTTACTCCAAATGAGTTTTCAATAAAATTTTTTTCTAATCTATGTTCTTATATATCAGATAAATAATCAATCAATACTAATTTTCCTTCCATATACACCTTACAGAGAATATTCCAGAATTTTTTTCGAAATGTTCTGATTAGTGCTCTTAGAGATAGGGTGGGGGGACAGTTTTTAAAAAATAATGAAAAGAAAAGTCTGCGCGAGTATTATATCATATACATATATTTTTGAACTAGTGTTTTTACAAGCTTTCATTTGACACTCCACTCGATGACCCTGAAAACAATTTTTTTTTTCACTTCCGATTTCACTCCTTAAGTCAAAATTTAACTTTGAAAACTACACGGCTCTGATTGGGTCATCAATTCCCATATTTGTGACAAATTTCAACTTTCTATGTCAAATAGTTTTGTTAACCCGGAAATAAGTAGAACTAGATTTAAAGAATCCAGTGAGCTAAGTGCAAGTTATTTTTCTATAAATCGTAACGGTAAGAATATACAGCCTATTAATGCGTGAAAAATACAGCTTTTTAAATTTCAATTTCAAAAACTTAGAAATATAGATTTACATTATTTTTTAAGTGTAGCCAGAAATATGACGGCATATGAAAAAATTGCTTGGTAGATAAATTACTGTCGCTGTGCTAATGATAAAGTCCCTCACTAAAGAGAAAAATAGATCACAAGTCCTTTATGACAAATAACCTAGGTGTAGAGCAACAATACGCGATCTTATTTTGAGGAAAAATTTTGATCTAAAAAGGCTCCACAATTAATGAACAGATTTACGGAATAACGATCCAAAACTTGAAACAGGCCATTAGAAAAAGTGTGAATTCATGGAGCACCAAAAATTTGCTGTTACATGACAACGATAGGGTCCACGAGGATTGTACAGGTCAAACCTTTACCGAAAGCTGTGTATCCGCCGAGTTAAAACATTGACTCCATAGCCCTGATTTCGCGTTCTTGTTCAAACGTCTGACTTCAGAGGTCCAAAAGCATAAGTTGAAAGCTGCTGTAACGTCGTTTTTTTTGAAGTGGAAACGCTGGACTGTGTATTATTGAATAAGGTACAAAAATATATATATTTCTTAAGCTCTGCAAATATTCCTTTACAGCTGGATAGAAAACTCAAAAAACATACTTGTATTTTATGTCAACTTTTCTAAAATTTCAATAAAAAATAAAATAAATTTAGGGGCATCACTTTAAAAAATACATATTTGGTTTACTATACTTTTCTCGAGTCATACTGTATAATCATAAACTTTTTTTTTATTTCTCGGAACCCTACAACTTTTATTATAAGACAGTTTCATCTATCTTTAATAGAATTTAAGATTTTCTTCGTCTATACATTAATCGGCCACCCTATTTATTTACTTTATATCTCGGATCAGAATACATATTTCTTAAATTAAATAAAACACGCTGTATATATCTTGTGAGCTCCTAAAACTATAAACCTATTTTGTTCCAAAGGTAGTAATTCTTCAGATATTAGAATCTTAAAATCGCAATTTTGAGGCATTTGTGTAAAACGATTTGTATGTTCCTATCTTAGATTTTCATGATCTACCTTAATCTACCAAGTTCTAGTTGGTAGACGAATATTTTAATTCTTAGTGTTCCGTACAGAACACTTATAAGATCACTTCGGTCTCTGTCTGTCTGTCACACCCGATTTTCTCCGAAAGTATTTGACATAGAAAGTTGAAATTTGGTACGAATACAGGAATTGATGGCCTCATCAGAGCCGTGTAGTTTTGAAAGTTAAATTTGAGGGGTGAATTCGGAAGTGAAAAAAAAATTTTTTACTAGGTCATTGAGTGTGGTGTCAAATGAAAGCTTGTGAAAATACGAATGAATATATATATATATATATATATATATACATACATATATATATATATATATATACATATATATATATATATATATATATATATATATATATATATATATATACATATATATATATATATATATATATAAATATATATATATATATATATATATATATATATATATATATATATATATACATATATATATATATATATATATATATATATATATATATATATATATAATGTAATACTTGCGCACACTTTTCTTTGTAATATTTTTAAAAAATCGCGAAAAATCGCTGTCCCCCTACCTTATCTTGAAAAGTACTGATCAAAAAATTTTGAAAAAATTCTAGAATATTCTCCACGGGGTATAGATTGAACGAAAATTATCACGAGTGCATTACCTTTAATAATTTATCTGGTATATAAAAAACAAAAATTTCAACGTCATCAGTTTTCAGTAAAGATTGGAAACAAACTTTGTTGAAAACTCATTTTGGGTGTATTTTATGAAGTCACTGATCATTTTATACCACCGTAACAAAATTTTTTATTTCAAAAGCAATTAACGTACGGAACTCTAATTGGGCAAGTTCAACTTGCACTTGACCGGTTATTATCTATAAAGTTGGTATATATGTTAATATGAAGATTAACTATAAAGTTTGTAATCATAGCAGGAAGTATTCAGGACCAACTGTCCCAGAAGCACTAACATTAAAACTAGACTAGGTTTGGTTTTAAGTTAATAATACGTCATAAAATATCTTTAGTTTTAAATATCTTAAGTACCATACTTAAGTCCCAGATATCTTAAGTTTTTATATCACCCTTACTTAGTCTTAAGTTAATTATGTTAGTAACATGTACCAAAATTGTATATCCATGTATTTCAGCTCGTAATAGTAATTAGAGGGCTTAGCCCTACCTAGTTTTTCAATAAATGAAATCTGAAACTTTATTACATTCAGCCAGTTTGAATAATCTTTAGACATATTTTCATCGGAATTGTTTTTCAGTTTTATGAAACTTGCAGGATAGACTAGAATACTCACGTTTCACCGAAATGGTATATTTAAAACACATTTAAGTTAAGTTTAATTAACACAATAGTCGGATTAAAGAAAGTTATTTAAACATTATTAAAATTTAATAAGTAATAAATATGGTTATTAAGCTTTTAAAAAACCGGACAAGTGTAAGTTGGACTTGAGCAATTAGTATGATGATTTCGTTTAAAATTAAAAATTTTGTTACGGAGGAATAAAATGATTTCACACAACTTACTCCAAATGAGTTTTCAATAAAATTTTTTTCTAATCTATGTTCTTATATATCAGATAAATAATCAATCAATACTAATTTTCCTTCCATATACACCTTACAGAGAATATTCCAGAATTTTTTTCGAAATGTTCTGATTAGTGCTCTTAGAGATAGGGTGGGGGGACAGTTTTTAAAAAATAATGAAAAGAAAAGTCTGCGCGAGTATTATATCATATACATATATTTTTGAACTAGTGTTTTTACAAGCTTTCATTGACACTCCACTCGATGACCCTGAAAACAATTTTTTTTTCACTTCCGATTTCACTCCTTAAGTCAAAATTTAACTTTCAAAACTACACGGCTCTGATTGGGTCATCAATTCCCATATTTGTGACAAATTACAACTTTCTATGTCAAATAGTTTCGGAGAAAATCGGGTGTGGCAGACAGAGAGACAGACGGACAGACACCGAAGTGATCCTATAAGTGTTCCATATGGAGCACTAAAAAGAGGTTACTTTAACTTGGCATAAACTATGGTAGTGAAACTTTTTGAATTTAAACATATCATAGAAGTACAATAAGAGGTACACAGTATAAAATTATTACAGCTATTCAGTTAATTTTATATTTACCTATAAGCCTTATTTTAGACTTGATTTTACTTATAAACAAGACAAAGACAATAATAGTGAGCTACATCGATAGCTCCTTTGAGTTAATAAAAAAATGAAGTTACACAAATCATAAAGGCTAATTAACCCTAAAAATTCTTCAGGTACTCACTTTGATTGTAATTCTTGGATGTGGTAAGTTCTCTTCAATTTCTAAACTCTTCTTCTTTCTTTTTCTTTTGTGTTCCTTACTAGATATTCCCAGTTCTGGACTATATCTACAAATATACAGGCTATGTTAATGCACTTTCCAGCACTATGCATCAGAGCTCTCGGTACCTATATATATATAGTGCAGTAAAAAAAAGGTCCATATAATGATGAGATAGACATAGTTTTAGATACAGCAATATATTATCATTTTATCCTCTCTGGGGTATCACCAAGAGTATTGTCCTGAGTATATAATAAAGGACTGTTTTTAGTCAATTTCCACTGGTTTATTTAAATTGCGATGACGCGTTCCGCTGTCGATGCAACTTCTTCAGAACTACATTTTACAACCATCTGAAATATTGTCCTGAGTTTTAGACCTCGAAAAACGTGTCCTCTTTTGTTTATAAACAATTGAAGTTTTTAAAACGCGTTTTTGGAGTTTAAAATGTGAATAACTTCGGTTATATAAGTCGGATAGAGACAAAAAAAATCAAATTCTCCGTAATTAAATTTCCAACAAATCCTTAAGTCGCTTAAGTGTGTACATATTCTACAAAATTTAAAAAAAGGCAAAAAAACATTTTTTTTTCATTTTATTGTACAAGTCGACTAAGTGAACCGATCGCTCTTGAAACTTTCACAAAATATGCCTTTTGTTATAGCAAAAATACCCTGAAATTTTGGTACAAAAATATTGAACCCACGCACAATGAAATTTGTTATTTAAAATTTGAATTGCCCCCCATTTTATGCCATTTGGTCCAAAATGGATATTTTGGTTTTCAAAATTTAGATCTCGACGTCAGCTTTCCGATGCCATTAAAAAAATTTTTTTGGAGTCATTTTAACCGTTCTTTTTTATTAATCAAATAACAAAAATTGCGTTTTTTCGGTCATTTCGAAAAAAAAATTGTCAACAGAAATGAATTTTTTTTCTTTAATAAAGGTCTCGCGATTCACTATCAGATGTAGTAAAAACTTTTCAAGTTCTTTTCAAAATGATCAAAAAAACGCATTTGTTGTTATTTGAATAATAAACAAATAAAAAAATAGTTAAAATGACTCCAAAAAAAAATTTTTTTATGGCATCGGAAAGCTGGCGACGAG
>CM032454.1:123868472-124063472 GCA_019049505.1 Pachyrhynchus sulphureomaculatus
CCATACTTTGTTATTTTGAGCGTCAGTGCTGTATGCACGTGTGTTTGTTGTGCTGTTTTTTATTTACATTGATAAGTATAGACATTGCTTTATATGGTCCTATAAATTACTTTCTGTTGGGGTCAGTTATAAATAATTATATAATTTTACTAACGGTTTACCTCTTGTTCATAGAAGATACATACAGAGATTATTTAAAAAGTCTTTGAGTTTATAATGGGAAAGTAAACAATGGAGAATTATTCATGTGTTTGCAATTGAGAATAAGCGCATCAGATTTTTACTTTAGAACTCAGAAGCTGTTTAACTTTTATCTGAAAGTTGCCGCTTCCTCTTAGACTATTCATTACCTTTTCTTTGTTTTCGTGTTATATTATCTTGTTTAGCTGCATCACTAATTGATGAATGCCTTCGTACTTTTCTGGATTTCTGGGTCGGGCTGCTATCTGGAGATGTGGTTAATTCATTTGGTTCCAAAGGTTTAATTTTCAATTTTGGTGTTAACAGAGTATTATCTGCATCGGACCGATTTTCTAAACGATTCTCTCTACTATAAAGACTGCGACTTCTACGTGGTGTCTAAAATTCAAACGGGGTAATTGCAATTAGTTATATCTATGTATAAGCAGTCGCGTAACCATGAGGGCGGGGGAAGTTAGGGCTCCGCCTCATTACAACCTATTAATACTTCTTTCCTTAAAAGAACGCCTTACCTCTCCCTAGAACCTGGCTACGTCACTGTATAAGGGCATTATAAATATTCTTTAGTATATTAAAACTGGTAAATCCTAGTATTAAAAGAATTGAAAAAAAAATAGTGATAAACCCCGCATGTAAAAAGTAAAGAGTAAAATTTAACTCAAACAATCCCAATGGTTTGGGCGATCAACTACAGATGATTTATTATTTATACAAAAAGTAATCTTCTCTTGCATTGATACATTTTTGCTAGCGCGATTTTCAAGCTGCGAAGGCATCCTGGAAGGCCTGTTCAGGAATTGCTTTTAAAGCTGTTGTACAAGCTGCTTTCACGTCGTCAATTGTTCTGAAATTATCTTCTTTCAGTGGGGATTTCAAGCAGGGAAACAAAAAGAAGTCTGGGGGAGCTACATCGGGACTGTAGGGTGGCCGAGGCAGCGTTGCCACGTTAGATCTGGCCAGGTAGCTGGTCACGATGAAGACGGTGTGGGCTGGTGCGTTCTCATGGTGAAGTTTCCAATTGCTGCTGATGTTTGGCCTGACGCGCCGGATCCTTGTTCTTAGTTTCTTGAGCACTTCCACGTAAAATTTAAAGTTGATGCTTGTCTCGGGAGGTACAAACTCATGGTGGACGATCCCCTTGATGTCAAAAAACACAAAGAGCATGGTCTTGATTAGCTGCTGGCCTTTGTGATAAACACTTTGCCCGAAGGCCTGCTGAACCATTGGAAAAGTTTCCGCTGCGGACTTGCCGAATTTCACATCAAACTTTATCGCATATCTTTGTTCCAGTGCGAGATCCATCGCGACTTGTAGAGGGACGAAACAGAGGTTCACGAAATCGCCCGTCCTTATCCTCCGACAGTTCGGAGACAACTGAGCAAGCACTCGCTCGGTAGCTGACTTCCCCACCACCCATCCAAGGCGTGTAGTGCGCGGTGCGACGTACAGTCGCTTCACAATAAAATCGATGACACAACTGTCCGGACAGACCCTATAGTTAATTTTATCTATATATTTGTTGTTTATAACCTGGCACACATCATTAGCTTCCAGGTCACAAATATTTTTTAAATAAAAAACAGTATTTTTCAACAATGCTCCCACATTGTAATCGAATCTGGTGCTGGCCCTGTTCCTTCCGATTTGGAATTTTTGCCGTCACGTGATACCAGTAGCGCCGCAAAATGTGGTTCTGAGTCCATATTATAATTTGTAAGTACAGGGTGCGGCGCTTAAATCCGGACAAATTAAACATTTTTTTTTTAAAGAAAATTTTATTCGTAAATAAATTAAAATGAAAAAAAATCCTTTTGCATGTCAGTTGTGTGACCTATCTAGAGTGGAATTATTCGATGTAACCTCCCTCAGCCGCAATAACCGCCTCCATCCATGGCCTAAAGAGCTCGCATGCTCTCTTTAAAGCAGGGCTGTCCATACTGGCAAATGCTGCTTCGGTAGCGGTGCGTAGAGATGCCACATTAGGGTGTCAGGACTTGTTAGTAACCCTTTCGATTACGCTCCAAACATAGTAGTTGATGGGGTTCAAATCCGAGCTATTGGGGAGTTAGAACTCTTTAGACTAGAATATGTCTACGTTATCCGATAAACAGTTTTGGACTAAACGGCTCGTGTGTGGCGGTGCACCATCTTGTTGATACACATACACGCCTCACTTGTTCGCAACGGCTCGGTCATTTCGAGGTTATGACTGTTTACTAGAAGTATGTGACTTTCACGAACGTCAACAACGACCTATAGCGGAACTACTATATGGAGGAAAATTCAAATTTAAATTTGTCCTGATTTAAGCGCAGCACCCTGTAGATCTTAATAACTGATATTCTAAATATTAAAAAAAATAATAAAAGTACTATAAGTGAGCGGCAATATTTAAAATCATGTAAAGTAAAGTCAAAAATTTCAAAATATCCGTAAAAGGAAGCATTTTTCTTATTGCTTAAGTGTTCTAAAAGTTAAAAAAAAAAAAAAAAAAGAATTAGAGTCTGGAAAATAAATTTTAACGGCTAATTTAAAAAACAGCGTCAAATTACATTTTACTGTCTGGTTTTGAGTCGATATTATAATTTGTAAGCACAGGGTGCGGCGCTTAAATTCGGACAAATTAAATATTTTTTTAAAAGAAAATTTTATTCGTAAATAAATCAAAACGAAAAAAAATCTTTTTGCATGTCAGTTGTGTGACCTATCCAGAGTGGAATTATTCGATATAACCTCCCTCAGCCGCAATGACTGCCTTCATCCACGGCCTAAAGCGCTCGCTCGTTCTCTTTAAAGTAGGAATGTCCATACTGGCAAATGCTGCTTCGGTAGCGGTGCGTAAAGATGCCACATTAGGTTGTCAGGACTTGTTAGTAACTCTTTCGATTACGCTCCAAACATAGTAGTCGACGGGGTTCAAATCCGAGCTATTGGGGAGCTAGAACTCTTTAGACTAGAATATGTCCACGTTATCCGATAACCAGTTTTGGACTAAACGGCTCGTGTGTGCCGGTGTGCCATCCTGTTGATACACATACACGCCTCATGTCGTACACAGTTGATCTTGGGTACCCGAAGAAGCGAATTATTTCAGTCGCCGAACGTCCAGCGCGAAGACTTTCGATAATCGCGGCTTTTCGGTTGTACTCCGCACTTGTTCGCAACGGCTCGGTCATTTCGAGGTTATGACTGTTTACTAGAAGTATGTGGCTTTCACGAACGTCAACAACGACCTATAGCGGAACTACTATATGGAGGAAAATTCAAATTTAAATTTGTCCGGATTTAAGCGCCGCACCTGTAGATCTTAATAACTGATATTCTAAATATTGAAAAAAAAATAATATAAGTACTATAAGTGACCGACAATAAAAGAATTAGATGCTGGAAATACAAAATTCTTAATTAGGAAAATAATTAGGACATGTGAGGCTGTCACATAAAATTTGGGAGAAAGCAAGGGATAAAATTAAAGCTGACATAAATAAAAGATCACCTAAATTATTATTTTAAAACTGTCTAAACCAAATAACTATTTAAAGCATATTACATTAAACTAGGTAAGTTATACCCAGATACTTAAGTTTATATACGACAATGCAACTTCCACTGTTCAAGTTGAAAAATCCACGAAGCTTGTTTTCATAAAAAGAGGCATAAGACAGGGTGATACTCTCCTCCAAAGCTGTTTACATTAACTTTAGAAGTACTCAAGAACGGCGCTGGGAAAATTAGGGCATCTAGATTAATGTCAAAAGACAGAATCGTGTTTGGTATGCGGATGATATTGTCTTAACGGCGGAGAATCACGCTGAATTGCGAGCAATGTTGATCGACTTAGAGAGAGAATTAACGACTGTCGGATTGAAGATTAAATTGCAAAAAATCAAGCTAATATGTAGAGAAGACCCGAATATCACGGTTGAAAACGCTACGCTGAAGAACCTTGGCAATAGAATAAAACTGGGCTACGAAAATCAAACAATCGAGTTTTATTGAAGAAAAAGATTGGCTCGAGTTGCATTTGGTAAAAACGAGTAAAACGCCGAAAAAACAAAAATACATAGGTACCTGCAGACTAGGCTCTTCGACCGTGCATCTTGCCAGTCCTAATAAGGGGCGCAAACACGGACACTTAATAGACACTATATGAATCAGCTGAAGACAACATAACGTTCTATGGAACGACAAATGTATGGTATATCCATGAAAGATCGTAAAAGTAACACTTATATTAGATAAATCACTAAGGATAGAGACGTAGCAGAGACGGTGGCTGAACTCAAATGGAGCTATGCTGGCCATATTGCTAGATATATACAGATGACAGATGGTTCAAATCTATATTCAAATGGAGACCGTACATGGATAAGCGATCGAGAGAATGCCCTTCCAAACGTTGAACTGATAACATCAAACTATCAGGGAGGCCTATATCCAGCACTGGATCGATGAAGGCTGAAGAAGAAGAAGACATAAAACTTATCTGAAAAAAAAACTCGACTAATATAAAAAATTGAACATTCTTCTTTCTCGAATTTGTTGCCATTGGTACACTTAGGTAATTCGTTAAAACTATTAACTGAATTTTAAAACGGCCACAACTATGTACTATTATACCAACCTTAACTTCTTCAATTTCAGAATCAGATGTTTTGTCACATTCCGAACACTGCCACCCATATAGTTTAGATTTCTTAGGTAAACGAGATAATGGTGGATTTAAACAGTTCAAGTGGTAATATAAGTGACAAGTATCACATTTTGCTAACAAATGTTGATCTCTTCTTTGTCGACAGATGCCACACTCATTTAACTGCAGAGGTTCTAAAAAAAGTTGATTTGTCATGGTTGTTCTTAAAGAGTAGTTTGTTTATGTTAAGTAAAGCTAGGTTTTCCTTGACAAGTGTGTGTGTGTGTGTGGGAGAAGCGAAGTATTATATGTAGGTGTTAGCAGATTGTTATCAGTTAATATTTAATGTTTTACCAAGAGCTAGGAAAAAGTTACTTACGAATAGTAAGCCGTTTCAAAATTCCTATTATTTTAAATAGCGTCAGTGTATGTTGCAATTATTGTTGGTTTTCAGCATGATGTACAATAAGTAAAGTTTAATTTGATTAATGTGAAAAGTAAGAAACATACTTTACAGATTAATTTAAAGTAATTTTAGGCAATAGTACTTAAAATAAACTAATTTTCACCCTACTGAGTAAAACAGAATGTTAATTTATAACATAATTTGTGGTAGAATAAAAAAATATTGTATGGAACTTCTGATTGAAGAACTTTTTTTAACATTCGTAAAATAATATTTGTGACACTTGCTATAACTGTCAAAAAATAAGAGAACTTATAAAAACAAATAGATATCTTTTGCTATAAAACTCCATTCCATATCTCTCTCTAACTATAAAAACAATAATTTATAAAGTTGAACGTAAATTAATTTGGCGATATGGAACATATGCACGTATTTTGACAGTCTGCCTTACTGACAAGCAAGATATACTATAAGTATTGTTTTCTATCAGTGACACATACACATAAACAAATATATATATATATATATATATATATATATATATATATATATAATACATTATATATATATATATAATACATGAAGAAGCGTTTAAAGAATAAGGTACGAAAATTAATATAGATAAAACAAACCTAATGGCGATGGAAAACCAACAAATATATATATATATATATATATATATATATATATATATATATATATATATATATATATATATATATATATATATATATATATATATATACATAGAAGGGAATAAAATACAAGTTGAACAGTACAAGTATTTGGGAGTGATGATGGACGAAACTGGAAAACAAGACAAAGAAATTAATGAAAGAATCGAAAAAATTAACAAACTTTACTATGCAATGAATAATAAATTCATTAGGAAGAAAGAAGTGACGAAACAAACAAAAATAAAAGTGTTTAAAGCAATTTATAGGACAATCCTAACATACGGATGCGAATCATGGACCCTAACAGAGAGGCAGAAAAACAAGATACAAGCCGTCGAAATGAAGTACCTGAGAACAGTACAAGGAGTTACACGGAAAGACAGAATAAGGAATACAGAAATAAGGAGAGGGCTGAGAGTACAAGTAATTATGGAATATATACAACAGAGACAGCTGGGATGGTGGGGACACGTACAGAGAATGAAGGATGATAGACAAGTGAAACAAGTGTATGAAGCCCGAACACAGGGAAAACAGAAGCGAGGAAGACCTAGACAGACCTGGAATAGGAGTATTGGAAGTATACTTAAGGAGAATGGAAAATCCTGGAAAGAAGTGAAAATGGCAATGAATAAAGACAGATGAAGAGGTTTATACGTGAAGATTGAGAGGGAAGAAGGAAAATGTATAACTACCCTACACTATACGGTAGAAGGGATATATATATATATATATATATATATATATATATATATATATATATATATATATATATATATATATATATATATATATATATATATATATATATATACAGTAATACCCCGCTTAGCGCGACCCCGTTACGCGCGGTTTCACTATGACGCGAATTTCAAATTTCGCGCTCATGTAGTCATTAACTTCTCTATGGTCGCGGGGGGATCCCCGCTTTCTCTGAATATTCTCTTTGAAGAATTGGGAATTCCCTGTCCTTCGACTTTGTTCTATGGGGATTTCCTCGTTCGTTTCGTGTGTTCATTTGTTCCGTAATGTTAGTTCGGTCGGCTGGCAGTTTTGTTTTAATATTTATTGGAGATACATACATACATAATTTAACCCTACGTTAAAAATGCCGCCTGTAAAGAAAAAAGAGCGTAAAAAAGCGTCACTTTGGAATTGAAGATGAAAGTGTTAAGAAGAATGGAAAATGGAGGCAAAGCAACAATTGTTGGGAGAGATTTTGGACTCTCAGAATCGACTGTGAGAACGATTTATAAAAATCGGGAAAAAAAATTAAAATCTCCAGCGAAGGTTCAACACCTATAAGTGCAACAAAACTTTCTCGTTCGAGATCATCTATCTTAGAAAGAATGGAGAAATTACTGTCAGTCTGGATCGAAGATTTGAATAAGAAGAACACACCACTAAGTCAAGATCTCATATGCACAAAAGCAAAATCTTTGTATGAGATGCTGAAAACAAAAGAAGGAGAAGGGAGTGCCACTCCGACTTTTGCTGCCAGCAGAGGCTGGTTCCATCGGTTCAAGCAGCGTTCTAATCTTCACAATATCCACATAACAGGCGAGGCGGCCAGCGCGGACATTCAAGCTGTAGCTGAGTTTCCAGACAAGTTTCAAGACTTCGTTAGACGAGAGAAAATTCCTGCTTGTCTCATCTTCAATGTTGATGAGACCGCACTTTACTGGAAAAAAATGCCATCTCGAACATTCATTTCTAAGGAAGAACGTCAAGCCAGTGGTTTCAAAGCTGCGAAAGATCGACTAACACTTCTGCTGGGTGGTAATGCCACTGGTGATTTCAAACTGAAACCTTTACTAGTGTACCATTCAGAAACACCCCGTGCAATGCGAGGCACAGACAAGACAAGTCTACCAGTTGTGTGGCGATCAAACAGAAAGGCGTGGGTTACACGGGAAATTTTTCAAGAATGGTATTCTAATAGTTTTTGCCCATCAGTCAAATCATACTGTGACAGAAATGGGCTTGAACCTAAAGTTATATTACTCTTAGACAATGCCCCAGGACATCCAACCTCACTTGATACGCCCAGAGACTTAAAAGTGTACGTAAAGTTCCTTCCACCAAACACTACGTCAATATTACAACCTATGGACCAGGGAGCAATAGCAAACTTCAAAGCTTATTACCATCGCCGCACTTTTAGCCAACTAATTCATGAAACTGACGGGGAAGGAAGACAGTCTATGCGAGAGTGGTGGAAGTCATACAACATTATGAAGTCTATTCACAACATAGAAGAGGCTTGGAAGGAAGTTAAAATGAGTTGTATGAATGGGGTGTGGCGTAATCTTTGGCCAGATGTAGTGGAAGCACCTAGAAGAATTGTCCAGATGCAGAGACAAGTGCTTGAAGACATTGCTGCAATGATTGAGGGGTCTGAACTTGAAGATGTCACGGTAGAAGATCTCGTAGAACTTGTAGCAACGCACGACGATCCTATTAGCAATGAAGATCTGATCGAGTTACAGAATAATCCTATCTACGATGAGGAAGAACAAGTAGAAGAGAAAGTTTTATCTTCAGGGGAAATACAAAATGCACTTTCAAAAATTTATTCAGGTTTGGACATATTGCAGAGTATAGACAATAATGATGACCGTGTCTTGACCGTGTGTCAAACAATTAAAAACAGTGTTGGGTGTTATGAACGTATTTTACAAGAACGTAAACAAAACGTTACCCAAAAGACAATAGATGTATTTTTCCGTAAAAAATAAGAGTATGTATTGCATAAAGTGTTCTTAGAATTAAAGTGATTGATTAAAATGATTTGTATTTTTTTGTATTAAATTTTGACTATGTTTAATCATAAACCTCGATATACGCGAATTTCAGTTAACGCGATTTTTTTCGGAACGTATCCCTCGCGTAAAGCGGGGTATTACTGTATATATATATATATATATATATATATATATATATATATATATATATATATATATATATATATATATATATATATATCACTTTTATCATTGACTGTAAATTTCTCATTTTTTTTAATTTCGATCATTTCTTTCATTGCAAGTTTTCCAATATTAATGTCCCTGTTTAAAATTTTTGTTTCATTAAAGTTGAAATCATGTCCAAGTTCCGTTACGGAATAAAAGGAATTAGCCATATTTATACAAATTTAATAAGGTAATATTTTAAAGTGTATACTCATCCTTAATATATTAACAAAAAGACTACCTGCTTAATATTCAAAAAAAAAAATTACGGATCAATAATACAAAATAAAATCTACATCGATAAGAATGCCACTACGACTTGTCAGTAATAAATAAAATATGTGAGATGCAAGGTAGGTCCCATGTGATTTTAATTTTTAAAGATAGAACTAAGAATTTATGTAAATACTTTATGGTTGTGTGTGTTAAATAATTTGTATTGTACTAGTGTACCTAAATGTAAATTATATTTTTATATTATTATATTTTGTATAATTTGTAGAAATAAAGAAAGAAATGAAAATGCTCTAAACCAAAGGGCGAAACGTCAATTTAAGTTTCATTTTAAACACCAAATATTCATAAAACGAACCCAAAGCCCAAGAATTGAAAACAAATATTAATTGATGGTTCAAGAAAATTTATAAGTATATATATATATATATATATATATATATATATATATATATATATATATATATATAGATATATAGATATATATATATATATATATATATATATATATATATATATATATATATATATTACCATATTAGGTGTATTTGTTGAAACTCTAAATTTGGAGAAGGATATAAAATTGAGCTTCTGAATCGTTATTTATCCGACCGATTGATCGATAAGCCGGGTGGTATGGGAAGTATGGGTATTTAAGCTAAATACCTATCAATTGTCAAATATCAAATATGGGGTCATAATTCTAGCTATAAACAGTGAGCAAACGTAAAGAAACTATTTTTTATAAGATGAGAAGTTTTTGTAATTTCCAACCAAACTTAATAATTATTGGACATTTCTTACATATTTAGAGCCTTCTTTCAGGTGCCTGAAAGCAACAGACCTACGCGGTTTTAGAATTTATATTATTTCTAGAAATAAGGTAAGTAAATTTACTTACTACTTTTATTAATCATGCAGCTTCATTTGTATTTTTTGTATAAAAACAAAATACAGTGTTTAAAAAATATTATAGAAAGTTGTTTATTACAAATATTTTTTAAATAGAATACTCATAAAGTTTGTAGAAAGGATTTCGTCTAATTTGTGAAAATTATGTTTTGTACCTAATATCCATATCGAAAATTCAACGTCTTTACAAATTGTATTGCGACTAATTCGCGTGTAGTTTACAGAAACTATCACTTAATATTTAATATCTTTTACCTGTGGGTTTCGTAGCAGGAGCAGTAGCAGTACTTAGAACACGATCTCCTCTCCCACTCGGTATATTTTTTAATGGAAATCCGACTCCCATCTTTAGCGCAGCAGCTGTGGGTACCATCATCGGTTGTGGTGCCTTGACTACAGGTGGTTTTCCCAGATTTTCAACATTGGGTAGATTCTTGGTCGGGCAAGCACTTAGAATCGCCGAATGAAATTTCTGTATTTGTGCCTTAAGATCAGCGTTTTTGGCATTAACTTCGTCACTTTTCTTAAGTATCTATAATGTATTGTAAATAAAAGTATGAGTTATTACAAATGTTCGTTATAAATTGGTTAGTATATAATATTATATTATATATGTATATATATATATATATATATATATATATATATATATATATATATATATATATATATATATATATACATATAACAAGTTTTCGCGGATGGTGGAATGTAATACATTAAAATTCCGGGCTTCAATCCGTTCGTCTAACAATGAATTTGCACGTTTCGCCAAAATCTTATATGGCATTTTCAAGTGCTCCCGCAGCTGCTGCTACTCGATACTGTGATCTTGCTGCTGCTGCCGCTCGAAGCTAACCCAGTTATATTTTTATATAGGATATCTAGGATTTACAGTCGAGTAAGAACGTGACCTCTTGTATTTTTGAGAATTGCCTCCTGCATCAATAATCGTCTGATATCTTTGAGGCATGCTGTCGACGCGATTTTCTGCATATTCCCGAGGCCATCATCTCCAAATTTTTTGAATCTCGCGAGACAACTGAGACAAAGTCCTCTGAGCTTTCTCTTTACAAGGGACCAAACGTTTTCAATAGGCTTGGCGCCTAGCGATTGTAAGGGCCACTCTAGTATCTTATCGTGGGTCCAAGCCAGCCGGTTCTCGTCCAGCAAAAGTTTCTCCAACGCTTTGGAATTTAACATCATGAGCACGAAGATGTTGTCGAATGGTCTCACGGGACACGTTCAAAACCGAGTTTCTTAATTTTGCCGCTCCTCGACGCAACGTCAATTTCGAGTCCCATGAAAACAAATACTTTCGGAGTAACTTTGCCTACCCACGTTTGGCACGTTTTGGCAAGTCGTCGACATTTTAGGTCTCGTTAAAACGATTCCCCCCCCACTTCTTCACAAACGATAACCACTTTTTAATATATTTAGCGATCGCGGAATGTGTCATTTTAGGCCCCTTTGGATGGGAACAAAGAAAGACTGCCTCGAACTGACGCGCAAACAAGTGACTCATTTTGGATTTTACGTGAGTTCGATGAAAGTTCGACTGATATTTCTACTAAAATGTGTCGTAGACAAAGGTTCCCTCTACCGATTTTTTGTTGAATCGCATCTACCAAAAATGAATTATTGAACGGCAGTTCATAAATCCAGAAGTTGTTGAACGAATGCGAAAGTTTTGCTCGTTTATTTCATCAAGTATGGCATGAAATTCGCTCGTAAAGTTGTATGCTCTTTTTAACAGTCAACAATAATTTTTTCACAGGAATTTCAATTGTTTCAAATCGGATGACAGAACCTCATAGTGCATAAATCAGACGAACCTCTTAGTGCATTAAAAATTGGTCTGCTGCAATCTTGATTATCACATATATAAACAATAAGAGCCGCTTTCCCCCAGATTAACGCCGATTACCACTATGACCTAATTATACTTGACTCTACTAATATACCTAAGTTATTTCAACACTTTTTATTATTGAACCAACATAAAAAATATTATGTTTTTATATTAAATAACATGGCCTCTTGTACAGGGTGGTCCAAATTGGACACTTTTAAGGTAAACCCCTTTATCTAAAGGAGATAGACGAAAACTGATGTCGGTGTCTGAGGCTCAATTTTTATGATAAATTCAACGGTGTAAACCGCATATCGATATCTAGTACCGTTTCAGATATACAGGGTGTTTTTTTTCAAAATTCTGCATTTTGGAAAAATTCTTTTCCTATTGAAAATTTTTGATTTCTGTAAAAACATTCTCAAAGCACTTTTTTCACGTGAATTTCGACAGTGTAAGTTTCATTTTTTTATAACTAGTATTTTAATAGTTATTAACGCAAAAATATATTTTTTAAATGGGATACCCTGTATATTTCTCCTTGTCCGAATAGAGCTTTAAATTACCATTCTAAAAATATAGCACATATTTTGCTTAAAACTACTTCAAAATATAAAGGTTTTCAATTTTTATGCGAGTTTTAAATGCACATTTTGTGAAGTAGGCTTTGGACGGAGCGGCAATATCAATTGTTTACCGATAACAGTCAAATTGTAAAAAAAATCCCAGAAGTAACCCTAAGAGTCATAATTATAATGAAATTTACTAAATGCTATAGTACTTTAAACTATGTAGAAAATAAAACAAAACAACAATAAAACAATTTATTCCGAGTAGAGCAAACTAAAACAAAACAATTTTCTATAAGAGATGTAATTTAAAAATTAGGTCTTTTAATCTTCCCCAGAGATAGAAGTCCATGGGTGTTAAATCCGGTGACCTTGCCGGCCAACAGTTCAAACCTTGGTTGGCTATCCAGTTATTGTGGAAATTGGCCTATAAAAAATTACTGATAACGGCAGCGTTATGAGGAGGTGCCCCGTCGTGTTGAAAAAATATATTTCTAAGGTCCATTACCGACAGTTCATCAACAAGAGGTTCTATTTGCTGCCTTAAAATTTCTAAATATCTCTGAGAAGTGAGTGTTCCTTAGTGAATAAATGGACCTATAACCCTGCCTCTTAAAATTCCTGCCCTCACATTAAATCCAAATCCGCCTTGATTTCCTCGCTCCACAACTAAATGAAGATTTTCTTGTGCAAAAGTATAAGAATTGTAACGGTTTAAAAATATCTGCAGTGCTTACATTGCTTCGTCTGTCCAAATTCAATTTGGTGATGAACTTTTCTTGTCCTATTTTTTTTTTTTTTTTTTTTTTTTTTTATGGGTCTAGCTCACGTGCTGCAGGGAAGTCCCTAAAGCGCTCCAGGAGCGGCACGAGTGCGGAAAAAAAAAAGCGATTCACGTTGTTCTTGAATCGCTGTAAATTGTACTCGGTGGGAAACACAGCGCTGGGCAAATTATTCCAAAGGGATGACGTTCTCCATATAAAAGATTGCTTGAAAAGCGTTGTACGCGGAGTAACAAGCTGAACCTCATACGGATGCGAAGCACCAGCGCGACGTGTATTTCTAACATGCACCGCTTTGGGAGGAATTAAGCGGGCTACATCCTTCGAACACTTTCCATGAAAATACTTGTAGAACAGACTCAAGTCGCCAACCGTTCTTCGATGTTCCAGTGAATCAAGGCCGCCGGTCAATTCCGGGTCCCCAATCAGACGGACCGCTCTTCTCTGAACAGAATCCAACAAATGCAGTGTATGTTTGGGAGCGGAGCCCCAAACGTGGGAGCAGTATTCCATAGTTGGTCGAATTTGGGCTTTGTAAAGAATTAACAGTTGCTGTGGGGTGTAAAGCTTTCTGGTTCTAAATAATAATAAACTTTTGAGAAGCTCTCCTTGCTATGCCTGCAACATGTTCATGCCAAGACATATTTGCTCCCAAACTAACGCCCAACAAGTTGAGCGACGATGCTAGGGGAATGGAGTGCCCCGACATAACTATGTCGGGTTCAGCAACGTTAACTTTTTTAGAAAAAACTGCCGCTTGGGTTTTTGTAGCGTTAAATTCCACTTGGTTACTGTCACCCCAAGATAGAATTTCTTCCAAGTCTTTGTTAAGTTGAACGACCTCCTGCCGTCTGCGGATATTCGCCTGAGCAGCCGATGTCCGAGCGTTCAAGGTGAATGAAGAGACAAGCGTACTGTCATCTGCCAAGCTATAGATTTGATTCCCGGTCTTTTCCAGCAGATCGTTAATGTAAATGAGAAAGAGAGTATGGAGCCCTGGGGCACACCGGCGTTGATAGTGAGGGTGTTAGAAAGAAATCCGTCGACCGCCACTCGTAAAGAACGCTCTCTGAGGAAACATGAGAGCCACAAACAGAACCTTTCAGACATACCATAAGAGCGCAACTTAGCCAACAGTCCATCGTGCCAAACACGGTCGAATGCCTTGGATATGTCAAGAGCAACCGCTCGAGATTCTCCAAAGTGTTCGATTGCGTTGTTCCAAACATGTGTTACATAAGTCAGAAGATCTCCTGTTCATCTATGTTTACGAAAACCATATTGGTGATCGCTAATAATATTGAATCGTTCAAGATATTTTAGAAGATGCTCATTGATAACCTTTTCCATGACTTTCGATATTATTGAAAGCAGTGCAACTGGTCGGTAGTTATTTAGCAAGGTCTTCTTACCTTTTTTAGGTATCGGCTGAACCGTGGCACATTTCCAGCAGGACGGAAATATTCCCTTTCTGTAGGATAGGTTAAAAAGTCTACAGAAAACTGGTGTTAGTTCCCTTGCACAGTTTTTGAGAACTATGGCAGGTATTCCGTCAGCGCCAGAAGCCTTCTTCGTGTCTAGCTTCATTAAAATACGCTTTATGATGCGCTGTCTGAAGACAACATCGGGCATCCTTGACTGCAATATGGGAATAGTAGTTAGTGTTTTTCCTTGGAAATCGACAGTAGAATGTGAAGCAAAGAGTTCAGCAAACAAGTTCGCTCTCTCAACAGGTGTGGTTGCAATGGAATTATCTGGCAGTGTGAGTGGTGGTATGGTGGATTTGGTAAAATTTTGACTAACTGCCTTAGCGACTGCCCAAAAGGACCTGGAATTGTTGGGACAAGCGAGAAGTTTGTTTCTAATTCGTCGATTGTGTGCCTCCTTGGTTTCGTCGATAATTCCCTTGCATTTGTTCCGGGCATGAACAAAGATGTTAAGATTTACGGTGTTAGGATTTTCACGCCATTGTCGGTAGGCAATATGTTTAGAAGCAACAGCTTCTTTGCATTTTCGGTCGAACCAAGGTTTGCCGTTGGAGGAGCATTTCTTCGAAAAAGGGATGTGAGCTTCCATACCTGCCAAAATAACATCGGAGACCTCCCTGGCGCAGTCAGATGGGTTATCGGATCGAAAACAAATGTCCATCCAAGGGAAAGTTCGAAAGTATTCCATGAGATCTTCCCATTTAGCAGATTTGTAGTGCCAAATCTTGCGCGGCCTAGGCGCCTCTCTGTTACTAGGCGCCTCTCTGTTACTGACCTGGCCTGAAATTGTGCTTCTTCAAAGTACGACTTGCGTTAGTTCTTGGTAGTCCAGTGGATTCTTTTAACTGTCGGGTTGAAGTGTTGAGATTATTTCCGATAGTTCCTAAAATTACTATTTCTTCTAACTCCTTATCCCTGTTTGATGCATAAGTTATGGGTCGTCGTTTCTTTTCAAACTGGTCATTATTAACTAGGTTATGTCGCAATCGAGTGAATATGTCCTTGAAGCCTCTCTGGATACCGTTCATGATACAAATTACTTGTAGCTTCCAAATTTTCTCCGGTTTGTGTGAAACACATTATCATATCCCATTTTTCGTAATTTTCAAACTTCACTGCGATTTATTTGACAATAACTGATCCTGAAGTAAAATTTGACAACTACGAGTAAATAATTGAATTAAAACCATATGGCCGCTTCGTCCAAAGCCTACTTCACAAAATGTGCATTTAAAACTCGCGTAAAAAACTGAAAACCTTTATATTTTGAATAGATTTAAGCAAAACATACAAACAAGTGTGCTATATTTTTAGAATGGTAACTTAAAGCTCTATTCGGATAAGGAAAATACAGGATATCCCCTTTAAAAAATATATTTTTGCGTTGATAACTATTAAAATATTAGTTGTAAAAAAAATGTAACTTAAACTGTTGAAATTCACGTGAAAAAGTGCTTTCAGAATGTTTTTACAGAAATCAAAAATTTTCAATACGAAAAAAATTACAAACATTTTTCCAAAATGCAGATTTTTGAAAAACACCCTGTATATCTGAAATGATACTAGATAACGATATGCGGTTTTCACCATTGAGTTTATCATAAAAATTGAGCCTCAGACACCGACATCAGTTTTCGTCTATCTCCTTTAGATAAAGGGGTTTACCTTTAAAAGTGTCCCCTCTACATTACATCCATTCGTTTTGTTTTATAGCTAAAAGCTAAAACTGAATACACAGAAAATATAATGTTTCTCTGATAGTACCTACATTGTCTGAAAAGTTCTCGGCCTAACACATAGATGGCGTTAGAAACTGCGAAACTATAATTGTATTGGATAGTTCCATCCTTTATATAAACACACGCAAAATCTTATTTCGATCTGTCAATTCATTCGAGTAGTAGCAGCCTAACACATAGATGGCGTTAGAAACTGCGAAACTATAATTGTATTGGAAAGTTCCATCCTTTATATAAACACACGCAAAATCTTATTTCGATCTGTCAATTCATTCGAGTAGTAGCTGTTTAATACTGACGTGTCATTGATTTTTGTAAAATGGAAAAAATGAAATATCGTGCAGTGATTAAATTTTTTGTTTTGGATGATTTAACACCAACAGAAATTCATCCGGAATTGTTAAAAGCGTATAAGGATTCATCACCTTCACTTTCAACTGTGAAAAAAAGAGCTGCTCTTTTAAATCTGGTCGTACAAGCCTCGAAGATGATCCACTGCTATAACTCCACAAATCATTCAACAAGTCCACGATCTGGTCTTAGATGATCGACGAGTGAAAGTGGGTGAAATAGCTGAAGCCGTAAGTATCTCAAAACAACGAATTGTAAATATTCTGCATGAAGAATTACATATGAAAAAGCTTTGTGCAAGATGGGTGCCTCATTTGCTGACCATTGCGTATTTCTTAAGCGTGTCTGGATCGTTGTAAGCGTCATTTCATAACTGTTGATGAAACTTGGATCCACCACTATACATCAGAATGAAAAGAACAGTCAAAACAATGGATTGAAGCCGATGGAAGTGCATCAAAGAAGGCAGAGACAGCTCCATCAGCAGGGAAGGTTACGGCAACAGTTTCTTGGGATTTCAAAGGTGTTTTATAGATCGATTATCTTCAGAAAGGTAAAATAATTAACTCTTTAATGTAATCTTCTGGAACAGTTGGATGCAAAAATTCGTGAGAAAGGACCTACTTTAAAGAAGAAAACAATCATTTTTCATCAAGATAATGCACGTCTTCACACAAGTGTTTTGACGATGGCAAAATTCAACGAATTAAAGTAGAAATGCTTGAACATTAGATTTGGCTCCCTCTGACTATTATCTGATTTCAAACCTTAAAAAATTCCTGGCTGGAAAGCGTTTTACATCAAATGACGAAGTTATTGCAGCCGTGGATGGATATTTTGCAGACTTTCCGGAATCATACGTTAATGATGGGATTGAATTATTGAAAAAACGTTGGAATAAATGTATTGAAGTTTCAGGAGATTATATTGAAAAATAAAAAAAAAAATATATCAGGCTGCGAACTTTTCAGAGTGCCCACGTAGGTAACTAATAAGCATTATTTTTAACAATTAACCTGAACTAAACGAGAACTTTAAACACTTGAGGTAAGCTCCTTATATATTACTGTCTCGCTTCTGCAAAAGTTAATACTTACGTCATCATATTGTGACCGCAATTTCTGTTGCTCATACAGCAAACCTTTATTATCTCCCATTAAATGTTCAAGGGTTGTCTTCATATCTTTCAATCTGTCGTTTCTATCCAAATAGTACGCAATAAATTCGACCGTAAACGCGGGAGGAATGTGCCATTTTTTCCTTATATCTGTTAAGGCGGCCGTTTGTGCCTCGTGCATTTCTAATGCAAGAGTATCTATGCCCATTAGTTCAGCTTTACGGAGCAACTTACGACAAGCTGACGCACTTGTAGTTATAAGTCTAGGCATTTTTTGCGTTGGAACTGAAAAAAAAAATAGTAGTTATACAAGTTATAGTCTAGTGCAGTCTAATTTTAAGGAATTTTTTAAAAATCAACGAATAATTTACCGGTGAAAAGTACACAGTAAGGTTTTGTAACCCGTTAAATCAGCTGAAAGTGTTAGTGTCAATAGTAGTTAATTCTAAAACAGCGAGAGGAAATTAGGAAACATTTGACGTTACAATTTAAGATATATGTTATTTACTCAATACAAACCTATTATGCCACTCCTTTGTAGAAATTAGCGAGTAACCAGAAAAAACTTACTTATAACATTTTGAACAACAGTACAGCTTTCATTTATGATAATATGACCATTCCATATAAATTTATATAAAATATCACGTTCAGAACATTCGTTTCAAAATCACGACAAATTGATCAACAATTTTAGAAACGTTTGGGTCAGCTACCGGTTTGCATAAGCCAAGAAACCAAATGTTTGACTCGTCTGAGTTAGCAGCCATATTATCCTAGTTACCGATATATTAACGATACTGACGTTATATTCTATATGAACGTCATGTCGTGAGCGAAGAGGGTGACACGACTAGAGAGACAAAGAATACGCGACTTGCGTGATGCAACTGATTTTTGAAGCGTTTGCATCGACCAAATTTTTTGACGTTATTACGGGGCTTGCGTCAACTACTAGTTGACAATCCCTCACAACAAAATGAAGTGTAATTAAATACCGCGCTAATCCATTAGCGCGGTAAAAAAAATAGACTTCTGTGGGATATGTCATAAAAACTATCATAATCACTTACTAGTTAAGAGTGCTCTTTTTCGCTATAAAGATGTAGTTGACATACAGATCTCTGATTATAAAACACTACCACATCATCTTAATCTTAATCAGTAAATTGAGGATTAACTACTTTTAATATTTAATTTGCAAATCACTAAAATACTTTCTTTACGTTTATGCGTATCGAACCCCTATTAATGCCTCATTCCAGATACAGGAGTAGCATTTATGAGTTATTATTATGTTTCTGTACTGTTTACACATCTTTTTTAGTGTTCCGTACTTATGGGATCACTTCTTTTTTTTTTTTTTTTTTTATTGGTCTAGCACACGTGCTGCAGGGAAGTCCCTAAAGCGCTTCAGGAGCGGCACGAGTGTGGAAAAAAGCGATTCACGTTGTTCTTGAATCGCTGTAAATTGTACTCGGTGGGAAACACAGCGCTGGGCAAATTATTCCAAAGGGATGACGTTCTCCATATAAAAGATTGCTTGAAAAGCGTCGTACGCGGCGTAACAAGCTGAACCTCATACGGATTCAGTGTCCGTCCGTCTGTCTGTCTGTAACACCTGATTTTTTTCCGAAACTATTTGACATACGAAGTTAAAATTTGTCACAAATATAGGAATTGATGGTCTAATCAGAACCGTGTAGTTTTGAAAGTTAAATTTTGACTTAAGGGGTTAGTTTTGGGGAGTGAAATTGAAAGTGAAAAAAAATCATCGATTAGGGTGTCAAACGAAAGCTTTTGAAAATACGAGTTTAAAAATATATGTGATATAACACCCTCCACCTTATCTCTAAGTGTACTAACCAGAAAATTTTGAAAAAATTCTGGAATATACTCCATAAGGTTTGAATGAAAATTATTACGAGTGCATTATCTTTGGTATATCAAAATACAATTTTTTTAAGATCATCAAGTGGGGTGTCAAATAAAAGCAAAAAATTGCCAAAAATCGCGATCCTGTAATCCTATTTTTAAGAGGACTAATCAAAAAATTTCGAAATTCTAGACTATTCTCCGTAAGGCGTAGATTGAATAAATATTACTACGAGTGCATTACCTGATACAACAGACAAAGATCGGAAATAAATTTGGTTGAAAACTCATTTGGGGCGTGTTTTCTGAAATCATCGATAATTTTATATCTCCCTAACAAAAATTTCTATTTCAAAAGCAATCACCGTACGGAACACTAATCGCGCAAGTCCGACTTGTACTTGGCAGGTTTTTAACAATACAGTCAATAACAAAGAGAAAACAGAAATTTTTTAAAGATTGCTTTAAAATTAAACTATTAAAACTCAAAGAATTGTACGATAACATGTTTTCTGGAAGATGATTTTTTAATCTTCGGCATTCATGGAGTCTTGGATCTTTCTCTATGCCATGTAAAAATTTGTATATAAAAATTTGTCAGTGTATACTTAGCAAAATAGTGACAAAATGTTATAACTTCTGATTAAACCAGCAATAGATTTAATAGAATTTTCTATATAGCAGAACTACTCTTATTAATAATTTTGTATCAGAGAATTATCAGATGTGACTTTTCACCTGCACGATAACGAACCCTCGGATGATTTTAAAAATAAACTATCTAATAACAATAACATTTTTGGCCAAGAATGTTGAAGCCTGTAAAAGACGCAGTTACGCACTTCATGGTCTTGTTGCTTTTAGTCCTCTATGCAGGATACTCATGTAGTTACACTTTCGCCGTATGCACCGCTCGCGTCGCTAGAGTTAGTCGCTTCCATTTAATTTTTTTTATCGGTGGGGATCCTAGTAGAGAACAAACCCATTTCTATATCGGCAAAGGTGATGAGTTCTGAAACATATACTTGTATTTCACTTTTAGACAGCACTGTTGCTGCCACGGGAGTTTCTGCAATAACTACTACCTATTTATGTGGCCAAGCCAAATATATTTAAATAGATTAATAAATAAGTCTATTGACCTGCCAGGCACTGAACCCGCGATTCGGAGTGTCGTAAGTCAGAATTATATCAAGGAAACCAGGACCACTACAATGTTGACCCATCTCACACATCACCAATTCTATGATAAGAATCTTAGGCTGTTAATACGCTATTCATAGGCTAAATAGAAAATATCAAACTTCTTACCCCATGGCGGCTGTTTTCTCTTCTTATATTCGATATAATGCAACTTTTGTTTTTCCAGCTTTCTTTGAATCCTTTGTTGCTCAGGTGTCTCGGCATGACCCTCCTGTTCGAATTGTAGTTTTCTGTAATGCATTCGTAACTGTAAGGCTAAATAATTTCTTTTCCTCTTCCTAACCAAAGTTTTGTCAGAATGAAGTTTACAATGCGCGTAGAAAGGATCGGCTTGATCCACCTCTTCTGAATGGGCTTCTGAAAGAAAGCCCTCTCTTTGTGCACTAAAATAAATTAAGTAGGAAATTTTAGGACGATAAAGTTGCAATTACCAATTTTAGTTAACTTTTTTATTATACGGCTAACTTTGGATTTTTAAATAAAAACTAAGACCTGGAAAATATACATCTGAAACAAGGGATTTCGTTTTCAGAAGTCGATATAAAAATTTGTATTTCTCAAGGAATTTGAAGTGTTAAAGTAGTTTTGATAAGCTAAAATCGAATTATAATTTTTAAACGGAAGAACTAACCATATCTGAAAAAGTAAGTCTGTTACGAGGGTTGTATGATAAGCATCTGGCCTTGACAAGAAAAAACATTTTTATGTGTAAAATTAATTTTATTTTTCAACATAGTTTCCTTTTGGTTCGATACACTTTGTTCAACATTTTCTTATCTTTTGTATCCCATCTAAAAAATATGATTTCTCCAACCTTTCAAAATAGGCGTTTGTTTCAGCAATCACCCAACTTTTTTCCGCCGAGCCATTTTTTCATATTCGGAAATAGGAAATAATCGCTAGGGACTAAATCTGGTGAATATGGTGGATGCGGAAGCAATTCGTATTCTAGCTCATGGAATTTTGCCATGACGTTGACACAAGTATACACATTGTCTTAATGAAAGAGAATGTGGAATAATGACAGATTTAGCAATATATAAGCCTTTATAATATGGGGAAGTTAGAGATCCTGATAGATAAGGAGAAATATTTGGAGAATTGCTTGAATAATGATAGATAAAGAGATATAAGATCCTGTATTACAGGAGAATTCGAGATTATGGGAGATAAGGCGAAGTAATTGGAGACAATACGGAAAAAAGACAGAAAAAGCAATATATAGGCCTTTATAATATGGGAAAGTTGGAGATTCTGGGAGATAAGGAGAAATATTTGGAGAATGGCTTGAATAATGATAGATAAAGAGATATAAGCCCCTGTATTACGGGAGAATTCGAGATTATGGGAGATAAGGCGAAATAATTGGAGATAATGCAGGCGTTTTTCTTTCACAGCATGGTTGAAACGATCCAGTGGGTTGACATAATCATTCATTAATCGTTTTGGCCTTTTTAAGGTAATCGATGTGGATTATGCCACGTGCATGCTGAAACACTGACTTTGTTGGCCGATAAAGTCGCCTTGGACTGTTCTATAGTCTCTAGTATGCTGTCCATGTTTCGTCAACGGTTATGAATCGACGCCAAAATCATTCCGATTACGCTTTAAAATCGCCAAATATTCTTTTCAAGTTGACAAACATGCGTGTTTATTGTCAATTGTGAGCAATCGCGGCATTTATCTTGCGGAAAGCTTTCTCATATCCAAATGACTTTTCAAAATATTCAGCACCTGTTTAATTGAGATGCACACAGTATCAGCAATCTCACGCACTTTCACTCTCCGATCATTTATCCATGTTTGAATTCAGCCGTCCCATACTTTGCTCCGTTCCGCTTTTATCTCATCATTCGTTTTCTTTTTCAAAAACAAATATTTTATCACTGCTCGATACTTAATTTTCCCATTGTTGTAAAATCACAAAAGTTGTTCTATTTAAATGGCTGCCACTCAAACTAAATCAAGCAGCGTCTTGAAAATTTGACAGGATTCTTATGAAAGGTTATGTTTACGAAAATATAATTTTTTAAATACTAGTAGCGCCAGCTCTAGCTGAGGCCAGATACTTATCATACATAAGACGTATAAGGACTATGAAAGTGAATTAGATGGCCTCCTGTTATAAAAAACAGATTTTGTTTTCTCTAGACAATAAAAAAAAAGAGTAGTTAAAGACAAACCTTCTGTCACTACAATGTAGCATGGAAAAATTACTATTACTATTTATAAACACTCTGTCGACAAAGTAAACTTTGAGTCCTATTTTGCGAATTTAAAGAGTATGAGCAATATTAGCGGCGGTGAGTCTAAAGGATATTTTCAGAAACATGGATACAGATAATAATCAGAAATAGTTTTTTATAGGTGAGGATTGAACACTACTTTGCACTTCAAGCCATGAAAAATATTTCACAGGTTGTAGGATGGTTGATAAACTGCCTCTAAAGAAAACTCTTTTTTCTTGAAAAAAGGAAATCAGACCAGTATAAAATTTTGCATGTATCCCAACGTAAATACTGGATTATTTTGAACATATACAGAAATTTTATTACCGATTACTACCTATGCTATATTTACTTTTATCTATTTGTGGTCTTTAGCATCAAAAAAACTGGAACTATTTTTCATAACATAAACAGCACTAACGACACTTTCTAACCTCTCCTAAAACCAGTTCTGACTAAAATTATAAGTAACCTGAACTAACCTCACCTTCTGACCTCTACCAACACTATTTCTGACTAAAATTATGATAGCTTTTCTCTTTATTGATAGAAGAATTTATTTAGATTAATTACATATATTCTTGCAGAATTATTTACCTTTCAGGATATCAGATCTCGAAATGATGTTTAATCAACCTTTTGACTATTACACTTTAGGTAACTTTACCAAGTATGACATGCGGATTTTTTTTCTAAAAAAACATGTTAAAATCGGAAGAATGATAAAAAGTGCTTTATTCAAAGTATGCTCCATCGCTTGTTATACATTTTTCCCATCTTCCCCTTTTACTGCGAACCAAAGCGCTGCTCGGCAAGTGCGTGAGCCATCGATGTAAACAAGTGGTAATTGGAAGGAGCCAAGTCTGGTGAGTAAGCCGCATGGGGTAGAACTTCCCAGCTGAGTGCTTCCAACGTGTCGCGAAATGGTTTTGCCGTATGTGATGGAGCATTGTCATGAAGAAAAATGACTTTGTTTTGCCTCTTTCGGTATTCTGGCCTTTTTTCAAGCAGCAAATGGTTCAAATCGGTCAATTGTTGTTGGTAACGTTTAGTATTAACCGTTTGTCCAGGTTTTTTAACAGCTCATAATAGACCACGCCCCTCTGGTCCCACCAAACACAGACCATCGTCTTTCTGCCAAAGCGATTCGGTCTTGCGGTCGATTTGGATGGTGTGCTTGAGTCTACCGATGATTTTTTGCGTTTGAGATTCTCAAAATAAATCCACTTTTCATCCCCTGTAACTATAGGATGCAAAAACGACTTCCTTTTGTACCTAGCGAGCAAAATGTCACACGTGTTTTTGCGTTTTTTTTTTTTTTTTCATTTGCCTGTCGTTCAACTCATGTGGTATTCATCTACCGGTCTTCTGAATCTTTCCCATCTCTCGTAGCCGATTGGAAACAGCTTGTTGACTAACGCCCAATTGCTCAGCGAGTTGTTTTTGTGTTTGCGAATCATCTTCGTCCAACAACGCTTGCAATTCTACATCTTCGTATTTTTTTGTCGGTTTTTCACATTCCTTGTCTGCAACATCGAAGTCACCACTTTCGAAACGCCCGAAACCATCGTTCACACGTCTCTTGCGATGGAGCATGTTCACCATAAGCTTCTCGAAGTAATCGGTATGATTCTACAGCAGTTTTCTTCAAATGAAAACAAAAAATTAATGCTGTCCGCGAATGCTCTTTGTTCGGTATAAATTTCGACATATTACACAACACAACACTATGCACACACTTTTCCAATTTATCACTAGTGCGCATCTGACACTTGTTGATGACACAACAAAATGGCGCAGTGTTAAATATTTAAAGCACAAACTGTATTGGTGCACCATCTGTTGTTTGAAATCCACATTTCATACTGCACCTGGTATCTTGTGAATTCATTTTGTTTCAGCAGATGTTAAAATTAAGGAAAAGTTGGGGGTTTACATGTTGGAGTCCAGGATATATTTTTATTGCATCACGTGTTCCTAACATCGCTGGCATATACGTTATAGTGATTTTAACTAAGCAATTTTAAAATTTAATTTAGGTATTAGGAAAACGAAAATTCTAACCAAAAACCATGTGCACAGTCAGGATGTTCATGAAATTAAATTTAATAATACTTAATTAGAGATTATTAGTTTCTTACTAAGGCTCTTCGGGGTACTAACCAAGATCGGCCACATAGTTTGTTATCTCGTATTTGAAGATATCCGTCCTGTTCCGAGACGAAGTAGTGATTGCTTGTCGCAGTTTTTTTTTACTTCAGCTAATCTAGCTTAAGACAATCTTCAGAAGTTACTTTATATAAAAACAAAAAAGGATAATCCGAAGCAAAATGCCTGTCATTACCCAAAACACTATTAAAATAAGCTTTTTGTTGACGAAATTAATTAGCGTACACAGCCACAACTATAAATTTGAACTTACAGAAGAGTGAATCAGGTAAGCTAAATGAGTTCGCATTTTTGTTATTGTAATTTGTTTCAAACCAGTCAACTTTTATTAATGAAACAATGATAATGAACAGTATAAACAAGTTTTACACATATATAATGTCATATGTCCCATTTTCTCTTAAATAATTGATGAGTCTGTAATACAGTTTATTATTTGGGTAGAAGTATCCTTGTCTTATTTGAATTTTCTGATACTCTCAATTAAACTAGTTGCTTATTTGGTTAATAGCTTTTGAGTTATTTTAGTCAAGCTCAGTCCATTTTAATCCCCGATGAATTCAGAAATCCCGAGTTTCAAAACGGTGAAGTGTAATTACGTCGTCAGGTAATTTTATTTCATATGGAATTTGCCCCATATCAATGAGGCTATTCGGACACATTGTTGTCACTTCTTTGAGGGCAAGCATTAAAGTTAAGGGTCAGCTTGAGCAATTTTTTCATATAGTAGTGTTTCTAAAGCAATAAGAGGTGAAGTGACTTTACTCAATAAGCATTAAATTCAGGTTAAAATAAGTCTATCCTGAATTTAAAAAATAGCTTGAATTTATTTCTTACCATGTCACATGAAAGTATGTTCTGCACATTCCCGCATCGCATCCAATGCAAACTCCGGTTCTGGCATATCTCTCGGAAGTGCACAAACTGCAAGTTTTCGCTCCCCATTTGCTGTAGGGCATTTCAAAAAGTGTTACGCTTGTTAGTTTATCAACTTCACCAAACGCCACTCCTGGAAAAAACAATGAACGAGAGATCAAAAAACATCGACTATTGTAATTGTAAACTAAAACTGAACTAAAAATTTTGGTGCGATAAGAATTGACATACAATTTGACCACCTTCTAAATATATTTTTAAACAACTGACGCGACTTAGCCTCAATAGTAGGGACTCGTTAGGACTAAATTTTAAACTAGGTTATCTAAGGGGAACAACCAGATAATCTAAATAACTCAATTTCTGAAAAGGACCTCCATATATTGAGATCAGAGATAGAAAAAGGTATTAACACATTAAAAAATCAAAACGCCCAAGGAATAGATAATATACCTTCAGAACTGTTACTCGTAAAAGCTACGGGAGATTTGGGAGTGCAGGTTTTTATATAGAATCTGTACCTTAATATGAGAGTCTGGCAAATGGACAAGACCGAATCAGTGTTCGTCACACTTTTTAGAAAAGGATCGCCTACAGAGTGTAACAATTACAGGACCATTTCTCTAATAAGTTACGCTAGTAAAGTAATGCTGCAGATAATCAACGACCGGCAAAAATCATTTATACTACCAGAAATATCTGAGGACAGTTTTCATTCCAGGGTACAAGAGAAAACATTCTTAATGTACGACAGAACATACATCGAAAATTCTTATGAATTTAACACCAAGGCTTATTTATGCTTCTTAGATTATGCTCAGGGGGGATTGTAAAATGGCACAAGTTACGGCCAATACTTAGGAGTATGGGAGTTCCCTTACACCTTATCCAGCTTATAAGATCCGTATATGAGAATAGTAATGCAAGAGTAAAAGTCGATCAAACTCTAACAGACTCATTCAAAATGGAAGCTGATGTTAGACAGCATCTTGTCTCCGTTACTCTTTAATGAATATTCTGAATACATTATAAGATGATTTCTGGAAAAGTGGGATGGAGGTAGTTCTGTGGGAGGACGAAAAGTGAACAATCTGATATATGCTGATGACACACTTATTATAACATCTAACGACATCGAATTGGAATATATAATGAATAGATTAAATACAGTAAGCGCTGAATCTGGCCTACTGCTTAACAAGAATAAATCTAAAATTATGGTCGTAGATCGAACCTCAGTGAATATCAAGGAAATAGCGGGCTTTTAAGTAGTTAATGAGTTTGTTTACCTCCGATCATTAATTACAAATAGAGGGAGTTGCGATAAAGAAATAAAATGAAGACTAAACATAGCTCGAAATGCAGTTATCCAATTGACCAAGATTTAAGAAGTACTCGGCAATATCTCAAAATAACAAATTAAAACTTATTAATGCACTAGTATCTCCCATAGTTACCTACGCCTCAGATACTTGGACGATAAATATTGTGACTCGAAGAAAAAGTGACGCCTTTTAAACATAGGTATACAAAAGAATGTTGAGGATACCCTGGACACAGCACCGAACTAATGTCTCCATTCTAAACCAATGGAGTATAAAGAATCGTCTATCCACCAAAACTTGCGATACTTTGGGCATATCTCTAGTTTTCCGTCCGTCTGATTGGGGACCCGGAATTGACCGGCGGCCTTGATTCGCTGGAACATCGAAGAACGGTTGGCGACTTGAGTCTGGTCTACAAGTATTTTCATGGAAAGTGTTCGAAGGATGTAGCCCGCTTAATTCCTCCCAAAGCGGTGCATGTTAGAAATACACGTCGCGCTGGTGCTTCACATCCGTATGAGGTTCAGCTTGCTACTCCGCGTACAACGCTTTTCAAGCAATCTTTTATATGGAGAACGTCATCCCTTTGGAATAATTTGCCCAGCGCTGTGTTTTTCACCGAGTATAATTTACAGCGATTCAAGAACAACGTGAATCGCTTTTTTCCCGCACTCATGCCGCTCCTGGAGCGCTTTAGGGACTTCCCTGCAGCACGTGTGCTAGATCCATAAAAAAAAAATCTAGAAAAACTTATGGTGGAGGAAAAAATAAATGAGAAACGCCCAAGAGGAAGATCTCCTAATCGATGGACGAACAAAGTGAAGCCGCTCATAGGACATTCCAAGCATGTAGCCATTCATGCCGTTCAGGACAGTGATTCATCGAGGGGCACGATCCTTGCAATCGAAACATGACATCAGTAAACTCTTGCTAGAGTAATAGGACTGAAAAAAAGAAGATTATAGGCTATTCCGGGTTTCAATCCGTTCGTCTAACAATGAATTTGCACGACGTTTCGCCAAAATCTCATTTGGCATTTTCAAGTGCACGTCGGTCTCTCAGTTAATTTCAAGCGGCAGCAGCAGCAAGATCACAGTATCGAGTAGCAGCAGGAGCAAGGGCACTTCAAAATGCCAAATGAGATTTTGATAACACGTCGTGCAAATTCATGGTTAGACGAACGGACTGAAACCAGGAATTTTAATGTATTACATTCCACCATCCGTGAAAACCTTTATTGTAACATATGTATACATATATATACATACATACATATATATATATATATATATATATATATATATATATATATATATATATATATATACATGTACGAGGCTGGTTTGAAAAGTCCGTGCAAAAATAAAAACTACTTATGTGTTTGGGGTAAACCTTTTTTATTTTTCGACATAGTCTCCTTTTAGACTTATACACTTCGTCCAACGATGTTCTAGTTTGTTGATCCCTTCCGAATAATAGGATTTGTCCAAGTCTGCAAAATATCCATTAGTGTCTGCAATCAACTCCTCGTTTGAATAAAATCTTTGTCCCACCAGCCATTTCTTCAAATTGGGGAACAAATAGTAGTCCGAGGGAGCCAAGTCTGAAGAATAGGGGGGATGTGAAACGAGTTGGAATCCTATTTCCATTAATTTTGCGACCACAACTGCTGAGATGTGTGCTGGTGCGTTGTCGTGATGGAAAAGGACTTTCTTGTGGGCCAATCACGGGCGTTTTTCTTGCAGCTCGGTTTTCAAACGGTCCAATAACGATGAATAATATTCACCTGTAATAGTTTTACCCTTTTCCAGATAGTCGATGAGGATTATCCCTTGCGAATCCCAAAAGACAGTCGCCATAACCTTTCCGGCCGAAGGAACGGTCTTCGCCTTTTTTGGTGCAGATTCCCCCTTGGTAACCCATTGTTTAGATTGTTGTTTGGTCTCAAGGGTATAGTAATGTATCCATGTTTCATCCACAGTGACGAAACGACGCTTAAAGTCCTCCGGATTCTTCTGGAACAGCTGCAAACCATCCTTGCAACACTTCACACGATTCCGTTTTTGGTCAAGCGTGAGCAATCGCGGCACCCATCTTGCGGATAGCTTTCTCATGTCCAAATGTTTATGCAAAATATTATGTACCCGTGCAGTCGAGATGCCCACAGCACTAGCAATCTCACGCACCTTAACTCACCATATCATGGATTTGATCAATGATTTCTGGAGTCGTAACCTCCACAGGCCGTCCAGAACGTTCAGCGTCACTTGTGCCCATATGGCCAGTCCGAAAATTTTGAAACCACCTATAAACTGTTCTAATCGAAGGTGCAGAGTCACCATAATGTTTATCAAGCTTCTCTTTAGTCTCCTGAGGCGTTTTGCCTTTCATAAAGTAATGTTTAATCACCACACGAAATTCTTTTTTCGTCCATTTCTTGAAAATCACTCGACTTCCTTGATTCACACGAATGCCAAACACAAAGAAATAGACCAATATGGCTGAAACTTGGTGTGCGTTCATTCAAGAGATGCTACTAACTAAACATGATCTCGATACGCGCCGGTGGTGCCATATGTATATATATATATATATATATATATATATATATATATATATATATATATATATAAGTATATATATATATATATATATATATATATATATATATATAAGTATATATATATATATATATATATATATATATATATATATATATAAGTATATATATATATATATATATATATATATATATATATATATATATATATATATATATATATAAGTATATAGTATATATATATATATATATATATATATATATATATATATATATATATATATATATATATATATATATATATATATATATATATATATATATATATATATATATATATATATATATATATATATATATATATATATATATATATATATATGTATATATATATATAAATATATAAGTATATATATAAATATATATATACATACATATATATATATATATATATATATATATATATATATATATATATATATATATATATATATATATATATATATATATATATACATATACATATACAGTCGACACTCTATATAGTAAAAGATCAAAATGTTGACCGAAATTTCACTACAGAAAGTTTTTCACTATATAAAGAAAAAATCCGGGGGGGGGGGGGGGGGGGGGGGGGGGGGGGGGGGGGATATATTGCTATGTATGTATGTCTTGAAAAAATTGCACTAAAAAGAGTTTTTCACTATATAGAGTTGCACTATAAACAGTGTCGACTATATATATATATATATATATATATATATATATATATATATATATATATATATATATATATATAATATATATATATATATATATATATATATATATATATATATATATATATATATATATATATATATATATATATATATATATATATATATATATATATATATATATATATATATATATATATATATATATATATATATATATATATATATGTAGATGGAAGAAAAAAAAATTACCAGTTTAATAGTTTGTAAAATAATGTTAAATATATTTAAAGGAAATTTCATACATAAACTCAACTTTTATCTTCGTAATAGGACTTTATATAAGACTGTTGTTTATGTCGGACTTTTTTCATCAAATACGATATAAAAAACAAGATAACATAGTTTTAAATATATCAATAACATCAGCATTCTGGAGCCCGAGTTATAGATGAAACTGAATTTAAAGAAAAAAGTGTCCTTTTAGAAACTGAAAAGTACCTAAGTACAAGGCAAAGTTACCTACTACTTTTCACATAATTAAATAGTTGCTACGATAACTCGGGTGCTAATGACAAATTTGAAACTGGGTCTCAATCCCCCTTTTTCTCTTCCCAGTGTAAGGTGTCCAGTGAAGGGTAATGTTCCATCTTGCTACATATGCTAATTATTTGCTTTCCATAGTGTAAGAGATATTTTTTTTATTGTTTGTTTTATACAAGTCTAAGTTTGACATCTGGAAAGATATATTGGTCGAACACTCTCGATTTAGGTTTTAAGGCAATGTTCTTATTTTTAAGTATATATGGTAGATTTCTGAATGCAGACCATGCAACCTTCTTTTTCTATATATTGCACTCACTTGGTTTTCTCTATCCTAGTTGTATTTGGTGACCAATGTAAATATATTTTTCGACGTTTTCGATGTACCACTTGTTAATTATTATGCGTGGGTCTTCATTACACATGATCTTGGTCTTTTTCAGATTCATTTTCAAGCCCACTTTATGTGATTCCTCTTCTAACTCCCTTAACATATGTTGTAAGTCTTCTGGATTTTCTGCTATGATGTAACATCGTCAGCAAATTTCAAGTTGCTCAGTCTGTTACCATTTATTATAATAACCATTTCTTTTCATTTTAGATGTTTAAATACTGTGCTGAGTTGAATATTTTTAGTGAAATAATGTCTGTTTGCCTTATACCTCTGCAAATCTTAATTTCATCTGTGTTTTTATGTAGTTTAAAAGTTGATTTTGCTTTTTTTTATATATATACCTGTGGTCGATTCAAACTATTTACGTTTTATAGAAATCAACAAAAGCAAAGTAGATATTCATATTATATTCGACTGACTTTTCTATAAGTATTCTCATCGTCAAGAGATGATTCAAATTTTTCCTAAATGCAGCCTGCTCGACCGGTTGGTATTCATTTAACTTTCTTGATATTCTGTTTGTTATGATTTTGGAGAAAACTTTAAATATCTATGAGAGCAGACTAATAGTTCTCTAAATTATTTTTGTTCCCTTTCTTGTGCAGCAGAGCAATTAACGTATTATTCCACGTATAGGGCTTTTAAGCATTAGTTGAATAATTGCACTTAGATAAGAGTTCATCACCCCCTTTTTTTCAGCAAGAAAGTAGGTATACCAATTAATTTTGGACCTTTGAAATAAGAGTTTCAAAATTCAGTTTTAAGTTAAAACTATTGCAGGCCACTTTTTGGTATGGAAGTATGAATCTTAAAGAAGCAACATCACCACTTCATGCGATGCTGTTAGTCATATAACCTCCAAATGCAGTTTCGAAAGCGTTGTCGATACTGTGACGCACAAAAAAAAGCAAAATATGGTACCAGAGTTTTCGAAAATGGACTTTGATCTTTCGGATCGTCAACAAGTCTCAGGCGCGGACGAGTGATAAATTGGAAAAGTGTGTGCATAGTGTTGTGTTGTTGTATTTAATATGTCGAAATTTATACCGAAGAAAGAGCATTCGCGGACAGCATTAATTTTTTGTTTTCATTTAAAAAAACTGCTGTTGAATCATACCGATTACTTCGAGAAGCTTATGGTGAACATGCTCCATCGCAAGATACATGTGAATGATGGTTTCGGCGTTTCAAAAGTGGTGATTTCGATGTTGCAGACAAGGAACGTGGAAAACAGTCAAAAAAATACGAAGATGTGGAATTGCAAGCATTGTTGGACGAAGATGATTCGCAAACACAAAAACAACTCGCCGAGCAATTGGGCGTTAGTCAACAAGCTGTTTCCAATCGGCTACGAGAGATGGGAAAGATTCAGAAGACCGGTAGATGGGTACCACATGAGTTGAACGACAGGCAAATGGAAAAGCGCAAAAACACGTATGACATTTTGCTCGCTCGGTACAAAAGGAAGTCGTTTTTGCATCGTATAGTTACAGGGGATGAAAAGTGGATTTATTTTGAGAATCCCAAGCGTAAACAATCATGGGTAGACCCAGGCGCACCATCCACATTGACCGTAAGACCGAATCGCTTTGGCAGAAAGACGATGTGTTTGGTGGGGGACCAGAGAGGCGTGGTCTATTAGGAGCTGTTAAAACCTGGGGAAACGGTAAATACTAAACGTATACCAACAACAATTTACCGATTAGAACTGTTCGCTGCTTGAAAAAAGGCCAGAATACCGAAAGAGGCAACACAAAGTCATTTTTCTTCATGACAATGCTCCATCACATACGGCAAAACCAGTTCGCGACACGTTGTAAGCACTCAGCTGGGAAGTTCTACCCCATGCGGCTTACTCACCAGACTTGGCTCCTTCCGATTACCACTTGTTTGCATCGATGGGTCACGCACTTGCTGAGCAGCGCTTTGGTTCGTACGAAGATGTGAAAAAATGGTTCGATTTTTACTGGCGTGGTATTCACAAATTGCCCGAAAGATGGGAAAAAAAAAAAAAATGTATAACAAGCGATGGACATCCGTATATCATACTTGTACACCTGGTATACATATATCCAATTATTTCACTAACGTTCACATATTAACAGGGAATTGTCAATGTGTCAAATATGTGACAAGTGCGTCAAGTACGCGTGGGTTCTTACACTTTCATATATATACTAGCAAAAAATAGCCCTTGATTTTTATTGGCTACTTGAAGACTGAATATCAAGTAAATTCGGTACTTTGTACCAGGAGAAAACATTAATTAATTTTATTAAGTTAATTATTCCTAATAAATCAGACGTTTTGTGGTAAGCTTGGTGGTTTGAATTTTAACCAGAACTGTGTAATGGATTATAGTCGGAACCCACGGCATGCGCTGACCTTAATGCGCCAATATGAAGACTATTTGGAAGTTGACCATAAACATCAATATTAAGTAAAAAATATACACAATGGTCTGCACTAGTATCATGAAATAACCATTTAAACTCGATTAAAAATGTTAAAAATTACCTAATATTTTGTGAAAACGAACCATTTCGCGGACCTGAATTAAGGCAACTATTCCAGTCATTCTTAAATCTGGTTTTGATAAAAAATGATCCCTATTCTATGATTTTTTTCTTTTTTTAAAAAAAGAAATAGTTAATTTTTTACAAAGGTTGAAAATTCCAATAATATGGAAAATAACTATAATTCAGATATACAAAATACATGTTATAAGACACCGACTTCTTATATAGTTTTCGTTTTAATGATATGTCTTTGTCAATATTTCATTTCAAATCAGTCCAATAAATAATCAAGTATTACTTTTAATAATTTGCATGTGTTATGTTTTGAAAATGGCAGTGTTGTAGTAGGATTTGTAAGCTTTAGGACTCCGTCTACACAGTTGTCCAAAGACCTGCTCACTTGTCCTGCAAAATATCTTTTTCCAAACTTGACATATAATTACCATTATTTGATCGTAAGAGCTCTTACCTGGCACATACAGAGCACAAATGAGATGAACCCATTTTCCTACGTCAGTTTCTTTATAAATTCCTCCAGTATTAGGACAAAGTTCACAAATAGGATCCTTAACACCTGCCTTGCATGCTTCACAAAACCAAGGGGCAGTTGGCGATAGAGAATTTGTGCTGTATAAAAAAAAAGCATTTAATACAGTAAAAATAATAGTTTCCGGAGCATAATCTCAACGGTACTTAATTGGCTAATATGAATAGATTTTAAAGAAGCATTTTGTTCAAGTGACAAGGATACTGTTAAGTATCTAAGCAGTATTGTCATTTTGAACAGAAAACATTTGACAATTTTAATATCAAACAATGTCAAATTGAAAAAAAGAATTACTTTTGAAAGTGTAGATACGCATAAACGTTACCTGAAGTTTAAAGGCTCTTGAGCAAGCCTTTCAATTTGAACAAAAAATCGTGAAAAAGAGACCTTTTTTTTGCTTCCTAAATGTATTTTCCCCTTAACTACCTGAACAATAAATACTCTTAACTCTCGTTAATCCGCCTCCTCCTTAAATACATGGTTGCCGGATTGCTGAATATGTTGGTATACTGAGAATAGATACAATAGTAGACGATAGCCAGATTACTAAGTAGTAGAATCTGGATTAGCGAGAATCTTATATAGTTTTAATATTAAAATTATAGAATGTCAAAATTTACTTTTTTCGCGTTCGTGCAGTTCTGGCTCGGCCACTTTGATATGAACAGCAAAAATAGTCTTCGGAACATCAAAATTTTCAGAAATACATACCTCGCCAAACTATTGGAATCAGATATACCATAACAGGCTTCATGAACAGTTACTCCACAGCCGTCACATTCAACGATCTCGTTAATTCCGTCACTTTGATCTCCCAGACAACCACAACAGATGGCCAACTGAGCATCTTTTTCATTAAACTGAAAAAAATAAAACCACTAACTTATGTTATTTTCAGTAGGAGTGTAAGAGAACTGAACAAAATGAAGTTGCATTACACGGAAAATTTTGTCAGTTTTAAAATCTTATTATTAGATTTTTACAGATAAATGTTACAACATATTTTAATTTGGGGCTAGACTGTAAACAACACTTCAATGATATGTGAATAATAACGCAGTGGAGGTAACAATTTAAAAATGGAAAACTTGAAGTGATTGCAGAGGTAATTAAAAAACAGGCCAAGTGCAAGTCGAACTTGCGCAATTAGTGTACCGTACGGTGATTGCTTTTAAAATAAAAATTTTGTTACGGAGGTATAAAAATATCAATGCCTTACCAAAACACACTCCAAATGAGCTGTCAATAAAGTTTGTTTCCGATTATTGTTGAAAACTGATGGAAATTTTTGTCTTTTTTATATACCAGATAAATTACACATCTCCAAAATAAATATCAAGATTCAAAATTAAGATAACTTAACAGGTAGGCTGAAAATTTTTTGGTTAAGCTACTTAAAACACATTTTTTTTTTTGCAAAATTCGACTTTATTTATTAACGTAGTCTCCTTGAAGAGCGATACAATCGGTCCAACGCTTTTCCAACATTTGTATACCTTTCTTGTAGAAGGATTTGTCTTCGCCTTCAAAATAGGCCTCAGTTTTCGGCGATATCGTCTTCATTGGAGCCAAATCTCTTTCCCGCGAGCATTTTTTTGAGGCCTGCGAATAGATAATAGTCGCTGGGGACCAAATCTGGAGAATATGGTGGATGAGGAAGCAATTCGAACTTCAATTCATGAAATTTTACCATCGTAACCATCGACTTGTGACACGGTGCATTGCCTTGATGAAAGAGCACTTTTTTCTTGTTCATTTGGGGCCGTTTCTTTACGATTTCTGCCTTCAAACGCACCAATAACTTTATATAATATTCGCTATTGATGGTTTTTCCCTTCTCAGCATAGTAGATGAAAATTATTTCATGAGCATTCCTAAATACAGAGGTCAAACTCTTCCCAGCTGACTGTTGTGTCTTTGGTCGCTTCGGGCGGCTTTCACTGGCTGCTGTCCACTTAGCAGACTGTCGATTTGATTCCGGTGTGTAGTAGTGGATCCATGTTTTATCCATTATCACATGTCATATGAAAAAATCCTTTTTTCTTGCGCTTCAACAGGTCCAAACAGCGCTCAGAATCATCAACAAGTTGTCGTTTTTGGTACATTGTGAGTAAATGCTGTAAATGAGCAAATTTCGAATAGAGCTTTCTCATGCCCAAATGTTCATGCAAAATATGACCAACACGTTCTCTTGATATCTTTAGGGTATGCCTGCCTGTCTGTCGCAGTTTACGGTCATCCAAAACAATTTTGTGGTTTTTTCGATATTTTCCGGTATAACCATCTCATTTGTGCGTCTGGAGCGTTCAGCATCATTTGTGTCAGTACGACCGCGTTTAAATTCAGCATACCAGTAAATGACTGATTTTTCAGAGGCAGAGTCCCCGTAACACTTATTAAGAGATTACTTGGCTTGAAGAGTATTTTTTCCCGTCAAAAAACAGTGTTTAATTAACACATGAAATTCGATTTTTTCCATTGTTTTGAAAATATCAAAAGTAGCGCCATTAAAACTACTGTAACTTGTCAACTAATCGTTGAAATGTCATGAAATTTTGACACGTATCCTTTGAAGGTTGGTACGTCCTAAAAATCATATGGATTTATTGAAAAGGGCATCTATGTGTCAAACCAAAAACTTTTCAGTCTACGTGTTAATTGATAAGAAATATGCGAGTCTAGACCTTACAAATTAAATTCTGTATATAAACTATAAATTGGTCAAACTTCTAACGAAATAAAACAAAACTTTAACTTCGGTCGCTAAATACATGCCGTTGTTTGCTTTGCTCCATCGCTTCAGGATTTTAGATAGAAGAATTTCAAATCTAACATAACCTAATCCAAAGATCTTTACACCAAAAACTCCAAACTTAATATAACCTAATGAAAGACCTTTACAGTTTATAGTTTATGCCTTTCTGCTATGTAGGATACGATGTTTTATGTTATGGTAGGTTTATAGCTCAATTCGATCGTGTACTCCACTTTATTACTTAACGCATCGTTATCATGTTATTAAATCAGTGACATACCCAAAAAGGGTCATTTTCGTGCTTTGAGGTTAGGATTACATCCGAAATCCTGAAATGATGGAGCAAAACGAACAACGGGATGTTTTTAGCGACCGAAATTAAATATACAGAATATAGATTCATAGCATATTATTTCTCATGTATATAAAAAAACAATTGTGGGCCTATGATTAAGTTAGGTACGGTTAGATTTTGTTAGAAGTTAGACCAGTTTATAGTTTATATAGGGAATTTAATTTGTAAGCCCTACGCTAGCATATTTTTTCCCAATTAAATTATTTTGGGTTTGAATTTTGATATTTATTTTCGTGATTTTTTTACTTATATAGTTTCAAGACTATATTTCTTTCATTTACGCAAAAAACTAGACATGCTGGGTCGAAATGGACAATGGATTCGTTTTTAGCGACCTAAAATACATATAGGTAACTTTGTCTTGTTTGAGTAAAAAAAGAAAATAACTTGTGATAATTTCCATTGAATCTAGACCTTATAGAGAATGTTCCAGAATTTTTTCGAAATTTTCTGATTAGTACTCTTAGAGATAAAAAGGACAGCGATTTTTGGCAATTTTTTAAAAATAATATAAAGAAAAGTTTGCACAAGTATTACATCATATGTATTTTTGAACTTGTGTTTTCAGACGCTTTCATTTGATACCTCACTCGATGGCTTTGCAAAAAAATTTTTTTCACTTCTGATTTCACTCCCTCCTAAACTAACCCCTTAAGTCAAAATTACACGGCTCTGATTGGACCATCAATTCTCATATTTGTGCCAAATTTCAACTTTCTAAGTTAAATAATTTCGGAGAAAATCGGGTGCGACAGACAGACACAACCTTAGTCAAGTAAGTTGACATTGCATGGTATAGTTACAGATCAGCTGATGTTATAACACCTTACTGCTCCTGATATTAAAGGTCACAAAATTCTGTATAATTCCAATCTTATCTTACTTTTAATGAGATCATAACAGTTTGACACTAGTCTAGTTTTATGATAATCATGGGCACGGTTGGAATTAAAAGGCAATGTTTCTAATGGTGTATGCTGCGATTTGCGTTGATATTTTTTTGCAGCGACTGATAATTACTGCCACTTGATACTTGACTCTGATGTAAACTAAACGTATAGTTTCTATATTATTCAAAATTTACTACTGGGAAACCAATTTTGATTCTATGATCATTTGATCCTCGTTTAAATTAGAGTAGTGGTAAAAAACCTACCGGAATAGAATGGAAAAGTTACATACTTAAAAAAATACCACAATCTCTTCTTATAAAATATTGACTTAGGTAGTTTACTACCCATGCGAAGTCCATTTAGCATCTGGTATTGCTGTATACATATATATATATATATATATATATATATATATATATATAATATGTATATATATATATATATATATATATATATATATGTATATATATATATATATATATATATATATATATATATATAAATATATAAATATATATATATATATATATATATATATATATATATATATATATATATATATATATATATACATATATATATATATAATATATATATATATATATATATATATATATATATATATATATATATGTATATATAGACATATATAAATATATAAATATATATATATATATATATATATATATATATATATATATATATATATATATATATATATATATATATATATGTAATGACTGTGTTCTTATTATTTCATATTATTATCCCAGGTTACTTTTTATTTTTATCTAATACAAAGAATTAATTCAGAACTCCTGATAGAAAAAGAAACAGAGTTTCTCAATGGTACTTACAGTGAGCTTACACCGTTTGGTTGCTTCTTGAATTAAATCAGAAACTGAAGAATAACCATTTGTGTTGGGCAGGTTCAAGTTTCTTAATTCATCTAGCTTATCCAAATCTGAATCATCTTCAGGGGACATATCATCGGTGGCAACCTCTATTGAAAACAAATTAAATGTTATTGCTGAAGAACAAAGACAATGATATGCATTGGATAACAAAAAACAAACGAGTAGATATTTAAAGTTCTGCCCGTGACTATAAATAAATAATAATGTACCTAACAACCATAAAAAATTATAAGACAATACAACAAATTAAATAAAAATTAACAAAGTTATTTATCCAGTATGTCCCTTACAAATATGTTATAAAACAAATATGGAATGAGTTTGTCAGACTATTACTTCCCAATATTTTAAACAAACAAAACCTAATGGTCAGACATTGATTTCACATACTGAAACTTTTATATAAATAAATGATTACATTTTTAACTAACACATAGGCTGGAAAGTTTTTGGTCTGACACATAGATGTCGCCCTTTTAAAAAAAATCCATGATTTTTAGGAAGTACCAACCTTCAAACGCTACGTGTCAAAATTTCATGACATTTCGACGATTAGTTTACAAGTTACAGTGGTTTTAGTGACGCTTCTTTCGATATTTTCAAAACAATGGAAAAAATCGAATTTCTTGTGTTGATTAAACACTGTTTTTTGATGGGAATGAAAAAATACCGTTCAAGCAAAGCAATGGCTTGATAAGTGTTATGGGGACTGCCTCTGGAAAATCACCCATCATTTACTGGTGAATTTAAACGCGGTCGTACAGACACAAATGCTGAACGCTCTGGACGCCCAAATGAGGTGGTTACACCGGAAAATATAAAAAAGAACGTGTTGGTCATATTTTGCATGAACATTTGGGCATGAGAAAGCTCTGTTCGAGATGGGTACCACGTTTGCTCACAGTGGACCAAAAATAATGTGTTGATTCCGTGAGCTGTTTGGACCTGTTTAAGCGCAATAAAAAGGATTTTTTCATACAATATGTGACAATGGATGAAACACGGATCCACCACTACACACCGGAATCAAATCGGCAGTCAGCTGAAAGGAAAGCAGCAGGTGAAAGCCGCCCGAAATGACCAAAGACATAACAGTTGGCTGGGAAGGTTTTGGCCTCTGTATTTGGGATGCGCATGGAATAATTTTCATCGACTATGCTGAGAAGAGAAAAACCATCAATAGCTAATATTATATAAAGTTATTGGGGCGTTTGAAGGCAGAAATCGCAAAGAAACGTCCCCAAATGAACAAGAAAAAACTGCTTTTTTATCAAGACATGCACCGTGTCATAAGTCAATGGTTACGATGGCAAAATTGCATGAATTAAAGTTCGAAGTTCTCCAGATTTGGCCCTCAGCGACTATTATCTATTTGCAGACCTCAAAAAAAGCTCGCGGAAAAGAAATTTGGCTCCAATGAAGAAGTTATCGCCGTAACCGAGACCTATTTTGAAGGCAAAGACAAATCCTTCTACAAAAAAGGTGTAGAAATGTCAGCGTTGTACTGATTGTATCGCTCTTGACGGAGACTATGTTGATGAATAAAGTCGAATTTTGCAAAAAAATGTGTTTTAAGTAGCTAGACCAAAAACTACGTGTTAGATGTTCTATCTAACTAAAAACAAGAAAAAGTAGAACAACACTAACACAGGCCTGCGATGGTTTTCCCCGTACCAAACTAAGTAGTAACTTTGGTAGGTAGTAGGTACTAATTTATAAGAAAAATATTTAAAAAATTCTATCACATAAGTTTTCTAAGAATAATATTTTTTTGTTTTCTTAGTACTGCTAGAGTTAGCTTCAAATTTCTGTTTAACAATATGTACTAATGGTAGTGTTAATATTTAAATATTTGTCTACAATTACTAGCTATTTTTTATTGATTATAAACATATTTAGGTCTACGTGTGTTGACTGTGTTAAGTGATTTCTGGGATTTTTGCGTGATAAAAACAGAAAAGTCTTACTAATGGCTGCAGGAAATGTGTTAACTCTCCAGATAACTTTTGCTACATATGTTGAACTTATGTGATAAAAAAACAAGTTATTTCTAAATTTATCGAACAACTGTATGTGCACTATTTTAAAACCAATATAAAAACCCAAGACAAGAAATGGATCCATCATAAAGTGTGTTCGCTGTGTGTGTGTGAACTTTGCAAATAGTCAAAACGAAAAAAAAAACATTCTTTGCAGACTCCAATGATTTGGATGGAAGCACAAAATCACATCGACGATTCTTACTTTTGCTGTTCTAACTTAAAAGGGCTTTATGCTAAAAATAAAACAGAGCTAACGTATCCTAATGTTCATTCTGTGATACTACTTACGCATCGAGATCCCGATGTTTAAGAGTTATGCCGTGACGCCGAATCATCAATATCTAATCTTTGTTTCTCTCAAGAGGCTGTAATAAATATTTCAGATTCTGACAATGAGTATGTCAAGTGCAACGAAATACCTCAACTGTTTTTTCAAAGTGAATTAAATGATTTGACAAGAGATCTCAATCTTCCGAAAGATTCCGTGGAATTACTCGGTTCAAGGCTAAAAGAAAAAAACTTGCTGGGCCCTACAACAACCTTTTATTGGTAAAAAAATATGTGTGCGATGTACCCGGCCTAGTTAAGATGTTTCATGTAAAATACAATCCAAATGATTGCAGAATTTTTATAGATTTTCCGAAAAGTCTTAGAGCAGTTATTACATAATGGTAATAGTACTCCAATTATGGCTGATCTAAAGATATTGATTATGCTTCTTGGCTAGCAAGGATGATATACAAAATGCCCATTTCCTATGTGAATGGGAGTAGAAATAGAGCACAACATTGGATCAAAAAAGATTGGCCATAGAGAACATCAACCCCCTGGAAGTGCAAATGTTGTACTCGAGGCTCTGGTTGACTTCTCCAAGATTCTACTGCCTCCACTTCATATCAAATTAGGTATTATGAAGCAATTTGTTAACGCATAACCTCTAAAGACGGCCCCTTTTTCATATTTATGTGATAAATTTAAGCATTTATCGGATGCCAAAATAAAAGAAGGCGTTATTGTTGGCCCCGACATTCGGAAGTTAATGCAAAATGCCGACTTTGAAAAAACTATGAATAAGATTTAAGGAGGTAGTAGAATATTTTTTAAGAAACAGAAAAGCCCTGATGATGAAAATATCGTCAACAACAAGCTTAACAATCTCAGAAAGCTGGGTCGCAATATGAGTATAAAGCTGCAATTTCTGCATTCCCAAATTGATTTCTTTCCCGAGAATCTTGATGCTGTAAGTGAAGAGCACGGGGAGCGATTTCACCAGAACAGAAAGGTTATGGAGAACAGATATCAAGGAAGGTGGGACGGCTAATGCTGGTTTTTGAAAAGAGGAACCGAATCAGAAATACAAGAGAAAAAGATTGAACAGGAGTTTTGCGGAAAACAGATAAAGATACCATAAATCTTCTTGATTTGTCTAGTCTCTTAAGTCATGTTTAAAACTACGTGTATTCTGCGCATTTTACAGCTAAACATTAAGTTTTATATTTATATTTTATTTTTCATAAAAATTGTTCAAAAGTCTGTAAATATGCACATCTTGTATAAAAATAAATCTTGATGTGTTATAAAAGAACTAAAGCTATATTTTAATTCAGCATACCTAAACACCTAAAAAAAAGGCCTTATTATTTAAAGGGGAAATTAAAAAATATTTTTCGCAGGCCTGTGTAATTAATTTTTTTAACGTCGCTTGTAATTATATCTGTTTCTCTACGTACTTTCTTATTTATATTAAAATTAATGAAAACATGACACTAATTTTAGATTCCTTGAATCCAAGAACCAGAAAGGATGTAACATGAAATATATGGAGCAACCCCTCTGATTTCCTTCCTCATTGTATTAACCCTTCATATGTTTGACTCTTCACAATGATAAAAAACTAACATAATATACAGATTGCCTGCCTTCAATATATCACGATATAGACAGAGACAGAGTAGCCCCTCTAACTTCTTTCCTCATTTCTAAAACCTTATACATATATGTTTGATGTTGAAAATAATGAAAAAATAACACAATTCTAGAATCTCTTGACTCCAAGAGCTCCTAAATGGATGCAATAGAAAATAATGAAAAGATAACACAATTTTTAAGCTGCCTGAGTAGAACAACCCTAAAAAAGGACATATAATTTAATATATATAGCAAAATCCTCTAACTCCCCTCTCCAACTCTTTTTATGCTGGATTATAAATAATGAAACACAACAACTTTTAGATTCCCTAATTTCAAGAATTCTGTAAAGAATGTATATGATGATGATATTTAGCAATCTCATTAACCCTATCTCCCTTTTCAACCCATAATACTGAAAAAATGACATATATTTCAGATTCTTCAACTCCAAAAACCCTACAAAGGAAGTATGATACCTTTAACCCCTTATATGTTTGACTATAAATAATAGAAAATGATAAAAAAAAAACACATTTTTCAGAGTTTTCGACTTTAAAAACATCAAAAAGGACTTACTACACAATATGTACAAAGCAACCTTTCTAACCCTCTCCCTTACCATTTTAACCCCTAACACCTCTAACTACAAATATTTGGTAGAAAATGTACAATGTTTATTTACCTTCACCCCTTACACTCCCTTCCCTTTAAGCTATAATACTCAAAAACTATAGGTTCCATTTCCTCATTAAGTGTTATAGGGGTACTAAAATTGAAAACAAACTAACAAACGGTCAGAAATAAGTGACTATAATTTTTTAAAATGTGAAAAAAGAAAATATCTGGAAGCATGATTTTTCACAAAGACAATACTTCCCTTTGGCATGGAAATTGAAAAGAGAGAAGGACATAAGACAAATACTGGGAAGATCAGAAAAATTAATTCCATTTATGATAAAACAAATAGATATGGAAAATTTTGTTTGAATTCTAGAAACTATTAAATTTTCTATCTATTCTGAAGTCAACACTCAATTTACATATATAATTTTTTTTATAAATATATTAATAAATTATGGTCGAAAATACTATATTATCAAGGTTTAGGTTAATTACCAACTATTATATTATAGCTGATTTAAATAAATTGCAATTATTTAGAACAAGAGAGAGAGGTAGAAAAATGGATTTATATAGACCAATGTACTTTTGATTCTTACCATCTGCTGGTTTGAAATGTACTTGTGTGTACTTGTTCCCAGAGATATTTTCAAATACTTCATTTTTAGGTTCCTGACATTTTTCTACACTATACAGTCTCACACTAAGAGCTTTTTTAAATCTTGCATATAAAATTATGAATTATAAATATTATTGGGCAAATTCACTAAAAATGTAAAAGTAACAGGCCAAGTGCAAGTCGGACTTGCGCAATTAGTGTTCCGTACATTGACTGCTTATAAAAAAAAAATTTGTTACAGAGGTATAAAATGATCAGTGACTCCACCAAAAACACACCCTAAATGAGTTTTCAACAAAGTTTGTTTCCACTCTTCGTTGAGAAGTGATGACCTTGAAATTTTTGTTTTTTATATATCAGATAAATTATTAAAGGTGATAATTTTCCTTCAACCCTGTGTAGAATATTCCAGAATTTTTCAAAATTTTTTGATCAGTACTTTTCGAGATAAGGGGGGGGCAGCAATTTTTGGCAATTTTTAAAAAATAAGCAAAGTATGCGCAAGTATTACATTATATGTATTTTTGAACTTGTATTTTCATAAGCTTTCATTTGATACTCCACACTTCCGATTTCACCCCCCCAAAACTAACCCTTTATGTCAATATTTAACTTTCAAAACTACAGGGCTCTAATGGGGCCATCAATTCCTATATTAGTGCCAAATTTCAACTTTCAAATAGTTTTGGAGAAAAATCGGGTGTGACAGACAGACAGACAATAAAATGATCTTATAAGTGTTCTGTACTGAACACTAAAAATAGGTGGAATTTATATTATGATATTTTGCATTTCTAACCAGGAAATAATTGGGTATTAAAAAGTAGAACTTTAGTATATATAGAATCAATTATTCAATAAACAATTTTGTCAGTATAATGTGGTTCTAATATTTGATAGCTGTACAGACAGACTATAATTGACATGCATTTTTAATGTTAGTTTTACAATTCCTTGTTTAGTTTAATTACATCCAACACTGGACTTAATAAAAAAATCTTTGTACTTATGTCATAATATATTGATTACACTCTATTTAAAAAAACTAAGTACTATTTCTTACCGTCTTCTTCATTAAGACTGTCCAAAGAATCGGCGTCATCATCGCTAGCTTCAGCATGATCTTCAATTCGGAAATCAGAATCATCACTGCTTTCTTCATCGAAGTCCAAGACACAAGCCTGTTCAACAGGCTTAACACGTCTCTTATTTGGGTCCCTTTCAACTATTAAGAAATCCATTGCTCAGTTTATATTTTAATAAAACAAATTTCAAGATCCAATGTAGAATATTGTATATACTAGTTCTAGTATAGTATACCAGTTGATTTGTAATGCATTTTGATGAGGAGATTAAAACATATATTTTTTCTTTCAAATAAATATTTATAAGACCCAAGCATACATTTTAAGCTTCAAAATTGTTCTATTTTATATCTATATATTATTAATCAGCTTAGAGATACAAGTACTTAGTAAAAAATTGTGTGTTAAGTAACAGTTGTATTAGTTAATATCTTGTACAACTTGATGCAACTAAATATGCTGATTTATATAATTTTATAAAATTGTATTCTTTACTGCGAGGCTTAATGAGTATTACTCAATGTTTTATGCAAAATGCTAAAATAAAGTGTAAATTTCTCAAAAATGCCGTTTTAAGAGCAAAACATTCAGTATTGATTATCTGCCAATTTTTTGATACAAAAATTGCAGTCAAATACGCAAAATCGTTGCTAAAATATGCTTCAAAAGACGTGCTAATTGTTTAATTAGTAATTAAATAATACGATTGTAGATAAAAAGGCCTTACCAGAACTCATTTTTTGATTTTTCTAAGTAATTTAATCAACACACTGTGACATTTTTACTGACATAACCTTACTATTTACGCGTCACACAGTTCCGGCTTAAGCCGGTTTCATTTAAAAGGTTTATTAATATTTTGATTTCTTGTTTAATTTATAAAAAAGAAAAACTTACTTGCCGTTTTCACTATAAAATCTACATCTTTGGCAATGTCTAATATCGAACTCATTTTTATATTTGGTATTCGTACCCGGCTACAACAGGCTCTTTTCTTTTGTAATGTACCGTGCCGATTGTTGTCAAAATTTTACCTGGCCCAAACGTGAAAGGGCATGTAGGATTTTGGACAGGGACGTGTTCAAGTAATTTTCATATAATAAAAATGGTCCCGGTGTCTCATTAAAGAACCTTATAAAATTCAGAGTAGGAAAAAGATGTTTCGTTAGTGTTTGAAAGTTTAGATTAATGAACTCTTGCATAACACTAGTTTCCTTTCTCACAAATTCTTCTTCATTGAAACATAGGTGTTCAAACATTCGGCTCGTTTGACGTCCTGGGAGTCTCTACAAAGTTGCATAAATCTGTTCCCAGCTGCTTTTTATCGTTTTGTTCAAAAGTAAAGGGAAATTTCGTTATTAGTTAATAATATCATGTTCATATGTTCAACTGAAAACTGGTACAGATATTTGTCTGTTATGAAATTTACACCAGATAGAAAGAGACCGAATTTAATCTGATGACCAACGAAAAATGCGCTGCACGGTGTAGTTATAAAAATTCAGCAAGCACGGTGCTAAGGAGATGTAGCTCTACTCATCTTCTTTGGCAGAAGAAGCTCTTGATAAGGCAACACCGAGGACAACCTGTGACTTTCTCATGGCTAAGAGAGAGTTTCCGTTAATCGTGCAGTGGGTAAGGTCGGCACTGGAGGAACGCGCGTGAGTATTGCTGTCGAAGACAGTCGGCTATAAGCTCGGGTAGGGGGTAGCCGTTCTGAGGGTAGTTCTCTTTTTTCCTCGCGGGTGTGTCTGGTAATTGGCGGGCTAATGGTAAGGCTAGTCGAAACTGACTTTTATGTTTAGGAATATGCAGACGATGAGCTCATTTTTGTAATGGAAAAATTTTTGAACATCATCTGCAACAGAATGCAGGTTACATGTCGATAATTGTGTGAAGATCGGTCTATCTGTCAATGCAGAACAGACGGGAATGTATTTCTCTTCAACGGAAGGAGAAAGTTAAAAGATTTTAGGGAGCCAAGGACATATGGAAAACAACTCATCTGGTGTCCACTATTAAACATTGATGTGTTACTCAAGATCATAAACTGACTTGTTGCACCTCCGCATTTTTATGTTCGGTGATCTGGTGGCCTCGAGTCGAGCGAATAATGATGCAAACTAAACTGGGGAAAATTCAAGGCGTTTCCAGCTTAAGCATTCTACATGAAATAAGGATTACGATGATATTCGCGTTAGACACCCTGCTCGGTCTAGCCAGCCTCCTAATTTGATTAAAAAGGAGGCAATGGTGGCTTACGTACAGATACTGGATGTTGGAAAGGAATCGGTGATTTAGAACATACAAAAATCGCCTCAAAAGCTGAGCAGGGCATTTCACTGCTAATTTTTAGAACAATGACGACAGAGGATCTTTTACGATTTGAACAGTTGGGTCAACCTCCCTCAAGACGTTATGGTTACGGAAGTCGAGTGCACGAAGACAAGTATGTATTTGGAAATTGCAGATGTGCTTAAAAACTTTTTCCTTCCACTGCAGTTTTTCACGAAGAGATCTTTGCCATTTTGATGATGATGAAGGACTCGACATGTCTGGGCTGTCTAAGGTGATAAGGAAACCAGAACTAACCTGAACAGTTGGGTCAACCTCCCTCAAGACGTTGTGGTTACGGAAGTCGAGTGCACGAAGACAAGTATGTATTTGCAAATTGCAGATGTGCTTAAAAACTTTTTCCTTCCACTGCAGTTTTCACGAAGAGATCTTTGCCATTTTGATGATGATGAAGGACTCGACATGTCTGGGCTGTCTAAGGCGATAAGGAAACACCGTTCCACTTTATCTGCGCCTGTAGACTCAGGCACGATCTTGAATCGGCAATTCTCCAGTCATAGAAAGCTATCGCCCCAGCGTGAAATGATATTCTAACCTTCATAGTTAGGTTGGGGAGATTCCTCGAAGACCGTGGTAGTTATAATGGTTGGGAGAAATTCTCGGGGTTGGCAAAATGGATTCTTCTGGTCTGTTAGGCACAGTTGCTATTACTATTACTGTTTCTGTTCATGAGCAAAAAGGAATGTCGTTATTAGTTGGTAAAATTATGTTCATCTATTCAACGGAAAACTATCTGGTGCATCTTTTCGTCTCTCTGTTATAAAACTCACAATAGATAGAGAGACCGAATTTATGAACATCTGAAATAAGCGAACGAATAATCTTATCGGTATCCTTTTCAAAACAGTATAAATGGAATACATGCGATATATAAACCTATAAATTTACTTTACGTTGGTTTAGGTCGCCAGAAGTCCTTCAGATTACTCTGCAACTTTTTCAAACACGATTCTGAAATGTCCTTCCCCCTGCGTTTTTGGTATGGAGTCAACAAACACGGCCCCAATCGCGCACTCAGCTTTTTCATTTTTAGAATTTCATGCAGGATATTATGTACCCGTGCATATGAGATGCCTACCATCTCAGCAATCACACGAAGCTTAATCTTCTATCATGATACTACGAATTTTATCGACCATTTCCTCAGAAGAAACCTCAATCGCAGTGCTCGTACGGCCACGTTTAAATTCATTTATCCAGTAATAAATGGCCTTGAGTGCTAGTGCAGTCCTTATGAAATTCCTAAAGTTCAGTTTCTACCTAGGCCTCAATCCACTTTTTTAATTAAAAATGTTTATCCGTTGGTATGAAACGTGTAAGACCGATTACTTACGATAGCTGCTAACAAATTACAGCGTGTTGCATCTATTTGAAACTTTGAACACAACCGTTACAAGAATCACGCTCACCAACAGTCCCGCCATTTCGTAGAAATTTACTAGACCTATTAATCCTAGTATAAGGACATTCTTGTATTAGGGTGGCTTTATACAAATCCGAATAGGCTACATTAGTTCGGAAATAGTTTGAATTTTGAATATAAGTTTTTAAAAATGTTACAACAAAAAATACAAATGTAAGAATAGTTTTTTTTTAGAATAGCCATGAAATATTTTAAACACATTAAAATAATTATTGAAAACTAACAGTTTATATCACTAAACGATAAAATTAAGTACAAAATATACAAAAATATTATCAATTACACACAGTTCTTTTTTATTGATTTGACCACATTATGTGTAATGTTAAATAACACAGGCCAACGATGAAAAAATTTTAATAATTTTACCTGATTCCTATGTTTTTTGGTGTGCTGAGTCTGAAAATAATAATAAAAAAGTCGTATCACCCACCAATTTTTCACATTTTAATATTCAAAATGTGAAAAGTTTATTTTTTGTCATTCGAATGTTATTAGGTTGGCAATAAAATCAGAATTTTATAAAGTTGGCAGTAAAATCAAATCTTATTAGGTTGGCACTTCCGATAAATGTCACAGCTGTTTGTTTTCTTCCAGTTAATATATCCTCGCATTGCAGTGTTTAACCCATGTGCTTTAATTTACACTTAAAGTATGGCTAATCGTGGTTGTAAAAACCCTCCCAACACTTTTTGTTATATATGTGGTGAGTTTGTAGTTAAAAAATATCAAAGAAACATTACTGACTTTGTAAAAAACGTATACTTTGCATATTTTGGTGTACAAATCGGTATTCAAGAAAAATGTTGGGCTGCTCACAAAGTATGTTATGTTTGTGTCGAGGATCTTAGTAAATGGTATAAGAAAGAAAAGAAAGCTTTTAGATTTGCAGTACCCATGGTATGGAGAGAGCAACAAAATCATTTAAAAGATTGTTATTTTTGCAGCGTTGATGTTTCTGGATATAACTCCAAAAATAGGAAAGTAATTGTCTATTCCAAATTTCCAACAGCTAATCGGCCGGTAGGACATGGACCGGGACTGCCTGTCCCTGAGCCACCTCAGTCTATTGATGACGTTTTACAGTCCAGTCCCGAATTTAATGAAAGTTGATCGGATGATGATGAGTTTCAATGTTCTCTAGAAAATTTAAAACCACAGTTGTTTACACAAGCTGAGTTAAATGATTTAGTGAGAGATTTGGGTTTGACTAAGGAAAAAGTAGAATTGCTTGGTTCTAGGCTGAAAGAAAAATATTTATTGAAATCTGGAACATCTGTTTACCATTATAGAACAAGAGATCAACAGTTTGCTCAATTTTTCAAGCAGGAAGAAGATTTGGTTTACTGCCATGATAATGGTAGTCTAATGAACGAATTTGGCATTGAGTACAAGAAGGAAGATTGGAGGCTTTTTATAGACTCATCAAAAACTAGTTTAAAAGGTGTTCTGTTACACAACGGAAATACTTATACTTCACTGCCTGCTGCTCATTTAGTCCATATGAAGGAAACTTACGAAAATCTTAACATGATTTTACAGAAAATTAACTATCCAGCCCACCATTGGATGCTATGTGGAGATTTAAAAGTTGTCTCCATTATCCTTGGTCAACAAAAGGGATTTACAAAGTTTCCATATTTTATATGTGAGTGGGATAGCATGCGATCAACATTGGTCCAAAAAACAATGGCCCGTAAGAAAAAATTTAACACCTGGCGAAAAGAACATTTTGCATAAAACTTTAGTAAACCCAAAAAAGATTCTTCTACCACCACTACACATCAAGTTAGGCCTAATGAAACAATTTGTGAAAGCCTTGCCTAAAGATGGTGAATGTTTTAAATATTTTAGTAAAAGATTTCCTCATTTATCAGAAGCCAAACCGAAAGAAGGGGCGTTGGGCATGATATTCGTAAAATGATGTTCGATTCCAACTTTGAAGCAAGGATAATTACAAAGGAAAAGAAGGCTTGGATATCATTTAAAGAAGTTGTGACTAAGTTTTTGGGCAATGTGAAAGACCCTAACTATGAACTTATCGTAGCTAATATGATAGACAAGTTCAAAAATCTGGGTTGTCTGATGAGCCTTAAAGTCTACATCTTGCACAACTATCTTGCCTATTTTCCTAAAAACTTAGGCGATGTGAGTGATAAACAAGGGGAACGATTCCATCAGGACATAAAGGAGATGGCGAAACGGTACCAGGGACGGTGGAATATTAACATGATGGGTGATTACTGTTGATCACTTCATAGAGAACCGCAAAATGCATCACATCGGAGAAAAAGCTATACAAGAAACTTCACAGAGAAAAGGGAAAGGAAATAAAAAAAAAATAAGCACCTAAAATATTCGTATTGAAGTGAAATATGTTATCGTGAGTAAAAATTGTAGCCTAATCAAATAAAAGTACGGTTTAAGTTTTTATTTTTTATGTATCAAATTTTCCCTATTTTGAAATTTAATCGATGTCATATTGTGAGAGAGCTGTGGGTGATACAAAAAAACTGATATCAGATACGGTTTCTGCACCCCAAAAATACATAATACTTAGATGTATTGGTTTAAAAAGTTTTTACGAGTTTACGAATATTTTTTTTGTTGGTTTGTGTAATTGTAACCGACATTACTGTAATTTGTTCGAGAATTTTCTGAATAGCTCTTTGAAAGATTTCTATTACAAATAAGTATAAATTTAGATGCAATTTAAAGATCCTTATTATTTTTATGATTTAAGACTTTAAAGTGGTTTAAATTATGTGCAACTTCTCTAATTTTATTAAATGCTGTGTATGTATTAAATACATCATCAGTTATTTCTAATTGTTTCAAATCACTTGCTTTTTGGAAAAAGTAATTATTTTTGTTTTATTTATTTGTAATTATGCTCAACACAAAGTAATTAATAGGACCCTATAAAATAATAGATCTATATTTAAGAAAGTAAATAAAAAGCAGTATAACAAATACACGTGTATATGGCACTGCCACACGAAACAACATGGAATAAGTTTATAAAACTACGAGGGTTGCATGATAAGTACCGGGCCTTGACAAGAAAAAAACATTTTTATGTTTTTTTTCTTGTCAACGCGATACACACACCTTTCTATCGTTTGTATCCCATCTAAAACCCTTCAAAATAGGCATTTGTTTCAGCAATCACCTCATTGTTTGGGTCAATTTTTTTTTTCCTTCGAGTCATTTTTTCATATTCGGAAATAGAAAATAATCGTTGGAGGTTAAATCTCGCGAATATGTTGGATGCGGCGCCAAGAATCGACGCCAAAAATCATTCCGATTGCGCTTGAACATCGCCAAACATTCTTTTGAAGCTGACACATGTGCGTGTTTATTACACAGGTCTGCAACAAAAATGCTGTCTGGATGTTTTCAACTGATTTCTATGTATTTAGGTGTTCTGAAAACTAAAAAAATACTCAAAAAATTCCAGAACGTCAGTTTATTTTGCAAAACGCAAAATTTTATTATAAAAAAGGGTTTTTTTGGGCTAACTTGAAGTCATAAATAAATAGGTACAATTTTATTTTGATTACTATTTTTAAATGTATACAGGCCATAATTATCATTACTTTCTAAATAAAGAACGCCCTGTGTGAGCTAAATTAACAAACATAAACGTTGTAACCAGAACGTGCACGCTCCGATAGTGTAGAAAGTGGCGCGGTACAATTACGTGTTAACTCGTCATTGTTTTATAGATCTTGGTTCAATATAGTGCAATGTCATCTGTGCGGAAGTGTGTGTGAATTCGTCTGACAGTTTCTGTTATATTTGTAAAAAAAGTATACTTCCCGTATTTTGGCTTAAAACTTGGAGATCAGGATAAAGTTTGGGCACCTCATAAAGTCTGCAAACGATGTGTTGAAGACCTTCGAAATTGGTTTAAGGGCAAGAAAAAAGCTTTCCGATATGCGATTCCTATGGTATGGCGCGAGCAAAAGAACCATAGTGATGATTGTTACTTTTGTTCGTGTAATGTGAAAGGGTATAATTCAAAATGGAAGCAGTCCATTTCATACCCCAATCTGCAATCAGCTATTCGTCCCATCCCTCATGGGACCGAAATACCAGTGCCCAAGGCCCCTGCTACCTTGGAAGAGATTCCAAGTTCTGACGAAGATGGTGCTGTACCTGAACCCGATGACAAGTCAAGTTTTCAATTTGAAGATGACAGCAGTCCGAAATTGTTTCCCCAGGGCGAGCTAAATGATTTGGTAAGAGACTTGAATCTTCCCAAAAACGCTGCTGAGTTGCTTGGATCAAGGCTCAAAAGCAGGAATTTACTTTTGCCGGGAGTGTCTTCCTCCTAGTTTAGATATCGTGAGAAGCAGTTCACTTCCTACTTTGCCCAAGAGGACGAGTTGGTTTATTGTACCAATATTGAAGGTTTGATGGATACATTTAAGATCTCATACGACCCAGCACAGTGGCGTATTTTCATAGATTCTTCAAAAAGAAGCTTTAAAGCAGTTCTGCTTCACAATGGCGGTTTCTATGCTTCCATTCCTGTCGGTCATTCCGTACATCTCAAGGAAACCTACAAGAACTTGGAATTGGTTCTTTGCAAATTAAAATATAAAGACCACGGTTGGCAAGTGTGCGGTGATTTAAAAATCTTGGGCATGTTGCACGGACAACAATCTAGGTTTACCAAATTCCCTTGCTTTTTGTGTCTATGGGATAGTAGAGATCGAGCAAATCACTGGACCAAAAAGTGTTGGCCTCCGAGGGAGCTTAAAGTTGACGAAAAGAATGTCCTGCATGAAACTTTGGTGCCTCCTCATAAAGTTCTTCTACCACCGCTTCACATAAAGCTGGGATTGATGAAGTAATTTGTAAAGTCACTTCCAAGAGATGGAAATTGCTTCAAATACTTAATATCAAATTTTCCAGGCCTGTCGGAGGCAAAGTTGAAGGAAGGTGTTTTCGTTGGACCAGATATTAGACGGCTTATGGCTGATTCACAACTCATCACAACCATGACGGATCCTCAAAGAGAAGGGTGGATTGCCTTTAAAGAGGTCCTAGAGAAATTTTTAGGCAATAACAAAGACCCTTACTACAAACAAATCGTCAAAAGAATGTTAAAAGCATTTCAAGCTGTAGGTTGCCTAATGAGTTTAAAAGTACATTTTCTTCATTCCCACCTCGACTACTTTCCAGAAAATTTAGGAGATCTGAGTGAAGAGCAAGGTGAACGATTTCACCAAGATATTAAGGAGATGGAAAAAAGATACCAGGGAAGATGGAGGGTCTCAGTGATGGCAGACTACTGTTGGACGCTTCAGAGAGACCTTCCAGATGCTTCCTACAAGCGAAAATGTACCAAAAGGAGTCTCACTGGGAAAAATAAATGTGTTTAGTGCTTACTAATGAATGTATTTTAGATAAAAAAATAAGTTTTGTTACGCAATTATAAATTTAAAAAATTTTTTTTAGTCTTTTATCTTTTATTTTAAGATGATAACTTGTATAACATAGATACCTACATTGTCAGAAAACGTGACGTTCTATGACAAAATGAAAGTCATTTTCTGATTCAGTACACCCAAAAACATAAGAATTACGCAAAAAAACCAAAACAGCTCTCAATTTTTTTTTTGCAGACTTGTGTTATCAATTGTGAGCAATCGCGGTACCCATCTTACGGGAAGCTTTCTCATATCCAAATGAGTTGTTAAAAAGTTCTGTACTCGTTTAATTGAGATGCTCATAGTCTCAGCAGTCTCACGCACTGTCATTCTCCGATCATTTGTCACTATATCGTGAATTTTTTCAATCATTTCTGATGTAGTGACCTCATGTGGACGACCCGGACGTTCTTCATCAAAAATACTTGTACGACCGCGTTTGAATTCAACTGTCCAATATTTTATGGCCGATAACGAAGGTGCAGAGTCCCCATAAAATTCACTGAGTTCTGTTTTTATCTTATCATTCGTTTCCTTTTTCAAAAAAAAATATTTTGTCACTGCTAGATATTCAGTTTTTTTCTATTGTTGTAAAATCACAAAAGTTGTTCTATTTAAATGGCTGCCACTCACAAACTAAATCACGCAGCGACTTGAAAATTTGGCAGGATTCTTGTGAAAGGTTATATTTATGAAAAATATAATTTTTTAAATAATAGTAGCACCATCTCTAGCCAAGGCCAGATACTTATCATACAACCCTCGTATAACGAATCCTCGAGGCTACATACGAATTATTTAAAGGGCATGCCAAGATACATTGATGTGTTATTCGGTTATAAATTGAATATATTTTGTACGTTGGTGATCCTAACATAACATTCGTAGTGGCTCTTAGCAGATAGAAATAGTTTCTTGGTATACTAGGACCTCGGAAAATAACAAACTTGTGTTCTTCCAACAAAGAAGGACGAACAACAGTACTGTTAACAATTTTAAACAAAAATGTTATTAAATGAAATTCTTCGCGTTTTTCAAGGCTACCAAAATTAAACCGCTGTAGTAATATTGCATTGTCTTTCAGTGGGTAGATCCTCTTCTCTTTTAACGAATTATATTTTAAAAATTTTATTTGCATTTGCATTACATTATTCGTTAAGTTAATATACGTGCATTTTAAAATATATAACGATTTACTTATAAGTAAGTATAACTTTGCGAAAAATAAACACTTAAGGGTAAATAAGTGGTATATAAAAAACTTCACATTTAAGCTTATAAGGGGCGGAAGGGCTGTAAGCTTACGTCATAAGTTTGTTCTAAATTACCTTAAACCAATAGCGTATTAAAATGTATGTATACTTGTGTATACTACCAGCTATGGGTAGTAATATGATAAAGCAAGCAATATCTATGGTGTCCTATGTCAATGTAGATCATATGCGATATCTACATACATATTAGAACAGAGATGGATATAACAAATTATATGCATGTTAACAGGGGAAGAATTATAAGTTTGTCTTAAACCCCTATATTGTCGTAGTGCAGCAAAAATATAGAATGTGCTTGTCATCTACCATCTACGATATGGTAGTAAAATGAGGCAAGTTGTACCTATAGTATTATACAAATGTAGAGCGAAATTATGGTACTTCACTTGGTGACCATATTAAGGAACCATATTCCAATTTGCTTCTCACCAAAGACGTAAACAAGGTTTAAATACAGCTGTATTCTTAAACGACTCACAATTTTTCAAGATAAATCCTAACATATCTGTTGCTTCTGCTGTTTGTTTGTCTATGCGAGCTCTAAAACGTAGCTTAGAGTCAAATAGAATCCCTAAATCATGAGTATTTTCTACCTTAACGAACATCGATCCATCAGCATCATCATCTACATCTCATCTACATTAACGATCCGCTGGAAAAGACCGGGAATCCAATCTACAGCTTTGCAGATGACAGTACGCTTGTCTCTTCATTCACTTTGAACGCTCGGACATCGGCTGCGAATCTCCGCAGACAGCAGGAGGTCGTTCAACTTAACAAAGACCTGGAAGAAATTCTATCTTGGAGGGACAGTAACCAAGTGGAATTTAACGCTACAAAAACCTAGGCGGCAGTTTTTTCTAACGTTGCTGAACCCGACATAGTTATGACGGGGCACTCCATTCCCCTAGCATCGTGGCACAATTTGTTGGGCGTTAGTTTGGGAGCAAATATGTCCTGGCATGACATGTTGCAGGCATAGCAAGGAGAGCTTCTCAAAAGTTAGAAATATTATTTCGAACCAGAAAGCTTTACACTCCACAACATCTGTTAATTCTTTACAAAGCTCAAATTCGACCAACTATGGAATACTGCTCCCATGTTTGGGGCTCCGCTTCCAAACATACACTGCATTGGTTGGATTCTGTTCAGAGAAGAGCTGTTCGTCTGATTGGAGACCCGGAACTGACCGGCGGCCTTGATTCGCCAGAACCTCGAAGAACGGTTGGCGACTTGAGTCTGTTCTACAAGTATTTTCATGGAAAGTGTTCGAAGGATGTAGACCGCTTAATTCCTTCCAAAGCGGTGCATGTTAGAAATACACGTCGGGCTGGTGCTTCACATCCGTATGAGGTTCAGCTTGTTACTCCGCGTACAACGCTTTTCAAGCAGTCTTTTATATAGAGAACATCATTCCTTTGGAATAATTTGCCCAGCGCTGTGTTTCCCACCGAGTACAATTTATATCGATTCAAGAACAACGTGAATCGCTTTTTCCGCACACATGCCGCTCCTGGAGCGCTTTAGGAACTTCCCTGTAGCACCTGTGCTAGACCCATAAAAAAAGCATAATAATAATACAGCAAAGGACACAACGTCTTTGTACACGAATCACTGAGCACTTACTAGCATTGAGTATTAGTTTACTGACCGCACATCAATTATAATCTCCATTAAGAGCGTCTTGTAACTTTTTACAATCCTTAAGTTTCTCCACTGGTAAGTACAGTTTTAAGTCCTCGGCAAATACTTGATAATTGACATATATAACTTCAGATATCATCATCATTATTAGCTTATTCCATCCATAGTCGGATGTAAGCCTCCCCAAGTTGTCTTCTGTGAGCTCTGTTGTTTTCTTTTTGTATCCGATCGTGTCCCGCTAATCTTTTTATGTCATTCGTCCATCTGTGGTCTACCTCTGCATCTTTTATGTTCTCTAGGCCTCCATTCAATCATACAGCCCAATTCCACCATAATAAACATATTCGTTGTATTACATCTATCACTTTTGAACTTCTTCGTATCTCGATGTTTCTCTTTGGGTTACCTGGAGTTTATTTATTATACTTTTATTTAAAACCCATGTTTCAGTGCCATATGTTAATACTGGTAGTACATATTGATCGAAAACTCTGGCTTTTAGTGTATTTGGTATGTCCAATTTAAATGTAGATTATAACCTTCCGAACACAGACCAAGCCAATGAGACTCTTCTATCCAAGTCTGCCTTTAAATTATTTTTTGATATTTCCATTTTTTGTCCTAAATATATGTTATCTTTTCTTTCGTCGTTCAAATATTTGGTTTTGGTGAAGTTTATTTTTTAGTCTTATTTCTCGAGTGTTTAATTCCATCAGCATTTATTGTAATTCTTCTTTTGTGTTGGCGATCAGAGTAACATCATCTGCTAATCTTAAGTGATTTAATTCACCGTCCATTAGTATTCCTTTATTTTCCCACCTTAGCGATTTGAACATGTCTTTTAGAATCAACATGAACAGCTTTGGGGATATTAAGTCGCCTTGTCTAATTCCTCTTTTAATTTTGATTTTATTGGTTTTTTCTTCAAGCATTATTTGTGATGTGACATTTTTATATACGTATTCAAGAAGAGTTGTATCTTTCATCGACTCTGCTTAAGGTGTTAAGGATTGCTTATAGCTCAACCGAATCAAATATTTTTTTCGTAGTCAACCATTGCTATTCATACGGTGAGATTCATTTGTTTTTTCCACTAGTAATATAATTGTTTGAGGATGGTTCAAAGTGCTGCATCCCTGTGTAAATCTCGCTTGTTCACGTGGTTGATAACTGTCTAATTCGGTCGTTAATCTATATGTTATAATTCTAGTGAGGATTTTGTATAATCCTTATAACAGGCTGTTGTGTCTGTAATTCTCCAATTTAAATTTGTTCCCCTTTTTAAAAATAAGCATAATCAAGGGGTTTACCCAAGGTGTTGGTATTTTACTTTTTATTAGGAACCTGTTAAATAGAGATTGAAGAGATTTTATGATCGATGTTCCTCCATACTTTATCATTTTTGTAGTTATTTCATCGTCCCCTGGTTTTTTGTTGTTGTGCATATGTTGTATGGCGTTCATTATTTCATCCGTTGTTACATCGGCAATTTCTTTAGATCCCACATTTCTTACTATCACTCTATTTCCTTGTTCTTTCCCTGGCCGTGGTTATATTTTCGTGCCATATAGTGTTTGATAATATTTTTCTGTAGCTTCCTTTATCTCTTGGATTTGTGCGATCTCTTGGTTATCGTTATTTATAAGTTTTATTATTTGATGTCTCCCTTCATTTGTTTGTTTGCTTAGGTGTTTGAAACTTTTTCCCTCTTTCAGAGTTTCTTCTGTTTTCGAGTCTCTGTACTGTCTGATGTCTTCTCTGATCTTTTTCATTATTTTTTTTTTATTTCTGCCAGTCCTATCTGCCAATTGTAGGATCATTTCTTAATAGGCTTCTTTGGTTCATTAGATTTTGTGTCTCTTTACCTAATTTTTGTGTTTTTTCTTGTTCGATGTTGCTATTTGTTTTGTAGTCATGAGTTGGTTATCTGTGTGTTTAGTTCATCAAGTTCTATTTGGTAGTTTATGGATTTTATATAATTTTCCAGTGCTTTGTCAATATTCGTCGGTGTTTTGTTTTATTATTTCTGTTGGTGTCTTCATCTTTGTAAGCATTATCATTCTACAACTCTCCTGCTTCAGATTTATTCTTATTTTTGCTCTGAGCATCCGGCGGTTACTGCTAATGCTAATCATATTCAGGACTGTAGTGTTGACTTATTATTTAAAAAAAAAACAGAATAAATTTTGTTTCTTGTTATACTATATGGGCTTTGCCATGTCCATTGTTTATGTTCTGGCTTTTGGAAAAATGCGTTCAGATATACCGTTTATAAATATTTAGAAAAGTAGGGAGTCCCAGGTTAGAACCCTAAGGCACTTCAGTTGAGGTCCCAAAAGGAGAAGACCGATTATATTGAACAAATTATTGCGAAAATGATTAGTATAATATTTTCATATGAGTCCTCAACTAAAACCTTGTGTGTCAAATAGGCTTAAACCTCGTGAAAGTCTTGATTTTTCTTAATTACAGTTTTTTATGCAAAAATAAATTATTTGATTTTTGTTGCTAAGTAAAAAAAAATAATTCACCCTGTAAGAGACCAGGATGCTAGCCGCCCACGTGGACTTTTTTAATGACTACTACGTTTCAACTATTAACACAGAAAAAATTCCAAACAACTAATTTTCGAAAAACATGCATCAATGCCTTTCAGGTTGTAAATCATGTCATTATGCCACTAAGATATTAAAAACTAATAGTGCCCCAAAAAAAAGCGAACTTACGGTATACAATTTATACTATAAGTTTTTACTATAAACTAATTTTATTTTATCTATATATAGTCATAGTCTAATACAGTGCGTTTTCCATATAACGAAATTCACTAGACGGAATGTCTCTAATACCAATTTTTTTCCTATCTCTACAGGTTAAAGGTATATTATATTTGTACACATCTCCTTAAGGTCGGTTTACACTAGGCCAGTAGACAGGCAAGGCAAGTGGCAAGTAGCTTGCTCCAAGTTAATTTGAGGCAAGTTGCGAGGGCAAGTAGTTTTCACACACAAAGTTGTTCAGGAGCAAGTGAAGGTAGTGAATTGTTTTTGATGTTCAGGTGGAGAGAAAGAAGATATTACGAAAAACAATTAAGCATTTTTCACAAATGTTGCTTTCTTGTCTTTTAGAGGAATTAGAATTATTAGTTGAACAAGAGACAAATAAAAAAAAGGGAGTATGGGTGAGAAATTGGATAGGTAGGAAAAGCACGCATGGTGGATCAGCTCTCCTTTTAAAAGAATTGCGTGACGAAGATCTAACTGAGTATCGGTGTTTTTTGAGAATGCCTCCTGAAGCATTTGACGCATTACACGATCTCGTTGCAAATGATATACAAAGGGAAGACACCGTCAAGGATTAAACTTGAAGTTACCCTATCATTTTTAGCCACAGGAAATAGCTATAGATTACTTCAACATTTGTTTCGTGTATCAAAACCTGCAATATCAAAATTCATCCCAGAGGTGTGCGATATCATTTAGAAAAAATTGCAAGACAAATTGAAGGTTAGAAAAATTTATTAATATATTATATAATACGAGTATATAGAAATACTAGCCGGGCCCGCGGCTCCGCTCGCGTTGACTTGACTCACTACTATTGTCACTGCTTATTCCTTATGTTACCAAACGTAATAAAATATCTCCCATTATTTCTCCTTATCTTCCAATATTTCTCCTTATCTCCCATTATCTCTACATAATTTCCATTATCTAGGCTTATCTCTGCTCATCTCCCATTATTTCTCCTTATCTCCCATTATTTCTCCTTACCTCCTATTATCTCACCTTATTTCCCATTATCTAGGCTTATCTCGATTTATCTCCCATTATTTCTCCTTATCTCCCATTATTTCTCCTTATCTCCCATTAGCTCACCATAACTCCCATTATCTAGACTTATCTCTGCTTATCTCCTATTATCTCACCTTATTTCCCTTTATCTAAGCTTATCTCGACTTATCTAACATTATTTCTATTTATCTCCCATTATTTCTCCTTATCTCCCATTATCTTACCATAACTCCCATTATCTAGACTTATCTCTGCTTATCTCCCATTATCTCTCCTTATCTCCCATTATTTATACTTATCTCCCATTATCTCACCTTATCTCCCATTATCGAGGCTTATCTCGACTTATCTCCCATTATTTCTCCTTATCTCCAATTATCTTACCTTATCTCCCATTATCTAGACTTATATCGAATTATATAGAACATATGTATAAATTTATAAAAACACGTAAATCGGATAAGTGGTTCTCGAGTGATAAGCGCACTAACGGACAGACAGACAGACAGAGAGACGTTGCATTTTATATATATTGTATTCTTTGCTACATGATATTGTTCCATATCTAATGCTTTAGGGAGTGTATTGCAAGAGAACGCGCTAGCGGCAAACTTTTCTCCGACTTAATTCACTATTATCGTCACTGCTTATTCCTTATGTCACTTAATAAAATATATCCTATAACCTGGCGAGAGAACATACGTATGGTTAAAAAAAAGCACGTAAATCCGATAAGTAGTTCTCCAGTGATAAGCACACTAAAGGACGGACAGACAGACAGACAGACGGACAGAGGGACACTGCATTTTATATATATTATAGATATTCTCTGCTACATAATATTGTTCCATATTTAATGGTTTGGACTGTGTATTGCAAGAGAACGCGCTAGCGGCAAACTTTGTCCGACTTCATTTACTATTATTGTCACTGCTCATTCCTTATGCTACCTATCGTAATAAAATATAGCCTATAACCTGGCCGGAGAACATATGTATGTTTTTAAAAAAAAAGTACGAAAATCGGATAAGTGGTTCTCCAGTGATAAGCGCACTAACGGACAGACAGACAGAATACGTTGCATTTTATATATTATAGATGTAATAAAATATATACCTATAACCTGGTAGAAAACATATGTATGAATTTAAAATATCACGTAAATCGGATAAGTGGTTTTCGAGGGATAAGCGCATTAACGGACAGACAGACAGACAAACATTGCATTTTATATACATATATTATAGATATAGATTATTATTATTATTATTATTATATAACCTGGCCCAAGAATATATGCATGAATTTAAAAAAAAGACAGGTAAATCTGATAAGTGGTTCCCGCGTGATAAACGCACTAATGGACAGACAGACAGACAGAGAGACATTGCATTTTATATATATTATAGATTATACATTACAGATATTCTTTGCTACATAATATTGTTCCAAATTTAATGGTTTAGGCTGTGTATTGCAACGGCACGCGCTAGCGGCAAACTTATTTCCGACATCATTCACTATTTTACGTCACTGCTCAATCCTTATGCTACCTATCGTAATAAAATATAGCGTATAACCTGGCCAGAGAACATATGTAAGTTTTTTAAAAAAAAGTACGTAAATCGGATAAGTGGTTTTTCAGTGATAGGCGCACTAATGGACAGACAGACAGACAGACAGACAGACAGAGAGACGTTGCATTTTATATATTATAGATTAAACATAAAAATAAAAAAAAAACAAATATTAAAAGAAAACAAAACAGTGTTTATCCTATTAACAAAACACAAATCTATGTCAAATATCAATCAATATCATGGAGGGCTTCAGTCCACAATGCTATCATAACATTGGGTTGAAAATGTGAGAAACCCAAGGATGACGATATCTGAAATCGGGTGGTGATTAATAACAAGGTGACTGAGGCTGAATGTTTTGCTGCTTTGGTAGGTCCTGCATCTAAATTTCGTGAGTATATTTTGAATTTTCACTTTGTGCGAGAATGCATAATATTAAAAGAAAACAAAACAGTGTTTATCCTATTTAACAAAACACAATATCCTATGTTCAAATATCATCCATATCATGGAGGGCTTCAGTCACAATGCTTGCATAACAATTGGGTTGAAAATTTGAGAACCCATGGGATGACGAATAATCTGAAATCGGGGTGGTGATTAAGTAACAAGGTGACTGAGGCTGAATGTTTTGCTGGCTTTGTAGGTCCTGCAGTCTAAATTTCGTGAGTATATTTTGAATTTCACTTTGTGCGAGAATGCATGAAGAAGTACTGAGCTTTTTAAGTTGCTGTGCAATATGTGTTGCAAAAGCATCGCACTCGTGCTGTGGGGGCACTGCTTTATTAATTGATTCATTCGAGTCCTTCAACTCTTGAACCGCTTCACTTATCTCACGCACGGTTGACCTCTTCTTTCTAAACGTAGTATTATTATTCAAAGTGATATGGCGTTTTTGTGGCTCACTTTCTGCACCCCGATCAATTGTCTCCACAGAGGCCACAGTTGAGCTCTCTAGGTCCTCACTGTCAATCTGGAAAAGTTGTATAGAATTAGAATAGCCAAGTAACAAGTTTTTTTGTTTTTTCAGATGCCTTCCACATAATTGGAGTGGAAACAGCTACAGAACGGTTTTCAGAATAGGTGGAATTTTCCCGGATGCTACCGCGCTATTGATGGAAAGCACATTACAATACGAGCTCCAAATAACTGCAGAAGCACATTTTTCAACTATAAGAAATTGGACAGTATTGTTTTGATGACCTTAGTAGGCCCCGACCATCGGTTTACATATATTAATGTAGGAAGTAATGGTGCAGTCTCCGATGGTGAGATTTTTCGTAAGTGCTCTCTCTTTACGGCTCTCGAAAATGGATTACTTCCAGACAATGGAGTAATTGTTGGTGATGATGCATTCCCATCAAAAACTTACTTAATGAAACCTTATTCAGGAAATAACTTGTCTTATGGAGAAAAAATTTTCAACTATAGATTATTAAGAAGTAGAAGGATATCAGAAAACGCTTTTGGCATTTTGCTTAGTCGATTTAGAATATTCAAAAGACCCATAGCCTGTAAAGTGGAAACAGTGGACAAAATAGTTCGTGCAGTCTGTGTTTTACACAACTGGTCGACTAAAAATTGTATGGCAGTATATATGCCGAGAGGCTCTATTGATTTCGAGGACATTGATACATGTGAAATCTTCCCTGGCAGTTGGAGATCAGAAATTGTTGAACTACCACGAATAGAGCGTATTGGAAGTAACAACCATTCCCGAGAAGCAAAAATGATCTCATACACGAAATATTTTGCGAATGAAGGACGAGTTTTATGGCAGGACCGCATGGTTCATTGAATTTAACATACTATTATAAATATACCTAAAATATAAAATAAATTTTGAATATACTTACTTGACTGTTGAATGTGTCTCTCTTCAAAACTCCTATTTTCATTATGTCAGACATCGCCTTGAACCACTTCATTGGTGGTGTGTATAAATTATCAGTTCCAGCACCAGATGCAGCAGATTTCTCAATTTTAGAAAATTCCTGATTATAAGTCGCTCTTAGATTTTTGATTTTTTTAATTGTATCAGGCACTGTAAAATTTTCTAACCCCATATTATTTACAATTTCGAGCAAAACTTTTTGCCTAGCTCCTTTTATTTTGTATGTTGCAATGTTCATATTCCACAAACCTTCTTGTTCTTTATACAGCTCAACAAACTTACATGTTGTCTCATCATTCCAACGTTCAGGCATTGCAAAAATTTTAATTTACTAAACAATTTTTTTCAAATAATTAAAAATTAATTATAATAATAAATAAACACGATTTATTTAATAACCGGCTGATAACACTGATAAGAATATTGGCAACTAGAAAGTAGTGTTTACACATGGCAAGTAGAGGGGCAGGTTACTTGCTTGTGGTGGAGGGGGGAGCTGACATGCCTCAAAAGTAGAACGTTGGTTAACTTTACTTGCCTTGCTCGGCAGCTTGTCAGGCAACTTGACTTGCCTGCAATCACACATGGTAAGTAACTTGTAGCAAGTTACTTGGTCACTTGCCTTGCCTGTCTACTGGCCTCGTGTAAACCGGGCTTTACAACGAGATAAATTTTACATATAATGCTGTTTTTAATGAAGCATTTGTCTTTTAAAATCAGTTTTTAATTTAAATATTTACTATTTGATAAAGATGTTGGAACATATAGAGTACAGGTCTTCCCTAAGGCTGTAGCGGTGTTATGTCGCTTAGGTGCACGACTACGTCGTTTATCTGTCGGTCGGTCGACTTTCGGACCAGTGATCCAACGGTCAAATCTCAGGCGCCATCCTTTGAATTTACGTGGAAAAGGGCCCAACGAAGCCTCGGGTAACTTGTTACAGTGAAGAAACGGTAAAACAGAGGTCAATGCGCATGTCAGCTAGTAGCTGATGGTGACCTATCTTAGGTATGCCCTGAAAAGTCAGAAAATAAAACAAGCAACAAAAGCGCCAAAGATACAATTAAATGAAGATGAGAGGTGTGGACGGAGGTAGTATGCCTGTATCCGCAAGGATGTGGTAGAAAATTGAGCGGAATGCATACGACAGATAATGGTGCGTACGGTGACGTCATCGAAGCGGTGGCAAACGTTTCCGGTGATCACGGAGGTGGCGAACGGGCGGCGCGACGATCGGATAAACCATAGACATAGAGGATGGACTGAGCATTAACTTGATAAAATTGACCACTCTCTAGAAAGAGACAAAGCGATTGTGCGGCCAATACCTGTCTCTTTTCTGTAGGCCTGTAATAAACAAGACGCTGTATCCCGAGACGGAATTCAAGGCGAGAAAAGCCCCATACCCGATTTTAGTTCAAATAGAACATTTAGAAATAATATTTTTAAGAGCGCCGTAGCTTAGCGGCATTCTAAAAAGAGACAGCTACTGGCCACTCATTGGACTGGCCATATTTACTTCAAGGCGGGATACGGAACACTTAGTCCATCGTCTATGTCTATGGGATGCCTTGCCTTACTCCGTACGCTTTTTCAAATAGCACCAGCAACAGTTCTAGAATGTCCTATCTCGGTCGGTCTTGGAGCGCAAGGCATTCTCTTTTCAGCAACACGCGTGGTACAACTTATCGGGCCTTATCATACATACTGGTCAGTGTGTCGCCGGGGTGTAGAGCTAGTTCGCCTTTTCGTGGTGCACCCCGGATAGCCTTAAATACGTGAACTAAATGAACTAGCACATGCTGGCGACCAGACAAATCTTAGAATGTCCTGGTCACTGAAACATTGCAATGGCTGATCAAGATATTAATGCGAATGTACCTTCTCAGGACCAACTGTCTTGAACTTTGTGCATCGTTAATATTGTCACGTTTCCTGTCATACGCTAAATAAATAAATAAATGTGACGCCACTTGACGATGGATAGCGGCATGTGCGTGGATGAACAGGGACGCGCGTGACGACGGATCCGTTCATTCCGGCGATTAGCAGTTTATTTCGAAGCGTTGAGCAACTTTGCGGTTTATTTAATAGGCGGCGGTGATGGTAGTTTCCACTCTTGATGGCTATGTGGAAAGTTTCTCTGGACCATAGAGATATTAGAATAGAGGAGGTAAGTTCTTTCGAAAGGTGTGGTGCTCATAGAAAGAGAAAGAAATAATATGAGAGTCATTCTGTCTCTCTTACTCGGCTCCGGAATTCAGCGCTCAAGCGCAGAGTAGGAGAAACAGAATTGTCTCATATTATTTCCTTATCTTTTTAACGACTATACGCTTTCGCTTACAGCAGGCTATATACTTTGCCTTGACAGACAGAGGTGGGCTGCTGGTCAAAACGGGTTCAGAGATAGTCCGCTCTATCTACCGGTGTTTGTGTTACACAGAGAAAAGAAGTGTTTTTCTTTGTCTGATTAAAATTAAAAAAAAGATATAATGGTCGGCAGCGTTGGACCGGATCGGTCAGTGCTCAATTGCTACTCTCTGTTCAGGCTTATGTATCGCTATTTTATAGCCGCGGCGCGGTACGACAGAGGCGCGATCTAAGATATTCAACTGGCCCTGGCAGTAACAGCGTATCATAGACAGCAGTTCGACGATGTCACGGTATAAGAACGATAGTGGACCGAGATGCGACTGAATTTCCGTGTTTCCGGTGACATATTGATTGGATAAATTAAACCCCGAAACTTCATCGTTGCTTACTAAACTAAGAACGAACTGGCTAGTATGGAAGGACCAGGTCACTGCTTCCGCCAAGAAAGCCAACCAACTCCTAGGAAAGCTCTACCCCCTACTCAAGTCCAGGAAGTTGTCAACACGAAACAAGTTGACAATCTACAAGATGATCATCAGAGCAGGGATGACCTACACCAGCCCCGCATTGTGCCAGATGTCACGCACTCGCAGATCCACTCTCCAGACCAGGGGTGCTCAAACTTGAACTGCTGGCGATCTACCTCAATATTGTTAGACTACGATCGATCGACTCTGAGAGGCTGCAAGTAAGTGTGATGCAGGATTGTCGTCTAGGTAGGGTGTATCGTGGCATAGATATTAGTTTTCCGCACAATATGCATTTTTTTAGTCAAGGTAAGTGTAGGTCTGCTCTAAAATGTCAATGAAAAAACTCATAATTATTCAAAATTGCGAGTTTATTGGTTCTTACAAAACAAACGAGTTCTAGTGTCTAAACTTAACTAAAGAGTGACTTTGGATGTTGAAGCGTGGCACTGCATGTCCTCAGCATACTTTTCATAAGATGGTACGTAATTACCGAGTGCTAATCGCAAGCTTGATGACATATGTTCGTCAGTTAGTCGATTGTGATATTTTGACTTAATTTTCTTCATTTCAGAAAATGCAGACTCGCACAAGTAAGTTGATCCAAACATTGCCGTCAGTTGAAGGGCGATTTGCCTTAGATTCGGATATTTATCTTCAGATATAAAACACCAGAATTTTGTATCAGATGCTGTGGCTTTGAGATGTATATCTGATATAATCTGCACTAACTCATTTTCAACAGAACATGAGTCCATGTTAAATTGACTTGCTATTTCAGTAGCTAATTCCTCAATGTTTTTACACGAAAAAGGATAACTCATAAATGATGCGATATTTGCCAATTTACTGAAATCATAAAAACGTATTGCGAATTGGCCCAAAATATTTGATAATTCTGCCTCATAAATATCATAATTCAACTGAGGATTCCTTGCTTTCAAAGACGGAAAATTTTTCAGATACTTTTTTTCAGTTGATCTATCATAAGTTGCAATTTACTTTTGAATGCGTTTATTGCGCTAATCATCTCAATAATAGTTTTTCCTTTACCTTGAAGCTCCAAATTAATGGTGTTTAAATGCATTGTGATGTCTGTCAAAAATGCCAAATCAGTCAGCCATTTTCCGTTTTTCAGCATCTGAGTGTCATCACCTCTTTCGTTCAGAAAAGCTGTTGTTTCGGGCAATAATTCTTGAAACCTTTCTGGGAATTTTCCGCGACTCAACCACCTGACGTCCGTGTGAAGAACTAAATCAGTGTGTTCAGCTGACTCACTATCTTCCAACTGCAATTTAAAGAGCCGTCGTTGCAAGCTACGTGCACGGATAGAATTCACAATTTTTATTGCAATGCCCATAATCTCCTTCATGTTTAGATCTTTTGAACACAAAACTTGTTGATGTATAATGCAATGGAAGGAGAAAAATGAAGTAAAATTATCATTAGCTCGACACAATGCCACAAAACCGTTTTCGTTTCCAGTCATTGCTGGTGCTCCATCGGTTGTAATGCACACTAGTTTATATATTGGTACCTTGTAGTTTGTTACAAAATTGAAGAAAACGTCATATATATCTTCGCCACGGGTCTTTCCTTTCAGAGGAATCATTGTCAAAAACTCTTCCTTAGCCGACATGTCATTGAATACCATTCGAATAAAAATACACAGCTGGGCCGTGTCTGTCATATCGGTGGATTCGTCGAACTGTAAAGAAAAGTATGTACATTCCATGATATCATGTTTTAGTTTATCTGTCATGTCCTGACTCATGACTTCAACACGCCTTGTGACAGTGGGACGAGATAACTGAAGTTCTCTAATAGCAGACATAATCTCTGTTTTATTTTTAAAATCTCCAAATAAAGTCTCACCCGCTTCAATAAATGCTTCCTTCACAACCAATCCATCATCAAATGGTTTCTTGTGTTTCGCCAATATATGAGATATTTTAAATGACGCGATCGTTGCAGCTTTTGATTGTTTGGCTGGTCTTGTGAACATGGTTTGTTCTTTTTTCAAACAAGTTATCAAATCACGTACTTTTCGTTTTCTTAATTCACTCTGTGACGGAAAATCCTTTTCATAGTTTTTATGAACCGTTTTATGATGCCTCTCTAAGTTCCCACGCTTAGGTATTGCAACTGACGCACGGCAAATGAGACAAATGCACTTATCCTTTACCATACAAAAGAAAAATTCTTCCTCCCAATCGTTATTAAAATGATAAGTTTTACTTTTCTTCGCCGCACTCATTTTGGACTATTTATTAATAAACTTTGTATCGATGTATCGCCTTCAAGTTTCAACTCAGACTGACTCATATTCCTGCAGGAGCAACATTTATATTGGCGCGAGTGAAGTCTCGAATGTTCCCATCAAACACGCCTCCCGAAGTTTCTAGGAAAATCGGCGGGAATCAAAAACGTGGCTTTTCTTTGACAAGTACCGCGGGTTCCTTTGATAAAGCCGCCTTTTGCCGCTAGCAGGGGGTTATTACGATAAAAGAAAGTGATGAGGGTTATTCTGGCCTAATTGTGGATCGAATAAATTTTTAGTAGTTTTTATTCATTACATTTTGTTTTAGTTACCTAAAACAAAATTTGTGAATAGTTCTATAACGGAATTTTTTTCTCGAGATCGACTCAAAAAGCACTCGCGATCGACTGTTTGAGCACCCCTGCTCCAGACCATCCAGAACAAGGCCCTCCGAACCATTGCCAACGCCCCGTGGTCTGTCAGAAATACTCAACTCAATAGGGACCTCCAAATGCCAACCATCCGGGAATTCATCAGCAGCACCCAGCAGAGATTCCTGGACAAAGCCACCCGTCACGTCAACCCCACAATCAGGACTACTTACCCCCCCCCCCCCATGCCCCACGCCATGCCCGCCGACGTCTACTAAGACCCAGCGACCCGATGACTCAGGATTAGCTTAATATTAAGTACTATAAGCCCATGTTAATGAAATATCTTAAGTTGAAATATCTTAAGTCTATTCATTTAAGTTCTGTTTTAAAGTATATTCATGAAATATCTTAAGTTGAAATATCTTAAGTTTGTCAATACCTAGGCTAAGTATTTAGGCCCATACGATGTCAATATCTTAAGATCCAAAATGTATACACGCTTATTCTATCAATGTATATTAGTTATAGTCTAGTTACTAGCTAATTTTGTCAATAAATGAAATGTGAAAAGAACGAACTTTTTGATGTCTAAGACGGAATATAGATTCTACACGTATATTGCCCCAGAAAAATTAGGTAACTTCGTTACAACGTGAAGAGGGTAATGAAGAACACGAGAAGTGCCGCTATTTTGAACCAGTTGGAAAGCGAATTAAAAAAAAAATTACATTTGGAAATTTTGTTTGGATGTGTTGAAACTAGTAATTTTTATTTTGCCGCATTAAGACCTTATTAGCCAACTGCACTCAAAATAATGACGATTTCTTGAGCAGTTGTTTTAATTAATTATTTAAAACCTTTTAACCTATATCTATGTCACGTAATTTTTAAAAATATGGTACCTAAATAACCCTGATAGCCAGTGTTGTATTACAAAAACTTGGTCATCTGTAGTTTGGAGTCAATTTGACGCCAAGTTTACGGTAAGTTTTTAGTGAGCAACATTTGGATACCAGTTGATCGAAATCTATGGCCGGTAATTGAATACAAGTTGTAGGCAAACTTGTCCTACAATATGTACTTCAACTTTTGTACAAGTTCACTCCAATAACTTGTACAGTTTTTTGTAGTGAAGTTGTACTCAAATTGCGTAGCAATTTACTGCTAACTTCACTACGACTTTGCCCTCTCCAACTTTTTTCTTCAAATTGACTACGAATTCCGGCCCTAGAGTTTATAAAAGTTGGATTCAGCATGGCTATCAGGGAATATTTTAAATTCAATTGAGGATTTTTTTTCTGATACACATTTAGCATTAATACCTTATTGCTTGTACTTTAAACTATCCAGGAGTTGTAGAACCAGTTCAAAAAATAACTTCTTTGTTATAGCCGAAGAAATCGAAAATAAAAGATTTAAAATTACATGATAAATTATAATATTTGTATCTAATTAACAAATATTACATTAAAAATTATTACGACTCGTAGACAGATAAAAATATTCTTTATTTACGCACTAGGCACTTGAATTTCATTTGTCGTTCATAGAAAATTGGGTTGAAATGAATACTTTTTGTTTACTTGTATTTGTAATATTCTGCATGTCAGGTAAAAATGGATTATAATTAATGTTATTATTAATATGAAATGGAAATTTTGGTTAGAGGTGATATACTACTGTGATCAAAAAATAGTAAGACTTTTGAAATAAAACGCAAACGGGCTATTTATTTTTCCAAATATATATATATATATATATATATATATATATATATATATATATACAGTACAATCCGATTTATCCGCGATTATCCGAATCGCGATTATCTGAAATCCGGTTTATCCGAAACAAACTGTTAAAAAACAAATTGTATTCCCATTAAACGAAAAAATCCCCATCATTCGAAACAGACGATGAGTGGTTTCCTTAACGCGTCGGGGACTCCTGGACGTTTAAAATTTCACCGCTGTTTTGGTTAGTTGACGAGTGTTATAAGTTACTCATTACCTCTATTATTATCGCAGAGGTAATAGTTTCGTTTTAATCGATATTTTACAAAATGGAGCGTCATAATAATAAGCGTAAACGTGTTGTTATTACCTTAACAACAATTCAACGTTTAGATAATGGTGAACTTCTTAAAAATATAGCGAAGGATTTACGTGTAGCCGTGAGTACTGTTTCAGATTGGAGAAAAAATCGCGAAAAACTTGAAAAATGGTGTAATGTTTTGTCATCGCCCACACAGGCACGAAAAAGTATGAAAAGCGGTGAATACCAAAAAGTGGATGATTTTTATTTTTATGGTTTACATAGAATCGAGAACGTGGAATACCAGTTTCAGGAACAATTTTAAAACATAAGGCAGTGAGTTTAAGCGAAGAGTTTCCGGTTATTGAAGATCCTGTAAATTTTTCTGCAAGTGATGGATGGCTAGACAGGTGGAAAAAAAGACATTTCGTTGTCAAATGATAGTTGTAATAATAAGCAAAATAGTGTGAAATCGTAGTTCTGCGCAGAATACTTACTTTTTCACTATTTTTGTAATCACTAAATTCTGTTTTCCAGTAAAAGCGTAGCACGTGGCGAAGTTTAGCTTGCAGCGCGACCCACCGCCACCGTGGTTGAAAGAATACTGGCAAGTCTGAGCTTCCATTAAAACAGTGACGATAAAATGCATACTCGTACATTCGGTAAAATACGAATAAGAACTAGCGAACTACCGATTGTCCAAAGTCACCTCCACTGTCCGAAGTCACCTCGTTTGACGGTAGCCTTGACGAGAAAAAAACATTTTTATGTGCAAAATTTATTTTATTTTTCAACATAGTCTCCTTTCACCTCGATATACTTAGTCCAAAGTTTTTCTCTCTTTCTCCAACTCTTCAAAATCTGTGTTTGTTTCAGCAATCACCTCATCGCTGGGAGCTAAATCTGGCGAATATAGTGGATGCGGAAGCAATTCGTAACCTAGCTTATGGAATTTTGCCATGGCGATGACACAAGTGTGCACGCGCACGTTTTTCTTTTTCAGCATGGTTGAAAGGGTTCAATAAGTTGCCATAATACTCTCCATTAATCGTTTTGCCCTTTTCCAGATAATCGACGTGGATTATGCTCTGTGCATCCTAAAACAGTGTGGCCATGACTTCATTGGCCAATAAGTCGCTTGGTCTACTTTGCTACGGAGAATCTACTGTTTGGACTGTTCTGTGGTCTCTGGTATGCTGTGATGAATCCATGTTTCGTCAACAGTTATGAATCGACGTCAAAAATTATTCCGAATGCACTTTAACATCGCCAAACATTCTGTTTAAATTGACACACATGCGAGTTTATTGTCAATTATGAGCAATCACGGCATACATCTTGCGGAAAGCTTTTTCATATCCAAGTGAGTTGTTAAAATGTTGTGCACCCGTTCTATTGAGATGCCCACAGTCTCAGCAATCTCACACACTTTCACTCTCTGATCATTTATTACTATATCGTGGATTTTTCCAATCATTTCTGATGTGGTGACCTCATTTGAACGAGCTGGACGTTCTTCATCAAAAATGCTTGTACAGCCATGTTTGAATTCAGCAGTCCAATATTTTATGGTCGATTTTATCTTATTATTCGTTTCCTTTTTCAAAAACAAATATTTTGTCACTGCTCGATATTCATTTTTTTTCCATTGTTGTAAAATCACAAAAGTTGTTCTATTTAAATGGCTGCCACTCACAATCTAAATCACTAAACGACTTGAAAATTTGACAGGATTGTTTTGAGGTTATGTTTATGAAAAATATAATTTTTTAAATAGTAGTAGGCCGAGGCCAGATGTTTATTATGCAACCCTCGTATAATAGGCAGGTAAAACGAGTTTATTTCTGCCATCATGCTTAAATGAAAATGGTTTTAGTATAGATTGAATCTTTTAAAGTGAAAGTCCGAATCAATACATAGATCTTCCCTTATTGTAAGAGAAATTAATGCACAAACTCATAAGATATTCCAGCTAACTCCATGCAATGAACATTATGGTATATAAGACTGATAGATATGTAACCTTCGGTGCATATGTTCGGTCAGGACTGAACTAGCTTTCTTCTTGTAGTGTTTGTGAAAGCAGATGTTTTCAAAGAATCCTGTAACAAAACAATGGCACCAAATCTCATCGAGTATGTAGAACAGGGAATAGTATCTTGAACATATGTAGATTTCAAATAAATCCGTTGTATGAAGAGGTTTTACAACGTTATATATTCAAAAATGTCACCATATCGGTTGTTTTATGTAAACCTGCTTATTGTGAAGATGAATATGGAAATTGTGTGTTAAAATATTGACTCTTTTATATTATCCACTAAGGATAAATGATTATAACCATTGTTAACTTTAGTTTTCCATTACAAATAAAAATGCATACCAAATCTGGGTTTGTATCAGAGACTAAAATAAAAAAAAATCCTTAGAGAGTAGGTCTCCTTGACGACTTTTCGATTTTTGATAATTTTTTTAATATGTTATTTTTCAAATTTTTTTAGAGCATTTTCACTTTTTGACGATCTTTTCAATTTTTGACTATTCTTAAGGGAATAGATTTAATTGTCGCTAACTCTCACAGACGATGCGACTTGGTTGTTCTATTGACATCCTTGCACAAAGTAAGTGTAGCTATGGCGAGTTCATAAGGCTTTCTACCTACAAAGAATACGAAAATTTAGTCGTCTTCTGGAAAGTTGATGTAGACCGTTTCCTTCCATTTACTTGAACATACGCCAAATAACCATGAAGATACAAAAATGTAGAGAGAATTTACTCATATAAGATTATATTATTGTCTGAAGTATTATTAAAAACAATTTTGAAATTAATTCAAAGCTTAACGAAGTTTACAGCTCTCCTTGTTCAGTCTTGAAATGTTTTTTTCATGAACTTTTTTTACCTTTAGAGATTCTATTCTTGATTGCAAGAAAGATAATGAGATATTGTAAAGCCTTTCAATTCAAATAACAACACTTCATTGAAATTATGCTTTATAATTTTTTTAAGATAAGTACAAAATTTTGTTTTGTTACGGTTCTCAGTTAAAATAACCCCTGAAGACATATGTTTTGTTAAATTTTAATTTTTAACGTGACGTTCTCCTTTATTAAGCAAGAATTCTCAATCTAAGAAAACTATTATAGAAGTTTTCAGTAAATCTATGTTTTGGACAGATTAGCAGGCGAAACTATGTACATCATTGTCATCTATATTTTATCCTACTTTGGTAAATAATAATATTGCCATAAATAAACTTCAACGCCGTTTTTTAAAAACAATGCTTGCTGTAATGGAAAAATAATTTTTCAGCTTTAGTTTTCGGGTAGTTAAAGTTATTCATGTGCATTGAGATGAAATAGAATTTAGATTTAAGAAATTTAGCTCTCTAACTCTTAAATCACGGTTTTTTTTTAACTCATTCTCTTGTTTGTCATTCGTTCATTCTATTGTTTCATTTTGAGAATGGGACGTATATTTTCTTCCTAAAAAAATTGCTATACTTTTTTATCCGTCACACGTGAGACTTGATGGGTGAGATATTTGAGATTTTTACAGAACGACCTAAATGGTTTGCCCGAAGAAGTCTCACTGAAAACACGTCGGGATATGTGGTAGCTGCATGATAGAGCCCCCGCACATTTCACAAGGGAAGTAAGGAAAGATTTGGAAATATTTACCTAAGACGCTGAATCGGAAAAGGCGACACATCCGGTGACCAGCATGTTCACCTGAATTAAACCCGATAGATTTATTTTTAGGAGTCTATTACAAACAGATTATCTACGAGACAAAGAGACACAGTAAACAGTAGTGCTAACCGAGGATGGTAGAGGGTAACGCTCACTGGCGACGGTAAACGGTAATAACTGACAATGGCGATGATAACTGACGATGCTCAAAGGTAACGCTAAAAGACGATGGTAGACGATAGCGCTTATTAATAACGGTAAATGGGAATATAATTGATCGCCGTAGACGATGACCCTAACTGAAGATGGTTATTGGTAAGGCTTTACCTCTCTGACAATGGCAGGAAGCGCTGACAGCCAAGGAAATGTATTCCAGTTTTAATCCACTGCCGATATCTTGGCTGGAGTGGCCACCGTCTTTGCCTAGACCTCTATTTGCCTGCGCCATTGCGTAAAGAAAAGAGACTCATTAGGAGATGACATCGATCTCTTCAATACAGTTTTCTTTTTATTATTATCAGAAATTAAAATATATTGTTGCATAATACTGTTACAATATATTTTTTTAAAATCTCTGAACTAACTTTCAATTTCAATTTGAATTTAACTAATCTAAGAAAACCTTAATTTCCATTATAACTTCAAAACTGCATTAAGGTATACGGAAAAAAAATGCGCGTGCTAATCTGTCCAAAACATAGAAAGCTATGGGTTCCTAAAGTCAGTTTATAATTTTGGTTGGAATTGACTACTAAATAACTACAAATACAATGATTAAATTAAAATATATTTTACATACATTATTTATAATTTATATATAATATAATTATTTATGTCATAATATAATATTCACAGATAGAAGATATACATATATTTAATACAGTTAATATAAAAATTCTATAAAGTTTCTCAAAATGTATTTGATATTTAATTGTTTAGTGTTTATGATTCAAATTTTATGTTATATATATTGCTCGCGAACACCCAGTTGATGAATTTTATTAAATTAATAACAAAAAAATATGAATATTAATTATTTCGCAGACTGAATCGGGTCTATTTGGTATCGTCCGGAAAAATTGTCTTTCTATGGTGGTAGCTATATATTCTGTGCTAATGAGTACAAAAACCCTCAGGACGTCAATTTGACTCAGACTTAATTAGTTTCACTCTTGTAGTTTCAGGCAAAGCAGACAATTTCGAACAACTGTGCAACGACGAAACTTGCCTTAAACCTCGAGTGTGTCGAATAACCAATAAGGTTGTGAACATGTGCAGAGTTGAAAAATATTCACTTTATGATCTGTACCTTGTTATTGGTTGTTTTTGCCCCTACGGATATTGTGAAGATAAGTATGGAAATTGTGTGTCAAAATATTGAACTTTTCAGTTTATCGAATAAATATGCACGATTATAATAATTATTAACTTTAGTTTTAGTAAATTTAATTGTATTTATTTATACCTTCGTATTATATCAACTTTATACACTGCAATACATAACTTTTCTTTACTAAACGTTTATTTCATTTTGCCAAAAATTGCATTTTTAGTGTTCCGTATGGAACACTTATAAGATCACTTAAGTGTCTGTTTGTCTGTCACACCCGCTTTTCTCCTCCGAAACTATTTGACGTAGAAAGTTGAAATTTGGTATTAATATAGAAATTGATGGCCTCATCAGAGCCGTGTTGTTTTGAAAGTTAAATTTTGACTTAAGGGGTTAGTTTTGGGGGGGGGGGGTGAAATCGGCAGGAAAAAAAATTTTTTTTAGTAGGTCATTAAGTGGGGTGTCAAATAAAGCTTGTAAAAACACGAGTTCAAAAATATATATAAATGTCTTACATGCGCACACTGTTCTTTGTATTATTTTGAAAAAATCGTGAAAAATCGCTGTCCCCCCTCTATTTCGAAAAGTACTGATCCAAAAATTTTGAAAAAAATTCTGGAATATTCTCCACGGAGTGTAGATTGAACGAAAATTATCACGAGTGCATTACCTTTAATAATTTATATATAAAAAAAAAAATAAAATTTTAAGGTCATCAGTTTTCAGTCAAGATCGGAAACAAACTTTGTTGAAAACTCATTTGGGGTGTGTTTTGTGAAGGCACTGATCATTTTATACCTCCGTAACAAACATTTTTATTTCAGAAGCAATCAACGTACGGAACACTAATTGCGCAAGTTCAACTTGCACTTGACCGGTTTTCTAACCTGGCCTCTAAGCAGGGTAGTGCGATGTCTGTCAATTAGAATTGGTTCATTTATATTTTGAGTTAAAGATAACGGATAGCTTAAAAGAAAATAATAATAATATTAAAAATGTACAGAAGATAATAATTTTACAATTAAAATAAAACTTGGCCAGGTATATTTTTTTTAAACATTTTTTCAAAATCATATGACGTTGGGTAAGAGGCAGAGTGTCTAAAATAGGATATTTTTGAGAATTTTTATTTTTTGGAAAAGAAACAATTAATCTTCATTGTCCTTCAAGTATTTCACGGGTTGAAGCTCAGGAACCAACTTTTTTTTAGTAATATGTTTGCTTTAAGGTTTAGAAAATTGGTAGGTGATTGTAAAAGTAATATATCATATTTATCGAAAAAATATCGACAGATGTATTTAAAATACAATACTTCCTTTAGTAAGAGAAGCAAAATCAGCATGACTTTATATGAAATTTGATTTTAAATACTGAAATTCCCTATGATAGGTAAGATGTTAAAGAACATTTTAAATACCTAAAAACATTAAATAAGGAAATAACTAGGAATCTCCTGGGGGTGAAAGAATTTCTTCTGCCTGTAACAGAGTGTGATAAATAAGAAGTTCACGGTGTGATGTTTCATTATATAAGTTTCATACTAGTATGACTTGAACCGGTTATTTGAGAAACCACATTTTTATCAAAATCAACTTCATGTTAGAAATCGAAATTTAAGCTCAAGGCTCATGATTTAGTTGTGAAACATTAGTCCAGGCCACCCCCAGGCAGCTGGAGAGGTGCCAATTGGCAGTGTATTTGAGTAGAGTGTTTCTCCTCTGCAGCGATTGTTGCGCTAGTGGAGCACTAGCAAAACAAACTAGGGTGATGCAATCTGTACGGTGATCTCGTTATCAGACATCACTAATATCAATCAATGTTTACTTCTCAATTTGTCCTCTTAACTGGTTTTCTGTAATTTTTCAATGTTGTTGTTCATTGTTTTCAACATTTTAAATATAAAAAATAAGCGAAGTGAGACTGACAGTGAGAACGTCCCTAGGCGGAAAAAGAAAGGTATTAAATACAAAAGTGAAGTTATCAAAAAAGCAAGAGTAAAGGGTTTTAAATATGTTAATTGGAAGGAAAAAATGTTCCTGCTATATTTCCACCATTATCAAAAAATTGCAAGTAAGTATTATATGCCATTTTCCTAAAAGTAACTTGTTTAAAAATCGACCTATTCGTCTAAAGTTATTATGTTTGACTTTCAGCTGCACGAAGAAATGCTTATCAATTTTTACAAACGACGAGAAAGAGCAGATTTTTCAGCGATTTAGAGAACTCAATACAAAAAACGAGCAAGATTTTTATCTACAAGGCCTCATTTCTGTGAGTAAAGTAAAGCAACGGCGCAGAAGAATGGCAGTTGATGAGTCTTTAAAGCCAAATAGAAGCAACACCTATATTTATTCAATTTCCATCTCAAATAAAAAAGTTGTTTGTAAAATAGCCTTCTGTTACCTATATGGAGTAACAGTTAAGAGGGTCAGAAGGCTTTGCTTTCTTCTTAGTGCTGGAAGGGAGGGAAAGGCATCCCAGGAAATGCAATACCTGGCATTATTATAGATGCTATTCGCGAACATATCAAGTCTTATCCTACTAAGTTGTCTCATTACACCACCAAAGAGAAGGTTTAATTAAATGAGAAATTAGATATAACCACTACGCACAATATGATTACACAAAAATATCCTAACTATGGGACCGTTAAATACTCATATTATAGGAAAATTTTTAAAGAAGACTTTGATCTGTCCTTTGGCAGATCACAAGTAGATACTTGTTGTACCTGTAAAGAGCTTTCAATGAAAATACAAAGCAAAGTATTGAACGATACTGCAAAGAGAGCTGCAGCCGCAGAAAAAATGGTCCATTTAGGCGTGCAAAGAATTTTTTCGACCAGATGAAAGTTGTTACTGAAATGGTAAGGTCTAATGAAGAAGTTAGAGGTATCACGACTGACTATATGCAAAATCTTCAATTGTCTCTGATTCTGGTGCGAGAAGTGTTTTATCTTCGTCAGGTAACAGTGAACGTTTTTTGTATTCACGATCTCAAAACTGGACAGGCAACATTTTCCTTGTTTCATGACGGTAAAGGTACTAAGGGACTGAATGAGGTATGCTCGTTTCTTATGAATTATTTGATCGAAAACATGCAGTCGGTAAAATAACTTCATGTTTTCTCTGGTGTCCAAAACAAAAACCATCTTGAGATTTTTCTCGACTTTGGTTTTTCTGAAAAAATTTAAGACCATTGATCATTACTTCTCCATCAGAGGACATTCGATCCTATCTTGCGACAGGGATTTTGCTGTACTTAAAAGAAAAATAAAAAGAACAGACTGGATATATACGACGAGGATTTGTTGGAAATTTCATTATCTAGACTTTTTTTTTGGTCCACATCTGACTTATTTAACCAGAGTTATTCATATTTTAAGCTCAAAAAACGCGTTTTCAAAACTTAAATTGTTTATAAACAAAAGAGCACAAGTTTTTCGAGGTTCAAAACTCAGGACTGTACTCCTGGTGATACTTCAGAGAGAATAAAATCGTAATATTGCTGTATCTAGACTGTGTAAATTCAAATGCTTTTTTTACTGCAAAATAATAGCCTCCTTTATCTTTTTTTTTATATCGTAGTTCTAGATTTGTGAAATTAAATTTATGTTTAGTAACTGTTTATTTTTTGTGCTGTATAGTCAATGTCTTTGTTATCTCTAGTAAATATTAATCCATCAGTTTTCTTTTCTTTTTTTGCGATAAAGTGGTGATACTAGAGTGTCCTTACAAAACAAAAACCTCAAGCTGCTTGCTATAGAGTAAAAATCTTCGATAATTGTTCGTGCGATATTTGCGGTTTTATCGAAAATCATAATTTTTTAATTATTGGGCGTGAAAGAAGTAAAACATGGTTGGAATACTGACATGTCAGTGTGCCAAAGATTTGGCATTCCCAACATGGTTGGAATAAACAAATACATTTTAAAATTCTTCTATCAATCTAACCGATATATTTCTTTAAGAAATAAAAATCTCGTGATTATATTTTTATTGGTCAAAAACTGAAGTTCTATTGTTGTCCAATTGATCTAAAATTTTGCACACCCGTATAAAATGCAATTCTAAACACTTTTTCCCAATAAATATTTTCGATATTTTAACAAACAAAGTAACTTTTAGACCTTAAACTTTAGATGATTGAAATTTCTCCCCAAGTGACAAATGGCAATCCGTACGGCAAAAGCATTTCATTTGATGTAGAATTCACTTATAAATTCACTTTTTTTCTAAATATAGCAATAAAGTAAAATCCCATATACCGCACACTTTCTGCCTGTCACTGTATAAATCGGAAGAAAACCGAAGTAGTATATCCCGAGAAGTTTCTGTGTTAATAAACTGACAGAACAATAACAAATGAAAGCAACAACATAATCATTCGCTAAAAAGATTTAATCAAGAACATTTACAAATAAAAATATGTGTCTTATTTTAATGTGAAGTAGTATATTTTTAGTGTTCCGTATGGAACACTTATGGGATCACTTCGATGTCCGTCTGTCCGGCTGTCACACCGGATTTTCTCTGACGCTATTTGACATAGAAAGTTGAAATTTGGCACAAATATAGAAATTGATGGCTCAATCAGAGCCATGTTGTTCTGGAAGTTAAATTTTGTTATAAGGGATTAGTTAAAACTCCTTATACCAATCGGATGTGAAAATATTTTTTTACCTGGTCACCGAGTGGGGTGTCAAATGAAAGCTTGTGAAAATACGAGTTCAAAAATATATATAATATAATACTTGCACACACTTTTCTTTGTATTATTTAAAGAATGGCCATGTCTCCCTACTTTATCTCGAAAAGTACTAATCAAAAAATATTCATCAAGTGTAGATTGAGCGCATTACGTTTGATACTTTATCTAGCGTAAAAAAACTCTGAAAACTATATGACATGACAAAATGGTGGAGCTTCTTTTAATATACTTTTCAGTACATTACTGCTACCACAGTAAATCCAATACAGTAGTGAGAGTGAGCTCCAAGTTGGTGACGAGATTTTGACGGCGCGTGCGTCGACAGGTTAATTCTTCAAATCGGCCTCTCAGTGTATATATTTGATCTTGGAATGTGTCTTTTGAAATGTATTGCCGATCGTTTCTTGATGTGACTGCAGTTCATATGAATTTAAAGAAGAAAGAGTTTATATAAAAAGAGAATTAAAAACATTTGTAAGAGATGAGAATCGAAAAGGTTGACAAACAATTTATATAATCATGGGGAAAGCAGGTTATTGTTGTGCAGTTGACAATTGTCAAAATAATTCAAAAAGTACGCCGGGAGTGAGTTTCTTTTTTTTCATCACAGATGTTGAAAGGTAAGTGATTTAATTAAAGAATATTAATTGCGTAAGAAATCATACGCTGATAAATTGAATAATTCTGAGATGACATTTTCTTAGTTATAGAGCAAAAATTTGGCTTGCAGCAACCAAACGCGCCGTCAGTTATTCAACTGAAAATTTCTGCAATGTAAATAAAACATAGGCTTTTCTAAAATGTGCACTCTCCATAGATTTCTATATTAGAGAGGGTATTTAAATCGCACTAATAAAGTCATATTTCAAAACATGTTTATTATCGTGGAAATTTTTTTTTTCATATTCGTCGGGTTTAGCTCGAATATAATTCTACCTGTGAGATAATAATACTTCGTGTGTCAAAGGCTAACAACACAGATAAAGATCCTTGTAACAGTCGGATTTTATTGTAGTTACAATGAGACCCAATCAGGCCCAGAAATATTCAGTTTGTATTGAGACAAAAAATTCCTTGCTGAATTCAAATATGTATTTAAAAATTTGGGTTTCAGTTTTCACTTTTGGGCCAATAAAGCGTTGGGCCCAAAATCTGGTATGCCTATTCAATTCTATGGAGAAAATGCTAAAACTTTTGTCTGCAACATTTTTTCTGAAAATGCCTTCCTGTCAAGTTTTTCATTTGGATTCATCTCTTTTCTGACAAAACGTTCCATTTTTTTATTTTTTTTTATATTATTCATGTTGCATTAACTTGACATTTTATTAAATAAAAAAATTTCAAACATTTGTTTAATATGAGGATGGACTGAAAAGTTTGCGGCCTCACCAAAAAATAATTATAATTTTTTATTATAATACCCTCAATAAGTTCATAATTTCTTTGGTTGTCACAGTGTAAAATTTCGTTGCTATAGAATTTGTGGTTTTTAGGTTAGAACGAGTTTAGTGAGACCAAGTGCAGCGTTTTTGGAATAATGGAAAAAATTGAACAACGTGCGGTCATCCAGTACCTGTTTACAAAAAGATTAACACCAAAGGAGATCCACGATGATATGAAAACAACACTATGGGAATCTGCTCCGTCATATACTACTGTGAAAAAATGGGTTGCAGAATTTAAACTTGGACGAGAGAGCATCGAAGATGACCCTACGTCTACGACTGAAGAAAATATCGGCAAAGTGTGTGATCTCATATTGAAAGACCGTAGATTAACTATCAGGGAGATTGCAGACACTATAGGCATCTCGTATGAACGAACACAAAATTGCCTAAGGTTTCCGCTAGCTGGGTCCTCAGATTGCTTTCAGTTGAACAAAAACGATTTCTCCCGACTGTTTGGAGATATTTGAGACTGATCCGCAAGATTTTTCTAACAGGTTTGTGACAATGAACGAAACCTGGGTTCACCACTATACTCCAGATTCAAAACAACAATACAAGCAGTGGAAAAAATCTGGTGAACCGACCCCAGAGAAAGCGAAGGCAATTTTGTCGGCTGGAAAAGTGATGGCGTCAGTTTTTTGGAAGGCCAAAGGTATTATGGTGGACTATCTTCTGAAATGCGAAACAATAAACTCGACTTACTATTGCACCCTCTTGCGTCGTTTACGTCAAGAAATTAAAGAGAAACGCCTAGGATTACTGAGAAAGAAAGTTTAGTTCCATCAGGACAACGCTCGCGTTCACACTTCATGTGTCAAAGTCATCGAAAAGGCTATCAATCAGCATCTTCTAAAATATCTTGAAGGATTCAACATTATTAGTGATCACCAATAAAGCTTTCGTAAAAATAGATCAACAGGAGATCTTCTGACTTATGTAACACATGTTTGGAACAACGCAATTGAACACTTTGGAGAATCTCGAGCGGTTGCTCTTGACATATCCAAGGCATTTGACCGTGTTTGGCACGATAGGCTGTTGGCTAAGTTACGTTCTTATGGTATGCCTGGAAAGTTCTGTTTGTGGCTCTCATGTTTCCTCAGAGAGCGTTCTTTACGAGTGGCAGTCGACGGATTTCTTTCTAACACCTTCACTATCAGCGCCGGTATGCCCCAAGGTTCCATACTATCTCCTACTCTCTTCCTTATTTATATTAACGATCTGCTGGAAAAGACCGAGAATCCAATCTACAGCTTTGCAGATGACAGTACACTTATCTCTTCATTCACTTTGAATGCTCGGACATCGACTACTCAGACGAATATCCGCAGACAGCAGGAAGTCATTCAACTTAACAAAGACCTGGAAGAAATTCTATCTTGGGGTGACAGTAACCAAGTGGAATTTAACGCTACAAAAACCCAGGCGGCAGTTTTTTCTAAAAAAGTTAACGTTGCAGAACCCGACATAGTTATGTCGGGGCATTCCATCCCTCTAACATCGTCACTCAATCTGTTAGGCGTTAATTTGGGAGCAAATATGTCCTGGCATGAACATGTTGCAGGCATAGCAAGGAGAGCTTCTCAAAAGTTGGGAATATTGTTTCGAACCAGAAAGCTTTACACTCCACAACAACTGTTAATTCTTTACAAAGCTCAAATTCGACCAACTATGGAATACTGCTCCCATGTTTGGAGCTCCGCTCCCAAACATACACTGCATTTGTTGGATTCTATCCAGAGAAGAGCTGTTCGTCTGATTGGACACCCGGAACTGACCGACGGCCTTGATTCGCTGGAACATCGCAGAACGGTTGGCGACTTGAGCCTATTCTACAAGTACTTTCATGGAAAGTGTTCGAAGGATGTGGCCCGCTTAATTCCTCCCAGAGCGGTGCATGTTAGGAGTACACGTCGCGCTAAGACTTCACATTCGTATGAGGTTCAGCTTGTTACTCCTCGTACAACGCTTTTCAAGTAGTCTTTTATATGGAGAACATCATACCTTTGGAATAGTTTGCCCAGGACTGTGTTTCCCATCGAGTACAATCTACAGCGATTCAAGAACAACGTGAATTGCTTTCTCCGCACACGTGTCGCTCCTGTAGCGCTTTAGGGATTTCCTGTAGCACGTGTGCTAGACCCATAAAAAAAAAAACTTCTGTTGAGTCTATGGCTCAAATTCGTGATTGTGGTTTCGAATTGCTGCTCCACCCGGCTTATTCTTCTGATTTGGCACCTTCGAACTTTCATCTGTTTCCAAACCTAAAAAAAACACCTCGGTGGCTAGAAATTTTCATTAGAAGTCGAAGTTGTAGTTAACCAGTATGTTGAAGACCTTGAGGAAACTTTTTTTGAAACAGGTGTGGAAGAAGTCCATAGAGCTAGGTGGAGATAACATCGAAAAATAAAAATATTTTTGTACGTATTTTATTTTGTTTTCTTGACTAGGCCGCGAACTTTTCAATCCACCCTCGTATCTATGATTTCGAATGATAAGACTTTGCACAGTAACATTATTTCTATTTAAAATCTCCCTCTGGCCGCCTTTTTAACATGGCGGCCTGCCATGTGACCTCTTGAAAACTGAGATCTGATTTTCTTATACAGTTACCTCTGAGTTTCGCTATTGTATTGGGTTTACTGTGTTGCTACCACGTCGCTGAACCGGGACAAAATAATTTTATTTTATTTGTTTATAATTAAACAAATATTTAGGTAGTAAATATTTGTTTTACACTTTTGTTACTAGATTCTACATTGAGCTAGATTGATTTATTTGCTGTTAGGTAGCTAAGATGCTACGCCTATTATACATTATTAACTACGAAAAACGTGAAGAACATATGGGATCTTAAGATCTCAGGGTTCTAATTAACTTAGCCTAGATTTTATTTTATTTTAAAAGCAATCACCGTACAGAGCACTATTTACGCAAGTCCGACTTGCACTTGGCCTTTTTTTTTCTTGCAAAAGGGATAGGTTATTAAATAATACCCAATTTAGCAATATACAAAATCATATTTTTATTAATATAGAAGACATACTTAAGGACAAATAAATGTTATTTTCTTTGATATGACAAAAATAACATCTAACAATAAAATGACACATTCTTACTAATACAATAAATTAAAACACAGAACATTTCTATGCGCAATAGTTTATTTTTATGAGTATTTTTATTATTATAATTCGTGCAGTGCTTTATACAATATTTTTGTACCAAATTTCATAAAAATTTACAGAAAAAGTTAAACTTGTGCATGAGCATATTGGCACATTTATAACTTAATTATCTAATTAAATACATGGTTTTCCTAAGAGCCATCTACAATTATGTCGGAGCAGTAATTCGCATTAATCTCACGGAAACATCAGGAAATGCAACATGAAACAATTAAAAACTGATGTAATTGTAGATAAGTGTTAGAAAAGGCGTTATAATTTAATAACGATGGGTACGTATGTACAATTTTACTCACTGCCTATTTATATAATTTATATGTATTTTTCCAGTATTTCATGTTGAGGTAAACACCGTCATCACGGCCACTTTAGCCTTAATTATGAATTCAGACAGAACAATTATTATTACTTATACAGTTTTTTTCATGCTACCCAAATATCACAATCGAGAAACAATTGATTTTTCAGATTCCACCACTCTGTATATTCCTTCGCATATATTTTCTAATTATCAAAAAGATTGCTATTTGCTGCTTTCAAGAATATATATAGGTGTTCATTCATTTCTTATAGGTTGAGAGTTTGCATATTTTTTCATCTGGCGTATTAGATCGTTTGGCGGCTAGTAGGTTACAAAACGATTAAGTAAGTCTGATTAATGATAATACAATAATGAATGAACCTACTCATCTTTCAACCAAAAATTTAAAATTAACTACATATTACTTAGACAATTTTCCAGAAAAACATAAGTTACTTCGAATATATATCCGAAAAACTGGAAAAAATGAAAATTTAATTGTAGAATGAATAACAGCAGATGAAACACTAAAAAGAAAATGTCCTATAAGATTGGTTGGTAAAACAATATCTCACAGTATTGGAGAAATGCTCATCATATACGGTTTCGATAGTAGTTAGAATTTTATTATATATTGTCGTATATCAAGTTTTTTTTGAAGGGGGAGAGAGATTCGCTCTTAAGACACAATTTTTATTTGCGCAATTGGTGTTCCGTACATTGATTGCTTTTATAATAAAAATTTTTGTTACGGAAGTATAAAATGATCAGTGACTTCACAAAACACATCCCAAATGAGTTTTCAACATAGTTTTTTTCTAATTTTTACTGAAAACTGATGACCTTGAAATTTTTGTTTTATTTTATATACCAGATAGATTATTAAAGGTAATCCACTACTGATAATTTTCGTTCAATCTACATCCTGTAGAGAATATTCCAAAATTTTTTCAAAATCTTTTGACCAGTACTTTTCGAGATAAGTGGGGGACAGCAATTTTTCGCACTTTTTTAAAAATAATACAAAGAGGGGTGTGCGCAAATATTACATTGTATATATTTTTGAACTCGTCTTTTTACAAGCTTTCATTTGGCACCACTCTCGATGACCTGGTAAGTTTTTTTTTTCTCTTTCGATTTCACCCCGCAAAACTAACCCCTTAACTCACAATTTAACTTTCAAAACTACACGGCTCTCATGAGGCCATCAGTTCCTATATTAGTGCTAAATTTCAACTTTCTATGTGAAATAGTTTTGGAGAAAATCGGATGTGACAGACGGATGGACGGACACCGAAGTGATCTTGTAAGTATTCCATATGGAGCACTAGGTCATCGAGTGTGGTGTCGAATGAAAGCTTACAAAAACACGAGTTCAGCAATATATATATATATATATATATATATATATATATATATTATATATATATATATATATATATATAATGTAATACTTGCGCGGTCCTCTCTTATCTCGAAAAGTACTGATCAAAAAGTTTTGAAAAAATCCTGAAATATTCTCTACAAGGTGTAGATTGAACGAAAATTATCACGAGTGCATTACCTTTAATAATTTATCTGGTATATAAAAAAAAAAAATTTCAAAGTCATCAGTTTTCGGTAAAGATTTTAAAAAAACTTTATTGAAAACTCATTTGTGGTGTGGTTTATGAAGTCATTGATCATTTTATACCTCCGTAACAAAACTTTTTATTCTAAAAGCAATCAACGTACGGAACACTAATTGCGCAAGTCCGACTTGCACTTGGCCAGTTATTTACTTTTAAATCGCCATTAGTACAAGATGACCTTTTCCGTTTTAAAAACAAGTAGATTTTTATTGTCCTATTGAAGAGAAAAATATATAGTAAGATTCAGGTAGTCCAATTAATATTTTTAGCGCAAAATACGATAAATTTTAATAATATTTACAATATTACTGCATAGTTGTCGCATAAAAAGGTTGAATATTTGGGCTTCAAAATCTCAAGCCAAGTATCTGATGAATCTTTTTAATCGAGCTGCCATACATACTAAATTTCAAAGTTATAAATAGGCGGTAAATGGTAGAATCTTAGTAATAATTTTTTTTTTAGTGGAACAGTAATAGGAATCTTGTACAGTTAAATAAATGCCTATACACATGAAAGATGCTTTGAAAAGTATTTTTTTTTTAAATTTTAACGGATTAAATGGCATACCAATCGTTACTGCCTCTGTTCAGGTATAAACTTGGCATTTTTAAAACATTCAGACAAATTTATCATCATACTGTAATTATTTTGTAATGTTAATACTCTACTGTTTGAAATAAAGACTATTATTATATTTATTCCTATGATCAGCAATTCTGACAAAAATGCTTAAATTAAATGTTTAAAATAATACTACTTAACATGCTACTCTCTTTACCTTTATTTGAAACATGCGCAATTGTAAAAGGAAAAAATTAAATATAAAGACTCAGTTGTAATCGTTATTTGAAGCATGCGCCCACCGTTTGAAGCTTGCGCAGTATTTAAACAAAATAGGAGAAACCTTTATTAAGGATAATGATTGAAGTAATTTGAAGTTCGTTATTCTTATCGTTATTATGGTAGGGTCTGTTTTTTTCTACTTAGGTATATAGCAGACATCAGCGAGTCGTGCGGTGAATGAAAAAATCCCCTAAGGTTGTAGAAGATGAATACTAACCTAACCTTACTTTTACTTTATTTTATTGCAATTCTACCGTAGTGTGAAAGTGCAATTCCTTCGCATGCTTAAGATAACGATAAGGACAAAGGCATGTGCAAAATAAGCGTTGCAAAATCTCTCTATTGTTTAATTTGTTATTATATATCTTTCTTGTTTCTTATGTACAAGATTCTATTAATGGACTACTGTTAAAATTATTTGTTAAAGGTAAATGGGCGGATATCGTGTTTATAATATTTACAACAATAGATGTGAACATTACTTAATCTATTTAAAGAAGTAATAAAGTTAGTTAAGGATTTTAAGTACAAGAACTAGAACTAAGTTAATAAATTTAAAGTTTTGCTCTATTACTTATAATGTATAAAAGTCTCCATACCAGCAGGTAAATTGAGGATTCTTGCTACTGAAAATAAAGGATAAACGGGAGAAGAGTTACAAAACAGAGTGCATTTATAAAATCACAGGTAAAATGTAAGTTCCTTTTAAATGTAAATTGTAACTATGGATCAAATTATTTTCCATAAATATAAGTTGCGTTTTGAGGAAATTGTTTACGTAAGATATATAAATGAATAGCATGTTATTTAATTGAAGTGGCATAGTAACAAATTGTTCAGATTAAATGTGATCCTATACCCCTATATTGACATTTATAAATTGCACTTTATACCGTTGCCAACCAACAACAGTGTCACAAACTTATTTCAATGGATTGTTGCTACATTACTTCAAGTTTCCATTCTTAAATTCTACGCTAGTCTAATCGCCTTAAAATAGATTTCAATTGATAAGACTCATACTCAGCATATTTTTCTTTTAATTATATATTTTTTAATAAATCGATCCAATTTCATTATAAAAAACATGATAAATAAAGGTTTCTCTTCTATAAATTATTTTCTTAATTTAAAAGGAACTTTTCTTTTATCTGTTGTTTATTAATTGAAAAATTAACCCATTTACATTGTTTTTTTTTGCAACTCCCTTATTCATCATCAGAAAAAAGCTAAATACAAAACCTTTTTGTTTTGTAAGTTGAACATAATAACATAATTTAAAGCTGATTAAGTGTTATGATGTTATTAGCTATGTGTTAGAAGCTAAAATTTAGTGAACGTTTACCAAGATAGCGATTGGAAAAAAATGATGGTATCTTTGGATATTTTATTAAGTAGGCTTTATTAAGCAGATAGGAAAAATTTCTAATTCTTTCAAATTGTTGAAACGTTTCCTTAAAATCCTTGACTAAAATATTAAAAAATTTAAAATATTAGGTCTATCATAAGCACATAAAGATAAATATGATACGGTAAAGCACAATCAAAAGCAAGAATGATCTAAATCTATTTGTTCCTTTAAAGAATCATCATTACAATAATATATTTAATAATTTTTTGGGTATAACTTTGGTACAAATTCTAACCAGTGTAAAAGTGTAACTCTCATTGTACACGTTTCTATCAGTTTCAGTTCACAAACCAAAAAGTTTACTGACGTCTAAACGTGTTAAAAATAACCGAACCTTTACACTGTGGTTCGAGTTAAAATAACATCTTGTCTAAGTGTAATAACCAGTGTTCTTTTTAACCTTTTCTAATATATATGTAATTATATATATATATATATATATATATATATATATATATATATATATATATATATATATATATATATATATATATATATTAGTGGTTTTTCGGGTATCCCGTGTTAGCTTAAAGTCCCTTGATGGACGGTTTCGCTGACGTTTCGATAGAATCTCGTCCATCTTTTTCAAAGTGGTGTCTTGGCGTAACGTCAGCGAAACCGTCCATCAAGGAACTTTAAACCACTACCACATTTCACACCCGTGAGAACATTTGTCATAACATTTATATATATATATATATATATATATATATATATATATATATATATAAAAGTTTTTTTTTTCAAAAGTTCTTTGCTTTATGAGTGTCTAAGATACAAACCAAAAAGGACTTAAGATTATATTATCTTCATTTATTATTTGTGAAGCTTATCATATTTTATGTGAATTAATTCCTTCAGATGGGGACAAAGAGATTTAGAAGATTTAAAAATAGATAACATCCCTAGGATCTCAGAAAATAGTAACTACGGATCAGCTGATCTGTGACAGACATGTTCACTCTTTTCGGAGAGTAATAAAATACATATTTTAATTATTTAATCAAATTAAATCAAAACTTCGTTTTTAAGGTACCACCAGGCTACTAAAGAATTTTAAAAATTTGAATGTACTCGTCGACAATGAAATTGCGGTACAAGCTGTCAAAGTTTGTCTTTTAACAAGCAATAGCATAATGCTTTTGAGGTCGTTGATATGCCACCTCTAAGTATATTAATTATTCTTCTATATTACTCCGTTACTATCAAGTTAGCGAGTGTACAGACGGGCGAATGTTTGTGAAATGACAACGATGCCTAAGGACTACCAATTTCCGCATGACTTCGGTAGTGCTCTGCGAAAACTCTGCGGTTACTTTCGTGTCGATTTTCGCACAACTTCGGTAGTGTTGTACTACGTGGTTATTTTATGAAACAAAAATAGTAGCTAGATATGTATTAGGTAGCGTCGAAGACAAAGTTATTTCGTTTAAAATAATCTATAAGAGACTAGTCCGATGCTGCACAGTGCGTAAGACTTTCCCATAACTTCAGCAGCAGAAGTGGCGCGTCTCACCATGGAGCGTTTATACTTCAGAAACTTTGCGACAGTTGTGAACATACGTGTACACGTATTACACAGGTCGACAAATTTTTTACTCATAAACCAGAATATACTTTTCCGAAGGTTTTTTACGCGCTAAATTCGAATTCGAGGTCAGAATTTCTCTGATGGCTCCGGTTTTCGAGATATACTGACCTAAAAGTTCTAAAATCACAGTTTTTCGAGATAATTGAGGTTATGTTACATCGAAAGGTAATTTTTTTATGAAATCATTAATGGGGTCCGAAAGAACTACTCTTCCTCTTCATTGGATTTGTCTGGATATCTTTTTTTTATCTTTGAGAAATCGTATGTTGAATTTAAGTAGTTATTTTTCGATTTTTGGAAAATTAAAGGCATCGAATAAATACAATTCTTCGACATCGCATTAACTTTTCTATTTGTTTATTAAACTTAAAATAAGTCTAATTTGAAAGATCCTTCACCATAAATTAACAATCGTTACAAAATTTAATGCGTCGAAGAATTGTATTTATTCGATGCCTTTCATTTTCCAAAAATCGAAAAATAAATCGAATACTTAATTTCAACATACGATTTCTGAAAGATAAAAAAAGATATCCTAAATGCATTTTGAAGAGTAAGAGTAGTTCTTTCGGACCCCATTAATGGTTTCGATGTAAGATAACCTCAAATATGTCGAAAAATCGTGATTTAGTTAGTTAGAATATCTCCAAAACCATCAGAGAAATTCTGTCCTCGGATTCGCATTCAGCGCGTCAAACACCTTCGGAAAAGTATATTCTAGTTTCTGGGTAAAAGGTTTGGCCAAATTTTGTTGGCCTGTGTTATTTTTTGATCTTATAAACAGATGATATCTAGACGGCAAGCAAAACAGGATAGAGCTTTTTTTTAAATATCATATAATGCATTAAAAAAGCGTCTTCTTTTTAGTGTTCCGTAGGGAACACTTATGGGATCACTTCGGTGTCTGTGTCTGTTTGTCGCACCCGATTTTCTTCGAAATTATTTAACATAGAAAGTTGAAAATTGACGCAAATATAGAAATTGATTCAGAGCCGTGAGTTTTGAAAGTTAAATTTTGACTTAAGCGGAAGTGAAAATTCTTTTTTTTTACCGGAGTGGTGTGTCAAATGAAAGCTCAAAAATATATATGATGTAATACTCGCGCACACTTTTCTTTGTATTATTTTTAAAAAATGGCCAAACACGCTATCCGAAAAGTACTAATCAAAAAAATTTTGAAAAAATTCTGGAACACTCCATAAAGTGTAGATTGAGCGAAATTTGTTACGAGTGTATTACGTTTCATAATTTATCTGGTATAAAAAAGAACTATTTGACCGACAAAATGGTGAAGGTTTATTTCATCGAAAGTTGTGAATTGAGACTAGTAGCTACTGCTTTAAACATTAGGTAATGAGACAAAATAATTTTGTATATTATAATTAAACAAATATTTAGGTAGTAAATATTTGTTTTAAACTTTTACCACTCGATTCTAGATTGAGTTAGATTGATTTATCGGCTATTAGGTAGCTAAGATGCTACAACTATTATACGATATTGACTAAGAAAAAACGTGAAAATACATATTAGATCTTAATATAACTAAGTTGGAAATGTGGAATCTTTGGCACAACGATACTACTCAGTATATATCACCACTACACCAAACACTTTATTTTTGCACTCGACGCGCGTTTCGCTAACCATGTTAGCTTCATCAGGAGCGATGATGAGTCAATCATCGCTCCTGATGAAGCTAACATGGTTAGCGAAACGCACGTCGAGTGCAAAAATAAAGAGTTTGGTGTAGTGGTGATATATACTGAGTAGATCTTAATATATCTACATGTCAGGAACTTTTTATCTTATTCTGGTTGGTCTGATTAGCCTGCTGAGTCAGTATCTACCTAGACATGTTTGTTCTGGGCTTTTAATTTTTTTATTGAAAATTCATTTGGGGTGCGTTTTGTGAAGTCACTGATCATTTTATATCTTCGTAATAAAAAAAAATATTTTAAAAGCAATTACTGTACAGAACACTAATTGTACAAGTCCAACTTGACCGGTTTTTATTCTTATAGAAAGGAATGAATAAGGGCATATTTCACCCTGATAAGTTTAATTTTGTCGTTAACTAATAAACTAGCTTATCGAAACTTTTCTGCCGTCTGAACGATCGCTAGCTTATTTTGCTCCTATTTAAACTATAGGAAGTTTATTAAAAATAAATTTAATTGCAAATTGTTGTAACTAACTTTACGCCGATTTTTTTGACATGACAGTTAGGGGTTTTCTTTGGGATTTCTTTGGTATACGTATATATGGATTATTCTTCCTTTATTGATAGCATGCCTGATGGTCTTGGTGTTGATGAACTAATTATCAAAAAACATTACTTTTGACATTTTCGAATCAGAAATTGATTTTCATTCCAGATCCTTGTAAACATTGCTACATCTAAATATACAATTTTTCATATAATTACCTATAACATTTTAGCTGAACGAAGAACAAATTGACTATCACTAAACATATTTTCTTATTTTAACAAAAATAAAAAGTTACATACATCTAATGATTGGTTTCTGGGAATGAAGGCAGCTTATAGTTGTTTGGCTGAATATATAAATTCTTAAAGTGAGCTACGCTTATGCATTTTCTATATTTAAGTATTACTCAACAATATAATATACCTTCTGTAACAATACATGCATTCATTCGAAAAATATAAATCGTCGCCTTCATAAAAAAATGAATTTTGTTTTGAAAAATTACTGACCAGAAAATAATAAAGACTAATTTTCCAGTAGTAATCACTTTCACAAACTTAGCTCATGCAGATCAACAGGAACGCCTTTATGTTATTCAAGACGCTTGTACAGGGTGATCATTTTTAGACGCCTGGCGGCGATTTCTGGAAAATTGTTGAATATTTATTTTGTTTTAAATGTAGAAAGGTATAGTGCATGTCAAGGAGTATACTGACGTATTTGACATTTGGTAGTGAAAGCGACGCTAGGCGCTGCGATGCCAAGCAACTTTTTTTCCATCGACATACCTTTTGTAAAACGGTATTGGAAAGCCTTAATTTTTTTCTACATTTTTTCCTTTTGCAAAAAAGTTATGCAGCAAAAACCCTCTATAATATTATTTTTTGGTCATCGCGGTTGCCATGGATCGTATGCCATATTTGGCGGTTTTCAAACAATTTATCTAGTAGGCGGCTGTCATACTTTAATCTAACAGCTCTTGTTTGCACTCCCATTCAATTCAACAGAGTGAAACTAAGTAAAGAGTGTGTTAATAGCTTCTGGTTGAAGTAGTTTCCCTAAAAGAGTAGATATGGGAAGCCGTTAGACCGTATCGAGAACGTTACCCCGACAGGTATATTCCGGATCACACTGTTTTGTCGATTAGAACGAAACTTGAGGAGCAATATGGATGCATTTTCTGGATAGAAAGATGAAAAAATAGCCGAAAGTATGCAATATTTTGAAAAAATCCATAAAATTCTACCAGAAAAGCGAGCAGGCAATCAAATGTATCTTATGGGGCGATTCAGAAATCTCTTAAACAAATACCATGACTATAAAATGCTAAATGTTCAATTATTAACACAATTTGATTCGGAACGATAACTAAGTTTTGTAGCAAAAATGGTGATTAAATATGACGTTATTTTCTAAATCATATATTATGGACAGATGAAAGTAATTTTGTCAGCAACGGCAAGCCTAACAGAAAAATTGTTAATCCTGTGCTGACGAGAATCCATACAACGTTAATCAAATTCAGAATCAAGGCCATTATGGCGTTAATGTATGGTATGGGATAATTAGGAGACATTTGGTTGGATCATACTTTTTTGATGAAACACTAACTGAAAATGGATACCTTAATTTCTTAATTAATATTCTACCAGTTTTATCAGCAAATGTTCCCTTTATTTTAAGAAGGCATATGTGATATCAACACGACAGAGCACCACCTCATACAACTGCGGCTATTAGAGAGTATTTTAATGAACGGAAAAAAAATAATATTTTAAGGGATGTTTGCTGCATAACTTTTTTGCAAAACAGTTTAAGAGAAGAATATTGAAAACAAATAGGGCTTTCCAATGCCGTTTCATAAAGGGTATGTCGATGGAAAAAAAAGTTGTTTGGCGTCTTGGCGCCCAGCATCGTTTCCAGTATCAAATGGCAAATACTCCTTGACATGCATATATACCATTCTACATTCAAAAAAATATATCCAATAACTTTCCATAAATGATCACCCTGAACAATAAACTTTACAAAATATACCTCACTACTTAACATGTGCACAGGAAATTAAAGAAAAAAATGGTGTACTTCTTAATAATCGTCAGTTAGTGTAGAATGCGTGTAGTTATTTGTACAGATAGTTTAAGTAGCAACAATGTTACACATCATATAAAAGGTAGAATTTTTAAATTTCATATTCAAAACTGTTTGGCCCGTGAAATTGATTTTTTTTGATCTAGCGTCTTTTGATGATATCACGATGTTTTAAATTTACAATTTATGACCCCATCAATATTTTTATTCAAAAGAGATATGCCGCTTTTGATTGAGTATTTGAGATCTAGTTAAAGCTATAAGCATATTTCCTATACCTACCTTAAATTGAGATACTGGCGCCCCGTAAGTAACAAATTTACACTTTGATAACTTATAGTGTCTATGATTTTGGAGAAAAACAAGTTGTGTACTCAAATATTTTACAATTATATTTATTTTCCCACTAATGAGCTCAATAGCCAGAGCATAATAAAAGGTCGAACATGACAATAATTTCGAAGTTAAAAATTATTGTTGTACTGGGTAGCATTTTTAGAGTAGAAGAGAAAAAAAATGCCAGAAAATTGAGGAAAGCGCTTTCTTGAAATATCTCTTAAACGGTTCCGAAAATAAGTTGTAGGACACAAAATTTTCTACAAAAAAGGTTATAGGCAATTTTTTGGTAACATTAATAATAAATCAGATAATTACAAAACAACGTTCGTTCCCAAAATTTCATTATTCATCAAATTTTTTTTATGATTAACATTATTTATAATCGTTAAAATTAAATAGTTGCTTAAATATAAATTAATTTTAATTTTGAATAAAAAAATGTAAGCGTCTTGTAGCGTTTGTAATAAGTAATAAAAAATAATTTGAAATATATTTTGTTAAAATATCAATTATTTTTAATTTAAATTAAAAATAATTATTATTTAAAAAATGAGTAATTTACAATTTTTAGAATAGTGATCTGCGCACGAAAAATTAAGCAATCGAAACCACCGACCGGGTCAAACAAGAAATTCTATGTAGAATTTAAACTCTGCTCATTCTTTCCAGAAGTATATATATATATATATATATATATATATATATATATATATATATATATATATATATATATATATATATATATATATATATTTATATATTCAAGTGTTAATACCTACATTGTCGAGTTAAATTATAAAGGCAGTAAATAAAAGGAATTTAAAAAATCAAGTCTCAAACACTAAATCATTACTTAATCATTGAATAAAGTATATTTTCCGTGCAGTTCTTCCCTGATCAAGTTAATGGAGTCACGCGAAGTAGAAAGTCTTAAAAAATGAATTACGTTTCAAGTCCCCCCATTCTTCCACAAATAAAATTGACTAATTATCTTGAGATATATTGATTAAGTTTAGTTCAAAGAAATATATCCATTAGTTTCAATTTCCATTGTTAAATATAACGATGATACTAAATCATAAAAATATGTGAATCGTGAATTCGTAGAAAAATTGCAAAGAAACTGCATTTACAATGAATTTTTTTTTAAGATTATTTTATTTATGAGTGTGAAACTACGGATCTCTTCTTGAAAATGGTTCTTGGATCATTTCGATACGTAGCGTATAAAGTGAGTAACAGGCATATTTTATGTTTTTTGCGAGCAGTTTTAGAATGGTTCATATGTATTCAAAATATCTTGCAAAATATGAGTTTTACGGAAATTTTTGTAGATACCTTTTTTTTTAGACAATTTCTTTTTCTACAACTTATTGTATATATATATATATATATATATATATATATATATATATATATATATACATTTTTTTTTTGAAACCCATAAGAGATATTTACAAAAAAAAAAACGTTTTTTTTTTCCATTTTTCTGGTGATTTTCCGGACTAGCTAATGTGCAGAACATTTTTTTTCTATTTTATTCTGCAATAAAGTAGTAAATAACTAAGTTAGTAAAAATACTCAAAAATGGCAACATCCGGCTAAACTTTTTAAAGGTTACATTTTCGGTATCAATATGTCAGAAACTATTTAATTTAATTATAGAGTAAGTTACATATAATATGTTTGAATTCTACATAGGATCAGGTAGAAAATCGTAGCGTGTGTCACAAAATAATTTTAAGCGTTGAACAGATTTGAGCGTACGTATAGTTTTTTTTTAATTACAAAATTGATACCATGTACAAATTCCATCTTATACGTGTTTTTATTGATGGGTTAGTGGGTACATACGGTAGTGGGTACTAACACATTTCAATATTGACAAATTAAGCGGTGAATGGAGGGTATTAGTTGTAAAAAACATGAAAGAAAATTCTGCATAAATTCTGCTGAAAAGGTGTGTAAATCAAAGTAAAATAATGAAGCGCTGTTGAATAATCAATGTGTATTGTTTCTAAATGTTGATTTTATGTGCTCGCTAAATAAAATACAATAATTACTGTTGTAGGGTTGGTTCCTGGACCCGTAAATGCCATTTGCAGTGCTTGGTGCATGAACTATCAACAAAAATTTTTAATTAAATATTTTAAGATATCAAGAAAAAACTTGAATAATTTCTGATTTATATAGACACAATAATATTACAAGTGAAATATAGCCAATAGAGGGCTCCGTGATAATGAGAACCTGTTAGATACGTAACTCTTTGTAAAATTATAGTTTAGAAACAACTTTCGTTCGCATAATTTGGACTCATTAGTCATATGTGATTGATAGGCACGGAACTCTCGGGGCATGAGTTCAACTCGCACTTGACTTGCTAAATTATTAAAGATTACTATATTGAAATTTGACAACATCCATTGCTGGACTCTTGAAAAATGATTTTTAATAGTGGATCTATTAGTGTTTGTATTTTCACTACGGGAAATATGACCTGGGTGCGTTGCCTAGTCTTATTTATTTTCTGGTCTTTACTTTAAGTTTTAGCACGCGTATACTTTTAAAACGTGAATACACACTCCTTATGTTATAAAATTTTTGCTTTAGTGAAGTAAAAAAAGTCAATACAGTAGAATCTCACAAATTAGAACCACTTTGTGCACCGGGCAGTTCGAATTTCTGAAAAGTTCGAATTTCTGGACATTTTTTTTTTTACAGAAAATGATAAAATTATAATAAAACTAGTTATGTAAGCTTTATTTTAACACAAAACAGTTTTTATTTATTAACATTTAATTAATTGAACATATTAAATTCATAGAAAAACTTTTAAAAAGTTTTTTAATTATTAGGTATTTAATTGGTTTTTAACATAAAATCAGTAATACTTGTTTGTTTTTTGATTTATTTAAACTGAATACAACTTTCACACGTATGAACACTTCACTTTGACATTCAGTCATCAACTGACCCAAATTTGTACAAGCATATCAAATTTCACACGCATATGACCGAATTGTACACACCACGAATAACTCGGTGATTCCCCGTTTTATTTTTACTTTAATGAGCGAAAAAAAATAATTTGTAGTGAAAATACAAAAAAAAAGTAAAAAAACTTCCAGAAATTAGAACCCCCTGTTCTAATTTGGTTTTTCGCCTATTTAGTTCAAAATCATAGAAAAAAAATATTTTCTAGTGGAAATAAAAACCAAAAAAAAAACAATACTTCCAGAAATTAGAACCACAGGTTCTAATTTCAGAGCGTCCAATACATTGAAATGGCCGGTTCTAATTTCTGGACGGTTCGAATTTGTGAGATTCTACTGTATAATGATGAGATAGGTATAGTTTGGATACAACAATATTATGATTTTATCCTTTCTGGGATATCACCAGGAGTATTGTCCTGAGTTTTGGACCTCTAAAAGCTTGCTCTTTTGTTTATAAATAATTTAAGTTTATAAAACGCGTTTTTTGAGCTTAAAATGTGAATAACTCCGGTTATGTACGTCGGATCGAGACAAAAAAACTAAAGTCTTTGTAATGAAATTTCCAGCAAATCCTCCTTGGTTTTAAGTCACTCAAGTGCGTACATAACCTACAAAATTGAAAAAACTGATAAAATTGTTAACGAAAATGATTTTTTTTTTAAATAAAGGTCTCGCGATTCTCTATCAGATGTGATAAAAAATTTACAATTTTTTTTTGAAAATGACCAAAAAACCAATTGTTGTTATTGGATTAATAAACAATTGTAAAAAACGGTTAAAATGACTTCAAAAAAATTTTCTGATGGCATCAGAAAGCTGGCGTCGAGATTTAAAAAAAAGATCCATCCACTTGGTTCAATATTTTTGTACCAAAATTTCAGGATATTTTTGCTATAACAAAAGACATATTTTCTGAAAGTTTCAAGCCAATCGGTTGGCTTAGTCGGCCTGTATGATAAGATGAAAAAAAAACAGGTCTTTGCCAGTTTCTTCAATTTTGTAGGTTATTTATGCACTTGAACGATTTAAAACAAACGAGGAAATTTCATGGCGAAGAGTTTGGCTTTTTTTTGGCTCGATCCGACTTATATAACCAGAGTTATTCACATTTTAAGTTCAAAAAACGCGTTTTGAAAACTTCAATTGTTTATAAACAAAGCACAAGTTTTTCGAGGTGCAAAACTCAGGCAATACTCCTAGTGATACTCCAGAGAGAATAAAATCATAATATTGCTGTATCTAGACTGTGCAATTTTAAATGCTTATTTACTGCACTACTTATTCTTGATAAAGACGACATAAAAAAGTATGTACTTAATACAAGAATTGACGTTTGTCTTTAATCTGTCACATAATTTGAGAATACAATTATATTTGAAATTATCATAAAATGATCTTTGGCTTTTTCTTTAGTTCAGAAGTTTAATTTTATATGGGTTTGCCAAGTTACTATAGGCTCATTTTTTAAATTTTTGTATTTTACAATTGTTAACAATTATGACTAGTAGATAACTCTACTACAAGCTAAACCAACGAATAAAGGGCTAACAAGTAGCATTTCTTGTGTGGTGTGTCAAAGAAACTACAAAATTGTACCTAACAATTAGTTTGATTTCCTGTTGATCTTCTATAGGCATTTTAAATTGAATTGTGCCATAAAATGTTAATATGGTGGTCTATTGTTGTTATTCTATAAAAGAAAAATGCTGAAACCGTAGGTCTGCTTGCATTTATGACAAGAAGATTTCTCGTACTGACTCTGCCGTCATAGAATTTACATTAATAATAACACCTTATTGAAGCTGCATTAACCTGTTCGTTTGGTTTTCAGCAATTTTTAACAATTAATTTTAATAAAAATGGAATTATCTTTGATATAAGTATAACTTTGAATTCGACATAACAAAATGAGATTTCATTCTCTGTTTTTTATTTGTTAGGAACCTGAGAACGGTCTCCTGGAGCCGGATCAAATAAAAATATGGGATGGTTCCTAAATTCAGATGAATATTGATTCTACCGGGTATTAGGAACAGTTCAAGCCATTATAGAAGAAAATCCGCTAGGTGCTTTTTTTTAAAGCAAAAAAATCATTTTTTAATATTTTTACTAATTTAAAAAAATGAATAAATTCCGCTGAGGCTAGTTTAATAATGTTTAATTTTTTTTTATATACAAGTTTAAATTAGACATTAAACTTTGAAATAAAAACCAGTGAAAAGTTTTCGTCTTTGTGAAAATCAGCTCCTAAACAAAAAGTAAGCAAAAGCGACATCTCAGCTCAAAGTAAAAATAAGAAAACGACGACTATAATCGTTTATATTAATATGTACGTCATCATCGGTTGAAAAAGTATAATATTGTCAATAGCCAAAAATACCCCTTCCACTCACCAACTCCCGCCAGCAAGTTTAATAATCACTGATTTATTTTTTTACTCATGCAAGTTAATTGATGCTTTATAATCAAATAAAAAACAAGAATATGTGAAAAGAAAAAAATATATTGTGATCAATCATGTAAAGGTACATGTACATTTACAACCTAATAATAAACGGAATAATAACAATAATTATATCGAAAAGTAAAATTTAATTTTATATTTATGATAATTAAAAGTAATAATTTTGAAATGTATATTATTTAAGTATTGATAATATTATCTATAAATTATACGTAGATACTATAAACTACACTTTATATATGTTTGAAAAATAAGAAAAAAAAACATTTTTGTATTATGAGTATCAAAATAATATTTGTAATAATATTAATAAGAACTTTTAAATAATAAATATCTTTGGAAAAATAAAACACAGTTTTTTTTTGCGTTTACAAGTGCAAGGTATTGTTCTCACACAAAGCAGGATGAATTTTTAACACCTCGTAACGCTCTCGTTACTAAAGTCGCTATGTGCAGACTCTACTGCCTGTTCACTGAAGTACGCTAGTCCTTTATTGGTTTGTGAGCAAAACTATAATACATGGTAGGAAATTGCGTGTATCTTAAGATCAAATGTTATATTATTGTAGTAGAACAGCGTAAGAAACTAAATCAGTATTTATTTAGCTTGCAGGCGGCGCGGGAGTTGATGGGTGGAAGGAGTATTTTTGACTATAGACGGTATTATAGTTCATAACAATTACAGTTGTAGTTTTCTTATTTTTACTTTGAGCCGAATGAGCATGAGCGGATTTTTTTTCTATAATGGCTTGAAATGTTCGTAATACATGCTAGAATCAAAATCCATCAAAAATTTTGGAACAAGCTCGGTAAACTGCTGCAAGACTGAGGACATTAATTTATATGTAAGTTATTTATATGACCCTATAAATGGACAGAATTTTATTTTCGGTTGTTCTGGATTAGTTGTAAATATATTGTAAATATTTCCGCTTGCATTTTCCTACATTGAACCTTAATTTGTTAAGGAATTTGGCAACAAATTGCTACTGTTATTGGTCTGTGTTCAGATAGATAAAGTAACTACGTGTAAGTAGTATTCTTTCAAAAATATTCTTACGTTATTTATATCATGAATAAATAAAATTAATCCCCTGAACTTATTTGACGTATGCCAGAGATTTTATAGCCCAGTCGTGGAGAATTTTCAGACGACAATATTTTCGAAGTCAGAGATATTTGTTGTAATGGGTAGTACTTTTAGAATAAAAGAGGAAAAAAAAATGTTCTGATATCGGAAAATCAGGAGAAGCATCGAAAAAAAGCGTTCTTTTGAAATATCTCTTAAGGGTTTAAAAATTTCGAATATACATATATATATATATATATATATATATATATATATATATATATATATATATATATATATATATATATATGTATATCTGTATATATATATATATATATATATATATATATATATATATATATCTTGATATATATATATATATATATATATATATATATATATATATATATATATATATATATATATATGTATATATATATATATATACATATATATATATATATATATATATATATATATATATATATATATATATATATATATATATATATATATATATATATAAACAAAGTTGCAGAAGAAAAAATTTTCTAAAAAAGGTCCGTACAAGATATTTTATATACAAACAAATTATTCTAAAACTCCTCGCGTGAAACACAAAATATGAAATTTCGACGTCCGGTTCGACTAAGATGCCTGTTACTCACTTTATACGCTACATATCGAAATAATCCAGAAACTTGATTTTTTAGTTTTTCTTATTGACAATTGTGAACATTTTCATTATCATAGGGAATATTCTGTATACATATATATTTATAGGGATACCTCTCGTCTGAACAAAATCATATACTATTTTTTACCGCCTTTATATTCTAACTCGTATGTAGGTATTAATACTTGAATATATCCTGAATATAATGAGCATAATGGTTATACACAGCAGAGTTTAAATTATACGCAGAATTTCTTGTTTGACGCCGGCCGGTAGTTTCGGTTGCTCCGTTTTTCGTGCGTAGATCTGTGTTTCAAATTTTAAATAATAATCATTTTTAACTGTTTATTAATTTCAACGATATATATTTAAAATTATTTATTATACCCTCTTAAGTAATTTTATGAATGCTAGAATTTGTATCATTCTTCGTAGGCGTGAAAATTAGTTGCAATTTGACTTTAACTTGCTATAAATTTTGGAAACAAACTTTGTTTTGTAATTATCTGATTTAATATTAATATTGCCAAAAAATTGAATATTACCTTTATTTGTAGATAATTTTGTGCTCTATAACTTTATTCTTATGCATATTTTTGGAATTGGGAATCATTTAAGAGATCTTTCCAGACTCTCTAGCATGCAGAATTTTTTTTTCGTCTTCTACTGTAAAAATACCACCCAGTACAACAATAATTTTTATCTTCGAAATTATTGTCATGTTTACCCTTTTATTCTGCTCTGGCGACTGAGCTATTAATAAAAAAGTAATTAAATGTTAGTTAGTCTAGAAATTATACAGCTTTTATGTGAAATAATTAATTGATTTTATTAATTTAAAGACACGAATATTGCTCTTATTATTTTCTAGTAGTTTCAATTTATGATGAAATTGACTGCGAAAAGATTAGATACGGTTAAAAATAAATTTTCACGAATAGAGTTTGGATCTTCAGAAGCCAATTCAAAGCATAATTTGAAAATACTATAAGTTCGTACTTAAACTTATGATGACATATTGTTGAGCTATTTATTTAAACTAAGGGGGTTCGACAATTTTAGTACAGATGTACATGTCAGGTAGTCTGGTTACTTGGCCATCTCTTAAAACAACATTTTTTGTGTACTGTTATCATACTTTTATATAACTAGCGCCCTATCTTCGCCTGTAAGTGAAGCGAATGCCAGAGAAACAAGAGAGCAGATTGCTAACGCGCATGCGCGCCTCTTATATACACTATGCAGTATATAATGCATTCGTTTCGTGCAAAAAGAAAAAAAGTGAATGGAATATTGTTATGAATTAATATAATAAATTATATAGTTAAAATAATATTATATTATATTATATAATAATTAAACGCATGCGCAGTTCGTGCCAAGTTCCGAGCTAGGGTGCGAGAGAAAAAACGATCGTCTATACTCTACTAACGGCGACACACTTCTTTCTCAATCTAGCTATATAGGATTATTAGATATATGACTGTTATTCTTATGTATAGGTACTATTTTAACAACAAAGATATGACTTTAACAATAATGTTATTGTTAATAATAATAACAATAATAATTATAGCTTCTTAGGAAAAATCGTACTGAGATGGAATAAATTTAATGATATAAGCGAAAGAGTAGGTTGTATATCGATGAATTTTAAAAGAGAAAACTGCAGGGACGTAATGTTTGTTATAATAAGCAAAGTAGTTTTTTTTTTTAAATAAAGGTGTTTCTTCCTGGACAAAACCAGTTTCAATATTATAATATAAATGTCATAAATCGTTGTATTTAACGAAAATGACTGACACTTCCCTGACTGCACTGGACGTGCTATTTTGGTCGCAAAGTCACAAAATTTACGATACGTGTTTTGCACGTCACCACGACGTAACCTACAACTAAAATAATTTTTTAAATTAAGTAATTTATTAAATAATCGGAAATTAGATGATTATCTGTAGTATTTCTTGTGGTTTTGTTGGTGATATTGCGAGATTAAACTATATTTAATTGTTTATTGTAAAATTACATGTTTACACGTAACGGTTACGTCGCATGGAATAACCTGTTCTATTTCGCTGCCCTATGGTACGGCGAAAGAGAACAGGCCTATTTGTAACAAGCTGTGGACTGCGAAAACGACAAAGCAAATCAAACGTACATGTAAGTATTTATTTCAACTTTTAAAATTATTGCTTGTCGTGTATGCATTCCACGGATAGTGTTATTTGTCGTTTTCATTATTCTTTTGCAAAAGTGTGTTCCTTCTATATAAAAGTTACACATAACCTAACATAACCAAGAAGAAAATTCTGTTTCGTTTGTATTCCATACAAATAATGTAGAATATTGCTTTTTATCATATGATACGCTGAATACTTGACAAACAAAATACATGATTGTGCAAGTATACAACAAAGTATAATCATGTATTTTGTCTGTCAAGTATTCAATGTGCATGATACAATAAAAACCAATCTAACCTTTTCAAAATTGGATAATTATTTTGAGGTTGCCAATAGGTGCTCAACTCATCGCAAAAGTCACACATTACACGTCATTACAACATTTCTGTCACCAGGAAAATGACTGTTAGTTACGTGGCAGCGACATGGCAGTTACGTTTTGACACCATATGCAACGTCGCTGTACGTCACATGCGACGAGTTAGCACATCACAGTGACGTGCTTGTCACGTACGGTGCAGTCAGGGTTATTATTGTGATAGGATAGGAATAAAATAATAATATAATAATTTAAAATTATCCATACATACAAAAAATTGGTCCAGCAACCTATTAGTTAAATATTTCCTGTACTATATCTCGTAGAAAGAAATAGTTAATACAAAAGGTACGTACACACTAGAAGCCTGCTTGAGTAACTACGGAATCGTCCTATTATGGGCACAATACTCCTTGACGATTACGACGATACTTATTTGGAATCCTATAATCGTGTACGGCGAGTATTAATCGGCATCGTTATGATTGATGAATATTAATTGGCATCATCATTGCCATGAGTATAAAAAACATCTCAACAGAAAGTATATATTTGTCAGTTACAATTAAACGGTGCAATTCGTTCGATTTATTTAACACAATAACGTTTAAATTTTTGCGTACAGAGAACAACTTGTCGAACTAAGAGAACTAGACGAACATTCTTGATTAACAATCGTTTTGAACATTTGGGTCATTTCTGAGCTTTCAGATACTGAACTACAGATTTAGAATTCTTAATTAAATCCAAAACATGAGGCGTACAGTCTTTTAGTTTTTCTTTATCAAAAAAGTGTTTTAAAATAATGTCGAGTACATGTGCCATAGATAATTAATTTGAGTACGATGCTGAAAAGTTCTTTTTTAATATTGAATCCCCGATCGATAGTAAACGACTTCTTTTAGGTACCTTCCATGGTAGTTTAAGGGGCCATCTTACTTCAGAATTTTCAAAAAATCGTTTTTTTTTGGCATTTTTTATAGTTTGAAACTTCAAGAATATGGTTGCGATAGGAATTTTTGATATCGTATATTAGGTGTCTTAAAGGGGCAATTTTAGGCGTACGCATTCGGCGCACGCATGCAGAGCGAAGATCTCAAGTTCAGTCAAAAGAAGCAAGAATAGCTCGGAGAATGCTTAATGCGGAACAAAATGAGTTTTATGAAGAATTGGAAGGGTTACTTTATGGCCATCGAATAGCTGATATGCGGTAAGTATGAATTTTTTCCTGTCGGAAACGTGATCGAAATCTTTAAACGCTTATATCTCAAACTACTTTTTTGACACAGTGTTCAGAAATGCTGTTATTTTTGGCTGAACTATGGAAAAATTTTGAGTAGCCGCCATTTTGTTATTTCGCACGGCCGAGAATTACACTCATATATTTTAAGAATCTTTTTGTCGTTTCTCTTTTAGATGTTGCTAGAAGTCGGAATCATGGTGCCGAACGAGGTACCTTTTTTTAACACGCTTGTATGCAGATGTGCATATCTATATATATAAGAATCAAACCGACCCAAAAAAATTTGTGAATATACTCCAAAGATTAATAAATAATATCTAAAACGTTTTTTTTTATTATGTCTTTTACTTTATTCAACAAGAATTTCCCCAAAAAAGCGAAATTTCCGTGGTCTGGAGTAGGATGGACCCCTAAGTTCTTCAGATTTGTTTTCTAATGCACGCATGATATTTTCTGCCGATTTCTTAACTGCCAATGCCAATTGATGTCCAGGTATTATCAAGTCAAAGTTATAATTTTTTTTACTTTCAGTCCACATATCGATCATCCTCGCACACAAGACCTTTTCTATAATTGTTCGCAGGCTAGAAATGGTTCAACTGTTTGAGTATTTGTCTTCACATTCACTTGAACTACTTCCTTTTTTTTGTACTCATTGCTTTTATTGCCATGGAAAATCTTCTTTATTAAATTGAATAATTTTCAGTTTGATATACCACACGGAACGCAATGCATTAACTGATCGTGCGCAACAACAACACTGCGCACGATCGCACATCGATACGTCACCCCGATAGACAAGTCCTAACATGATTAGTAATGTATATCGTTTTACGTAATGCGATTACTAATGAGTTGCATAGTCGCGAGGCTGCGATGCTTTGTTTACGATTATATAGTCGCATCATTGCGTAAGGTAATCGGCGATTATTAATAGATTACAGACTTCTTTTTTTTTTATGGATCCAGCACACGTGCTGCAGGGAAGTACCCAAAAGCGCTCCAGGAGCGGCATATCTGCGGACACAGAGACACTAGTACACAGAGAAATGTATGCCTTTTCAATTATACTAAGTGTACCAAACGTGTGTAATAAAATAATTTTTTTTGGATGGGATACCAAATATATTTTTAATTATTTGGTGTCCGACGGTTTTTAGATATATTTTATATTTCGAGAATACCCTATACCAAAATTAAATAACTTAGGAGAATTTGTCATCAAAATGGTGATATTTCAAACATTTTGAGAGGTTATAGGGTATAAATAACAAATTTTAAAGAAAAACGACTGGCATTTTCCTGTATCAGTTGTTCATTTTCTGTCTAAAAATATCATTTGTCAGTTTAATCAGAAATCTTAAGTTTCTAGCCGGAAGTGACAAGAACATGAAAAATTGTTCCATTTTAAACCAGGAGACGTTTCTGAACATAGAATGCCAAACCAAAGTAGGAACAAAAATGTACCTTTTAAACTTTACAGTCATGTAAAAAAGTTACCAAGGAAACTATTTAATATAGATACAGGGTATGCTACGTGAAGTATGTTACTGCTGTAGATTTAAATATTTAAGAAAATACAGGTTTGTTTTCGTTTTGATGACACAAAGATTAGAGATATTTTTTAAAACGTGCACCTCAAGTATCGGCACAACTTCTTTTCAATTACCTATAATAATGGAGATATTGCATATATATTTATCGTACTAATAAACCATCTTTTACTATTTTCACATTTGGACAAATATTACATCAAAAAAGCCACGCAAATATTAGGTTGCGATGCAATTTAATATTTAGAGATAAGATTCTTTACCTACAACGAAATTATGGAAAAACATATGTCAGATTTAAAGTAAAAGTATAAGGAGTATGAATTAATTTTGAGGAATTTCTAAGAGACGGCGTAACGTGTATTATATCGTATCGGGGCATACTGTTAATATATTCATGGTGAAGCACCATTATTTTTTAATTTTTAGTATATGTTATTTTGTTGAAGTGCAAACATTTTCTTTTTTCAACATTGAATATGTCGAATTACCTGACAACAAAACACCATTTGCGGGAAGCGTTACTTTTCTTGTTTAATTTGAAGAAAAGCGCTGCTGAAAGTTATCGATTGCTGTCGGAAACCTATGGTGATTATATTCCATCGATAAAAACATGAGTTTCGACAGGGAGGACAAAGAACGTCCAGGCCAGCCGAAAAAGTTTAAGGATGAAGAATTGGAGGCATTATTCGATGAAGACCCATACCAAATCAAAAAGAACTTGCAGAATTATTAGAAATTGATCGCACAACTATTTTCAAGCGCTTACATGTACTGGGAATGATTCAAAAGCAAGCAAATTGAATGCCGTACCAATTGTAACTGAAAGACGTTGAAAGACGATTTTTCACCTGTGAACAACTGTTTCAACGGCACAATCGGAAAGTTTTTTTTGCATCGTATCGTAATTCATAATCACGGGTAAAGCCCGGTAAACCATCAATATCCTCGTCAAAGCCGAATATTCATGGCTCCAAGCTTATGCTGTATATATAGTGGGATCAGCTGGATGTAGTGTATTATGAGCTGCTAAAACCCAACGAATCTATTACTGGGGAAAGTTACCGACAACAATTGATGCAATTGTTCAGATCGATGGCACATGGCCTGTCTGAACAGCGCTTCCAATGTTATAAGAATACCAAAAGATGGATCGATTCGTGAATAGCCTCAAAAGATGAGTCATTCTCCCAACGTAGTATTCATATGCTGTCACAAAGATGAGAGAAAGTAGTGGCTAGCGATAGACAATACTTTGAAAAAACAATTTGTAACAATTTTTTGCAATAAAGCGATATTTTTACCGAAAAATTCCTCAAAATTAATTCACACACCTAATATGTCAAATAGAGCATTATCTGCTTTGAAATTGTCACAAATATTAATTTGCTAGCATTGAATATGCTATTATAATATAGTATTCAATCGTATGCAGGTCAAAAATACAAGTTTTTCCTGTATATTTGTTTCAAGAAATACGACACAAACTTCATCCTGTCAAAAATCTTGATTTTTTCTTTCTTTATTTTTGAATTGCGTATGAATCGGGAATTTACAAATGCATATTTAAGGACAGTTTGAAGTAGATAACAATATTTTATTTGTAGTTTGATTTTTAATATAGAATTTTCAAAATTTTAATAATATTAAACTACATAACTCAGCAAGTAGCATTGGCTTTTTGTTACCAAAATGCTATTAAAATAAACAATCCTCATTTTACAGGTAGTTCATCAGTACACTTAATGGTTGACTCAGAACTTGTGAACAACTAAAAGTTGTACTTAATGAACATTCCGAACGTTAATTCACAGTTAGGAGCACATTACTTATTCTTAAATATGTTTTTTATTTATCTTTATTTCTCGTGAAATTTTAAATTATAATTCCTCAAGACGACCGTTGCGACTTGACTCTAAAAAAAGTTTCAGTAAAAAAACATAGTGCAGTTGTGAGAGTATATAATATGAACAGTTGTAAATAGTTCACAAAACTACTTTATCGAACCAATAATGTTTGTCCAAATATAAGTAGCAATATACGTTTTAAAAAATTATATGGGTACAAATTGCCGAACCCCTTATAATAATTACTGAATTTTATAGTAGAAAACTAGTTTATTAAAAATTATTGTGCCTTACAATTTTTTTGTTGAAAGTTATAGACATGTTAACGTTTTTTGGACTTGCTCATACTTTTGATTAGTTGGTAAATATAATTATCGTGCTGCTACTTATTCTTGTTAGGGGCAATAATCATCAACAAACTACATTTTTGTTTATCGGAAAAAATTCGACGAGAACTTCACTGGTTTAAAACATTTTTTTGTAATACCGAACATAAAATCCGTTTAATTAATTACATAAATTTTGACACAGTAGACTGATTACCTTATTACAAAACAATTTACCTTGATTTCTCATTTTCAATCAAGAGGTTTGACATTTCTTTTTTTCGAAATTCATAATCAACTGCTTCTTTTAACATACTCCACAGAGATTCTTTATTTAAAAGTACATATTGGTAGTTTTTATTCTCTGGATCTACATTCAAAGCTTTCTTATCTTCATCAGGTTCAATTCTAACTTTGACATATTTTTCTGGAACATCATGTATTTGTTCCGTATTAATATGCTTTACTGATTGTACTACTGTTTTTTGGCTAACTGTTGAAATCTTTGTATGTTGCTTAGCTGAAGTTTTCACCTGGGATGTTGTTGTCGAGGGAAATGTGGTAGTCTGATGAGTCCAAGCTTCGGTAACACTAGGTTGCGTTGACAAGTCTCCCGGTTTTTCAGTAGTGGTAGCTTCGTTGTGGAAGCTTTCTATTATTTCTTGTGTCATATGCCCGATTTTGTAATTAGGAGGTATTACTTCATAAGGCGAAGAACTTTGTTTTATCGATATTGTCTTGGCTGGTTGATTTTCACTAACGACGGAGCTTATAATCTCAAAATGCCTGGGAAGTTGTTGAACAACTGTTGGGTTTACTGATTTTAATGTATCCGGATATATATTAATTTTTTCTGAGGAGCCACTATTTACCTTTTCTTTTCTCTCAGTCTCTACTTGCCCCAGCATTATCTTCTTGATTTTTTGGTTCTCCGCTATATCAACTTTCTTGCTCTTTTTAATTTTAGCTGGCTTTATTGTTGAAGTTTCCATTGTTTCAATACTCTCATTTTCTTCTGTAGTGGTAAAATCAATATCTTCGTCTAGTTCAAGTATCAACGTTGATTGCTTATTGTCGTGAGTGGACGACATGAAAATTTCAGTTGTACTTTCTTCAGGTGTAATATTTGGTTTTACTGACTCATTATCAACATTTATTGTATAAGTAACTAAATTAATAACTTTAAATTTTTGTTGATTATCAGTAATGAAGCTTACACTTCCTGGTGTTGTAGGGATATTGCTTGTTGGCAAATTAGTTGTTGTAGTAGAGGGAACCTCTTTCTTCTTATTACACTCACTTGTAGTTTCTAAGGTGGAATCAGCTGCACCATCGATGCCAAACCAAGTGATCATATCATCACTACTGACTGAGTTGAGCATTGAACTTTTTCCTTGAGCGTGGAAAAAAGTTTCAGCAGCAAGGTCTTCTCTAGTTACCGGATAAATCCTTACGTATGCAGGTCTTATTCCAGTTATAACAAATGGACTTCGAATGCTATATTGCACACAAATGGGACACGGTGTAGACACGTTAGCAAAAATAAACCAAAGTTTGTTGCCGTGGTTGCTGTGCTGCATCTCTGCCATTTCTTGAGGAGGATTGAGAAGTTGTGGAGGATTTGGAGTTATCTTGAAGCCGGAAAAATGAACGACTTCTAGCCGGAGAAACTGGTGATGGGCGATCGCCTTTCCATCTGAAATAACGATAAATGGAAAAATTAGCTGCAAATACTGGTCTAAATTGCAAAACTACACTATTTTTCAATCAGGAATAAAAACGCTACTTCCTCTGTCTCCTTCCTGTAATAGGCCAGGCGTAGATATGCACTTTTGCGTCATGTTTTGGTTGTACATAACATATTTGGTGAGAGAGTGTACTCAACTGGTGTTCCGTACACTTATAAGATTACTTCGGTGTCCGTCTGTCACACCCGATTTTCTCCGAAACTATTTGACATAGAAAGTTGAAATTTGGCACGAATATAGGAATTGATTGCCTCATAAGAGTAGTGTAGTTTTAAAAGTTAAATTTTGACTTAAGGGGTTAGTTTGAGGGGGGGGGGGTAAAAAATCGGAAGTGAAAAAAATTACCAGATCATCCAATGGAGTGTCAAATGAAAATTTGAAAAAACTAGAGTTCAAAAATATATATAATATAATATTTCGTACATTTTTCTTTGTATTATTTTTAAAAAATTACCGATCAAAAAATTTTGACAAAAATTCTGTATTATTCTCCACTGGATGTAGATTGAACAAAACTTATCGCGAGTGCATTACCTTTAATAATTTTTCTGGTATATATAAAAAAAATATTCAAGGTCATCCGTTTACAGTAAAAATCGGAAAAAACTTTGTTGAAAACTCATTTGGGGTGTGTTTTGTGAAGTCATTGATCATTTTATACCTTCGTAACAAAAAATTTTATTTTAAAAGCAATCAACGTACGGAACACTAATTGCACAAGTCCGACTTGCACTTGGCCGATTATTTGTTATAAGATGTGCTCGAGAACCCATGTTTATGTAGCGTACGTTGTCATCAAACCAGTACGAAAATTCCTTGACGAGGAAAAAGACAATAGAATTAATAAATGCACACATATTAGAGTTACAAAAATAACATGATAAGAACAGAAATGTTACAAACTAATGGTAATATCTATTTTTCATTTTCATATACGAATACATTGAATGTAGCTCTTGATCAGATTGTATGCCCTCCAGAATTGACTGATGGATATTTCTATTTTGTTGTTGCCAATGCATTTAAATAGGACTCAGTCGACTAGGCATGAAAGTAGAACATGCCAAAAAGAGAAGTGAAACCCATGATATTTAAATATTCAATTATTTCGTTATGAAGTTCCATACAACAAGGTACTATGTGTACGCAGATAAATATGTTTAGAGAATTTTGGTTTCGAATAATTTTTGGTTAATCAACATAAACACTGTAAATAATATTTGAGGATACCACTTTATCACTCCAATATATTGGATAAATTTCTTTGTTGTAATAAAAGCCTTACACATAATTTTCGTTACATAGAAGGTGTTTCAAGAACACATTTTTTATACATTAAGACAGCCACAAGTTATTATTTAAAACAGTTTGTAAAAAAAATGGACGTGTAGTTTTGTTACATATTTAGTTAGATTTTTTTAAAACGTTATTTCAACTTTTCATGAGGAAAAAATATCAATTTTTTAATATTTCAACGACAGTTTGAATATAATAAAATAAAGAAATTGCATATCTGTCGAGGAAGTCGGTTAATTACAGTGCATCCTTATTTTCGGCAAAATATAAATGGACTACACTAGATCTCACCAATGCATTTTTGATTGATTTCATTACTTTTCTTTACTTGCACAAACAATGAAATTTTACGCCACAAGAATTGTTTACAAAAAATAAAATGTGACAAAAAAAATCCAACGGTCTGAAATATTTTTTTGAAATGTTGTCCTGTAAAGTTACTAAACTTTTGTTTACTTTCTCTTACCTTTTCCACTTTAAGAAGAAGAAAGAAGGTTTTTTTGAGTCGAGGAATTCAAAAATTAGATTATTTTTTCAGTTTTAACCCAAGAAAGGGTGAAAGGGGCGAGGATGGTTAAATATTATTTAGTTTTAATAGTATTTTAAGTTCAAGCATATTATTTATAGTAAATTTGTTGCGCTGGGCTAGGGTGTTAGAGGGATTGTTTCATATATATCGTGCAATATGCTCTTTTTAAGATATGAAAATTAGATTATTTTTTTGATTACTATCAATTTTAATAAGGGATGGGGGTGAAAGAGATGAGAGAATCTTAAATAATTTAAATAGCATTATGAGAATTTTTCCAGGTTTGTTGGATGGGAGAATGGTCAAATTTTAAGCATAATCATTTCTATTAAAACATATAAGATGTCAAAGGGGTGAGTTTTTTTTTTTATGGGTCTAGCACACGTGCTGCAGGGAAGTCCCTTAAGCGCTCCAGGAGCGGCATGTGTGCGGAAAAAAAAGCGATTCGCGTTGTTCTTGAATCGCTGTAAATTGTACTCGGTGGGAAACACAGCGCTGGGCAAATTATTCCAAAGGGATGATGTTCTCCATATAGAACTGTGTGAAGTAGAAGAGTGACTTCGAATTTATTTTGTTATAGGTCTTTTTCGGAGTTCTTTTAGTCAAGGAGTCTAAACATTACATTTTTTTCAATATTTTCAATATTTTCATTATTATTATGGGACGAGGGTAAAAGGGGTCAAGGTCATTGTATCTTTTCAATAGTATTATGAGAACTTTTTTTGGTTTTGATTGAGATATTGGATATTTAATTTAAAATAATTTTTCCATAATAAAATATATATGAGGTAGAGGGCTAAAAGGGCGATTGCGTGTATGTCGTTGTTAGTGTTCTTGATTTTTCATTATTTCTAATTTTAACAGAAATAATATATAGCAGGGATTGAAATCTGATTGCAGATTAACCTGAACAAAATGTTGAGTTGAATATAGACAAGTTTTAGAAATGCAAACGGTTAAGTTAGCGGAAACAGACGTATGGAACAGCAGGAAATTATTGTATTTTCTTTCCCTGCTAACTGGAAGTTTTGTATTTGTCCAAAGATTACCCTCCAAAATTTTTATTTTTTCAGATCTTAAGGTGTTTAGATTATGAAAAACTTATTTTTTAACTTTCAGCTTTATAATAAATAATATTAAATATGGGAAAATGATAATCTAGATAAACACCACAAAAAGGTTTATTTTTATTTACACATCAAGAGGTTTTTTCAGCATATCTGATAATTTTTTTTTATCTGTATCGTTTACATTTGAATTTTCTTATTTAACGTATTTACGTATTTTGATAGCAGAAAGCGTATATTTTGTTCTATGTGTCATTAAAAGATTCTCACTTTTAAAGACACATCGTAATTTTTTATTTATAAAATACTTTTTTTGATTATTTAAACAAGGTAAATTTCTAATTTTTTTCTTTAGTGTGAGTTGGTCAAATTTAGTGTTAAGTTTAGAACTGCATCTTTGCAGGAAAAGTACTGTATAAATAATTTTGCCATTTTTTTGATAAACTACGTCTAAACGTCTATACTGTTAGATTTTTGTCGTGATAATTCGAATCATCACTTCAATATACAAGGTGTCCCAGTATTCCGTGTACATAGTGTTACTGTGAATTTCTGGAATGAAAATACATTTAACTCAACTTACCTTAGTCCAAAAATTGGTAATTTTTGAGATACAGGGTGTCAAAGTTATACTTTTATTTTAGTTTTTCTTACGTAGCTTTTTTAATAATTGTACTATTTGTACAAGATTCGGTGCTAAGGAATTTTCTGAGATGAGAAATCGACATCAGCTTACAGTTTTGTTGTAAATTGTAGGGGGCGCCACTTATTGCACTGTGTTTACTTTTTTTACCACTCTTTATGATATTTGTAATCAAATATTCGTATTTTCCACTTTCACCTGTCTAAAAAAAACTTTCTTGGTAAATGTTGCTCCGAGCAAGAGTTTTCTGAGATAATGGGATGTTTGTTGCCATTTTTTAATTCCATTGTCAAATTTGTAAATGCGTTCCTTCACACTTCATCCAGGCTTAGGACAGGTCCAAGAGAATAATCTTTGTAATTTGGAGCATGCTTAAAGGCAAACAGGCTAACAATAATAATAAGATATTATATATATATATATATATATATATATATATATATATATATATATATATATATATATATATATATATACGAGGCATGTTTTTTAAGTAAGTACAATTTTGGAATTAAAAAAAGACGTGCAAAGATATCGCTATAATTTTATTTTTACATGAAAGCCTGTACCTTAATCTACTTTTCTACATAATTTCCGTGAATATTGAGGCACTTGTCATAACGTGGCACCAGTTTTTGAATACCCTCCTCATAAAATTCTGCTGCCTGACTTGTTAACCACTGTATCACAAATGTTTTGACTTCGTTATCGTCTTGAAGACGCTGACCACCCAGGTGCTTCTTCAAGTGCAGGAACAAATGGTAGTCGCTGGGCGCCAGATCAGGGCTGTATGGAGGATGATCTAGAGTTTCCCATTTAAAAGATTTGATGAGATCTTTGGTCCGATTAGCCACATGTGGACGGGCATTGTCATGCAGCAAAACGATACCCCTACTCAACTTGCCACGTCTTTTGTTCTGGATTGCACGACGCAGATTGTTCAATGTCTCACAATAAGACGCTGCATTGATTGTCTCATTACGAGGCAGAAACTCCACTAGCAATACTCCTTTTCTGTCCCAAAAAACTGTGCACAAGATTTTGCGGGCAGAAATTGTTTGCTTAAACTTCACTTTTTTGGGTGATGATGAATGTCGCCATTCCATGGATTGTTGTTTCGATTCTGGTGTGACGTAGGCCACCCATGTTTCGTCACCAGTAACAATTTGGTCTAAAAAATGTTCACCTTCATTGTGGTACCGCTCAAGGAAAGTCAATGCACTGCCTAAACGTTGGGTTTTGTGCAAATCCGTCAACATTTTTGGAACCCAACGTGAACACAATTTCCGGTAATTCAAGTTCTCGGTCACAATGCGATACAAAACACTACGAGAATATTGAGGAAAGCAGTCGCACAATGATGAAATTGTAAAGCGTCTGTTTTCTCTCACCTTTTCGTCCACTTTCTGCACCAAATCTTCATTAACGACCGAAGGACGCCCACTCCGTTCTTCATCATGCACATTTGTGCGGCCATCTTTAAATGCTCTCACCCATTTCCTTACCATTCCATCACTCATAATGTTTTGTCCGTAAACTTCACAGATCTCACGATGAATATCGATCGGTTTTACGCCTTTAGCACTAAGAAATCGTATAACAGCCCATACTTCACAATCGGCGGGACTCACGATTGTCGGAGGCATCTTAAACACTCAGTAAACAACGTATACAATGAAGAATCAGACTGTAATGGCGTCAGTGCGTAGACATGAGATGTAGGTTACCAGCGCGCATGCGCGGAACGCCGACCGTATCGCTGCGGCGGCGGAATCGCAAAACGGTACTTACTTAAAAAACATGCCTCGTATATATATATATATATATATATATATATATATATATATATATATATATATATATATATATATATATATATGTGTGTGTGTGTGTGTAAGAACACGCATTTACAAACATCCCACTATCTCAGAAACTGTTGCTCGAAATAACATTTACCAAGAAAGCTTTTTTAGACAGGAGAAGGCAGAGAATACGAGTATTTAATTAAAAGTATCATACAGAGTGGTATAAAAAGTTATGACAATTTAAAACTATATACAATGCCCCTACATTTTATAACAAAACTGTGAGCTGATTTCGATTTCTAATCTCAGAAAATCTCTTAGCAGCGAATCTTGTACAAATCGTGTAGTTATTAAGAAAGCTACTTAAGAAAAAAGAAAATGAAAGTATAACTTTGACACTCTGTATCTCAGAAATTACGAATTTTTGGACTAAGGTAAGTTGGGTTAAATGGTCATATTTTCATCCCAGAAATCCACAGTAACACTATATACATGGAATACTGAGACACCCTGTATATTCATATAAATATTATTGATATTTGTATTTATAATTTACTTTAAAAAAAATTATTGTAAGATACATTTCTAAATTAATTACTTACTTGAAACAAGTCTGGATTTTTAATGTAGGTAACCTTCCTTCGATTTCTTCAATTGAACTCCTGTCAGGTTGTATTTCTTCAATAACTTCCGCTCCTAATTCAAGTAGTGGTGTCTTGTTCGTAGTGAAATAAGTTGAATATGTTGTCTTACCCTAAAATATTTTGTGTTTAACAAATAAAATTTTAAGAGAAATAATAAACTAATAATATAGATTTATTATATGGACACAGCACATGAACTAGAGGACCAATGCTAGATTGCTACAGAAGCGGAACGTGCCCAAAAGTAGCGATTTACATTGGTCTTGAATCGTTCTAGAATAAATCAGTAAGAAATACTTAACCAGGTTATTAAAAGGGATAATGTTCTCCACATATAAGAATTATAAAAGGTGAAGCGAAGATAATATAGGTGTCTAGGAAGGTTGCTCAATAAAACGTAAACTGTTATTTTAAGATAACGGCCTGGATTAGATGTCGAATCCAAAACAAAAATTTATTCTTAACGCTGTCAATAAGACTAAAATTAAAATTTCATTTGCATTTAATAAAGCCGAAAATTTAGAAAATATCTTAAGCAAAATTTCATTAATATTTTAATTTACTTATGGCTATCAATATAATTATTTAGTTCCTTAATTTTCAAATTCTTAGAAACATGCAACTACGTGTGGTCACGATTTGAACCTGAAAAAAAACAATTAACATGCCAATAAAGAAACGCCATAAAATTAAAATATCATTTTCATTTGATTCAACTATAGATGAAATTTATTAGGGTAGGGGTCCCTAAGACTGCGCCGGAGATAAGACTGCGCAAGCCTCGTAAATCGGAATGCTAATGACATCTGCGGCTAATTTCGGTTGTGTTTTGGTGTACTAGTGTGAGGGCGTTACAGAAATTAAAAATACCCGAAAAACGGAAGCGCTAGGTAAGTTTGTTGATTAATATCACTTTTGATGTTATTTTTTAACATTTTGAAACTATGGTAATTCAAGATAATGATGTAATTTCAATAAACTGACCATGGCTTTGGTCGACTTCATTACACCAACATGTCGCCCGGCCGGCATTAGTGACGCTGATTTTGAATAGATGGCGTTATAGGGTATGATAGTATACAGAGAGTATAGTGTGTAGTGGTAAGACTGGGCGGAGCTAAGGCGGATAAAATTGGACGCGCAGCCTATGTAATTATACTTAGGATTTTTTCAAGTTAATTATAATAGTGGCATTACATTAGTATACTTTTTTCATTTTAGAATGCCGAATCGAAGAATAAGGACTACAAGAAGACGAATAGAAAGTGGTGAAAGTAAGAGGATGGTGGCGTCATCATACGATATGATAGAAAGTACTTTAAGATATCATTTAAAAAGAACAGAAGCTACAACAAAACTGGAAAGATATGACACAACTTTCTCACCAAATATAGAAGAAGAATTTTGTAAATATTTAATACAACTAGATGGCATGCTTCAAGGGATGACTACTAAAGACTTAAGAACTGTGGCTTACCAATTAGCTGAAAGAAATAGAATCCCTTACCGTTTCAACAATGAAAAGAAAATGTCAGGTAAACATTGGCTCCGTGGTTTGCTCAACAGACATACAGATCTTTCACTGAGACGTTCAACCTCTACAAGCACTGCCAGAGCAATGGGGTTTAACAAGCCCCAGTGTGACAGATTCTACGAAAACTTTGCAGAGGTAATGGACAAGCACAAGTTTTCTCCCACATCCATTTACAACATGGACGAAACAGGAATGTCTAATGTGCCCAACAATCTTCCAAGAGTAGTTTCCAAGAAAGGTAAACGGGCCGTTAATAAAATATCTAGTGATGAACGGGGTACCAACGTTACAGTCATTATTGCAGTGAGTGCTACTGGTCATTTCATCCCACCAGCATTTATATTCGGTCGAAAAAGGGATGGTATCCAACTCAAGTTTCATTAACGGTGAACTGTTTTTGAACTGGTTAGTACATTTCAAAGATTATACGAGACCAACGAAAGAAAATCCAATTTTACTGGTGCTCGATAATCATGTCTCGCATTACACAATTAAAGCTGTTGATTTTTATCGGGAGAATAACATAATAGCACTGGCCTTGCCACCTCACAGCAGCCACAAAATGCAGCCCTTGGACAAAGGTTTTCACAGTGCGGTAAAAAATAAATTTTTCGAGCGAATACAAGAAGTAGATGAGCAACCATCCTGGCAGAGCTATAACTACATTTCAAATGAGTTCTTTGTTTACCCCAGCATTTAACAAAACAGCGACAGTTGCCTGCGCTGCTGAATGTTTCAAAGTCTCTAGAATATACCCATATAATCCAGATATCTTTACAGAAGTAGATTTCTTACCTAGCTCTGTTACTGAAGAGAAATACCTTGTCTAATGCAAAGGACGCTCGAAAGGAAATGCCTACAGTACAAAATAATCAAAATAGCCAGAGACCAGAAGAGTCTGCAGCTATGAAAACTACAAACTAATAAGACAGAAACCGAGGAACTCCTTGAAGATGCTTCTGTGCTAAAAGAAACTGAGTCTGGAATCAATGTTCTTCAAGAAATGCAGCGTGTGTCACCTCCAAAAGCCAGTAATGACGAAATTTTTCAAGCTCCTGCAGCTGTTCCATCCTGTAGCTATAAATAACAAGAGAAAATAGAAGAAATCGGAAATACTAAGCAGTTCACTCTATAAAGTACAACTTGAAAAAGAGAATGAAGAAAAAATATACCAAAAAAAAGAGTGAAGAAGGAATGCAAGAAGCCTGCGAAGAATCCTGCAAAAAAAACCAGCAAAAAATCCTAGAAATAAAAATAATTTATCATGTGTTGGTTGCAATGAACCATACAAAGAATCAGTTACTGAAGATTGGATCGGTTGTTCTGTATGTGGCGAATGGCGTACATTGGTACTGGATCTTTCAAATGTGATAGTTGTACGTCAAAATAATTTAATATTATATTATTGTGGATTAAAAAACCTTTGATACCTATGCGTAATCTTAGAAACCTTAGTGCGCAATGTTACCCGCACGGGGCTCTAAGAACGTGCATTTCCCATTTCTTATTTCTTCTTTGATAACTCTTAAAATTATTACAAGAGCTTCGATTAAGTATAACATTAATCAACCTTTATAACGTGTTCATTAAACTTAATAAAAATGATAATGACAATTTGTCTTTTGCTTGATTTATAGCCAATCAAATATTAAGTGTGCAATCTTGGGGACCCCTACCCTACCCATGTGTATACTATGATCCCGTCAGATCAATAATTTCTGTAAAAGTTAAGAAAAAGTTGTTCAATTTTTACCTGCACCTATAAAATTTTTTATGTTTGGCATTAAAGACTAGGAACCGATGTCAAATTTATTAACGTACTGTGAGGATGTATCCAAATACTTTTTTTGGCAGAACTGTGTTGTATTCATATAAATTATAAAAAAAGTTTTGAATGTTAAGTTACTGTTAAGGCTATTAATGTAATATTTAATATAAAAATGCTTAACTAATAATTAGTAAATGCAGTCAAATGTGATTTTGATATTAGTTACTAGTATTAACGATAAATCGTAAAAATTTGGAATATTATTTTTAAAATTTTAATAGTACGGTTTACCTAAATTACATTTATATCTCGGCAATAAGAAATAATATTTTACTGTTATCTTAATTTTGTTTATAATTTCTTATAAAGTTGGATTTTCGAGGATATGTCCTTCTGTAAAGTCACATATAATAAGATGTACGAGGTTCGTTTTTAAAGCCAGTACCATTTTGATATTAAAAAACCACAAGGCCATTTTTTTAACAATTTTATTTTTACATGAGCGCCCAGACCTTAATCTACCTTTTAACATATTTTTTACCTATATTAAGGCATTTCTCGTATCGGAAGACTAGCTTCTGTATTCCATATTGATAGAAATCTACCGTCTGGTTTGCTAACCACTGCATAGAGAAAACTTCTTGAACCCTGATGAAACGCATTATATAATGATGAAACCATAAAGCATCTGTTTTCTCGAATTTTTTCATCAACTTTCCCTAAAATGACGGACGGTTGTCGTGCACAATTGTACAACCATCTTTAAATGTTCTAACCCACTTTCTAACTATTCCATCGTTCGTTTGTGTATAGCGTTTGCGCTATCCATTCACTAATCTGTCTATGAATTTTGGCCGCTTTCATGTTTCTTGAATTTAAGAAGCTAATTACAGCGCATCATTCACAATACGCGGGATTTGGTAATGGTTTGAGGCATTTTAAACACGCACAAACAAACGTAAACTCGGACGAATGCTTCCGTATTGGCGTCTGTGGCTAACTAATAGATGCAGGTACTCAGTGCGCATGTTCGGAACGGCGACCGCAACGGCCATATTTCAAAACGGTACTTACTTAAAAAACGCGCCTCGTATATACCTGAATTGTTGCACAGCCTGCACCTGTTGCATAGACAAACACCTTAGTGGGTAAACTTGGAAGATACAAGGTCTGCGATGGTTTGTCTTTATTGAGAGTCAGAGTTTCTGTAAGTTCCATTCCTGAAGTTGCTAGTGAAACAGTTAATGATCTAGAATGGACAAAAATTAAAATAAAATAATTCCAACTGTAACGACTAATTTCGAGATAAATAAAGAAATATTCTTAAATTGAAAACAGTCAATTATAAGAACCAAATCTGTGTGTGGGTTAAATAACAAAACACATGGTTAAATCCTATAGAGATTATTATATTTTTAACACATAATGGAATGCTATATTCAAAAATTCTGGATTTCTTACACCCGCGTAAATCAAAATATTTTAATTGATTTTAATAAAATTAAAAAATAGTTATGTTTAAATTTTTCTTACGTTCTATAGGCTCATAATTTTTTTAGGGCATATCAGCCGTGCTGTAGGGAAATCCCTAATTCCCTAAAAATTAATGTTATATGATAATTTTTGTTTTAAAATTATTAAAATTATATAAAAACAACACCATGTTTTAAATTTCCAATATATTTTAAATGACTTGACAATTGTTTCACCATACAATGGCTTCTTCAGAAGTTAATTACAAAGAAAAATGTTTGGTAATATGACTGGTTATATAGTGCTTAAAACTATCCTAATTACATAAGATTATGTTAATCACTTTATTATATTATTTACTGACAAAGTTATTTTAAAGATGCAAATCTGTGGTACTATTTCAGAGAACTAATAAAGATTAAGTAAGGGTGAATGGTTTAAGTCTACCCGTTCGTTCAATAATAGATCGGAGTTTTTCCGTTTGTTAATTTCAAGACATTCAATCATATTTAATTTTTTAGGTTTATTTTCTACATGTAGGATTTTGAATGCATCATTAAAATTATGGGATTCGTTTATTATATGGTTTGCTTAATGTGAATTGTTCTTGTTTTTTAAATAACAATGTTTATGTTCTTTAACCGCTTAACGACTGTACCCGAGATAACTCGGGCACGGTCAACGTTTCGATTTTCCTATGCCCGGGCCTAACTCGGGCATCTCTAATTTTTATGGATGTTACGCGCCATCACCCGAACTGTCTCGTGAAAAGCGGGAATACGCATTTTTACACATTTAACTCAAACCCCTCGGGTCTTGTCGGATTTTTGCGACTGTTTATTTGATCTTGAGGCAAAATAAGCTGCCAGCGGGTAAATTTAGTTTGTGTTGCGACTTGATAAGTTTTGTTGCGCTGCTTCTGTGAATTAAATTTTACGTGAGTTTTTGTCTACAATAAGTAAATATATTTATTATACCTGTTATTTACATTTTAGTAGCTGAAACCCAAGTACTTAGTATATCATGGACAGGCACGATTATGATCTGTCAGATGAGTCAGAAGTTGACGAACCAATAGACGAAAGTGGCTCTGATACATCTTACGGCAATATTTCAAGTAGTAGCTCGAATTCAGATAATTCGGCGGATTTACTTGAAGCACGTCATTGGTTTGAATTGCAACCTGATTCCCCAGCCCCACCATCATTCCCTTTTACGGCTGTACCGTTTATAAATTGTGTATCCTGCAATGATTGGAACATGTTGGATTTTTTTGAACAGTTCGTTGACGACCATCTGGTTGGCCATATAGTAACAGAAACCAACAGGTATGCTGAGCAAAAAAAAAGAGGAAAAATGTGGTGCCCTGTGACTAGCGAAGAAATTAGAGTCTTTTTAGGATTGACAATTTTACAAAGCGTTATAAAAAAACCAGAGTTGCTTCAATACTGGTCAACCGATCCTCTTTTGGTGACGCCCTTTTTTGCCAGTTGTATGAGCAGAAATAGATTTGAGGCTATCCATCAAAACATCCATTTTTCTAATAATGATGAATTTGATGAAGTAACTCATCCAAACCCAAAACTTAATAAAATATGGCCAGTATACGAAAAATTGGTTAGCAAGTTTCAAGAACTGGTCGTACCTGAAAAAAACCTGTCTATTGACGAAAGTCTCCTTTTATATAAGGGTAGACTTGGTTGGATCCAATACATTCCACTAAAAAGAGCTCGATTTGGTATAAAAACCTATTTACTGTGTGAATCTAAAAGTGGTTATGTATGGAATTTTATCATCTACACTGGAAAACAAACCAACCTTGACAAAGACTATGAAAATCTACCAATTTCGTCGCAAGTTGTCATGACGCTGTCTAAGCCATTGTTAGAGAAGGGCTGTTGCATAACGATGGATAATTTTTATAACTCCCCCCAGCTTGCGGATTTACTTATTACAAAGAAAACCGACGTTTATGGAACACTAAAATTAACACGGAAAGAAGTTCCTTCAGAGCTAAAAAAAAAGAAGCTGAAAAAAGGAGAAGTTGTAGCCTTTCAAAGAGGTAAAGTTTGTGTCCTAAAGTGGAAAGACAAGAAAGATGTTTCTTTGATTTCAACCATTCATACGAACACCTGTGTAGAGGTAGAAAAACCAAGAGAGATTATAATAAAGCCGAAAGTTGTCATCGATTATAACGACACCATGGGCGGTGTTGATCGGGTGGATCAACACTTAGCAGACTACAACCTTCCAAGAAAGCGTGGAAAAAAGTATTACAAAAAAATATTTTTTCATTTATTAGATTTGGTACTGTGGAACTCTTTTGTGTTATATCGAAAAACTGGAGGAACAAAGTCAGCACTAGTTTATAGGTTGGATCTAATCAAACAGATCATGGAAAAATATCACCGCACGGAATTTTCTTCTAGAAAAGGACGACCTTCAAGCCAACCTACACCCCTTAGACTGACAGGTCGTCATTTCCCTGAGTGTATCCCGGCAACCGAAAAAAAACAATTTCCAACTCGGCAATGTGGTGTATGCTGTAGAGTGCGTGATGCCCGCGGCAAAAAGTTCGAAAGGAAACACGCTACTATTGCCCTATTTGTGACGTACCGCTCTGTGTTACATCCTGCTTTAGAGTATATCATACAGTTAGTACTATTTAGTTGATAAGATAAGCCACTTTTTTGTTATTTGGCTCAAATTTTGTTTCAAATTAGCATTTCTTTGAACGCCCGAGTTAATTCGGGTGATGTCAAGAACAGAATTAAAATGATTTATTTTTTGTGAAAACACTTGTTTTTTTGAAACTTTGAAAAAACATATTTGGTAAGTCCTATTTGCAGATTTAACACATACCATAAAAAAAATCGGGCATTTTGGTCCTACTTTCCCAAATAAATTCGGTCGTGAAGAGGTTAATGCGAGTTTCAAAAGGTTTTAGTACATGATCCACAATTTAATAATTAAACTCCTGATTTTAGGGATTTATTAGACTTGGTTTTGTTATTCAAAATTATATTCCCTAAGATATTATTGGTTTTAAATGCTATTTTATTGTTTCTTTTTGTTAAATGGTTTGAAATCGTTCTAGTTATTTTCCCTGTGTACGAGAGTGTGCTAAATTTTCCTTTTTTGTCAGTAATAGTGGGAAAAATTAGAGAGATTGCCTATTTAAACGATTTTTTATTCATATCCATTATTAAATGTTGTTTGTTTGATTATGTTTAATTCTTTGTTAAAATTAGTTTTAGTCATAGGAATATGTAACAGTCTATGTATGAAAGAGTTAAAAGCTGCCATTTTGTGAGTATAAGGGTGGGATGAACTATTGTGTATGACTGTGTCAGTATGTGAAAGCTTGTGGAAAATCGAGAAATCGTGTTTATCGTTCACTTTTGATATGGATATGTCTAAGAAATTTATAGAGTTATTGGTTTCTAATTCTAAAGGTGATTTTAATGTTGCAAGGATGCAAATTATTTAGGAAGTTAAGGAAGATTGTTAGTTGTCTATCTGTTCCAGTGTAACAGGAAATGATATCATCAACATATCTATGCCAGTAAACAATATTTTTGTTTACCGCGTTTTGATGAATTTTTAGTTCTAAATTATCCATGAAAATTTCCGCTAGTAAAAGGCTTAAAGGATTACCTATTATTAGACCTTCTTTAGATGTATAAAAGTTATCGTTGAATTTAAAATAGTTTTGATCAAAGCACGTCGTAAGTAAATCTAATAAAATATCCCGTTTAATAATTCCGTTTACTTTATTCTTGATTAAGAGTCTATCTACTAATTCTATGACTTGATATGGTGGGATACTAGGAAATAATTTTTGAACATCAAACGATATAATTCTAGAATTTTCTGTTAAGTTAATGTTTTTAATTTTATCTATTAGTTCTTAAGTGTTGGATATACTATATTTCGGTTTAAATTTGCAATGTTGTCGTAGTAAAGGGATGAGTTTTTGTGATATTTTGATTTATGGTGCCGTAACAAAAGATACAACTGGTGTAATAGGGAAATCCTTTTTATGCAATTTAATTAGGGAATATAATTTTGCTGTGGTTCATTATGGTTAAAGCACTTTTTTCAAAATTGTGAGATCTTTTAAAGTAGATTTTATTAGTTTTTGGTAGACTTTTGTTGGATTATTATTTAATACTTGAAATTTGTCTGTGTTAAGAAAAGAAAGAGTTTAAAATATATATTGTTCTCTAGAAATAGCTACTACAGACTTACCCTTATCTCTTACCCTCTCTCAAGTATTAAATAATGATCCAACAAAAGTCTACCAAAAACTAATAAAATCTACTTTAAAAGAACTCGCAATTTTCAATGATTTTGAAAAAAGTACTTTAACTATAAAGAACCCACAAGCTCCAAAATTATATTCTCTAATTAAATTGCATAAAAAGGATTTCCCTATTAGACCAGTTGTATGTTTTATTATGGCACCATCGATTAAATTATTACAAAAACTCATCCCTTTACTACGACAACATTGCAAATTTAAACCGAAATATAGTATATTCAACACTTTTGAACTAATAGATAAAATTAAAAACAAACATTAACTTACCAGAAAATTTTAGAATTATATCATTTGATGTACAAAAATTATTTCCTAGTATCCCACCATATGAAGTCATAGAATTAGTAGATAGACTTTTAATCAAGAATAAAGCATACGGAATTATTAGACGGGATATTTTAGATTTACTTACGACGTGCTTGGATCAAAACTAATTTGAATTCAACGATAATTTTTATACATCTAAAGACGGTTTAACAATGGGTAATCCTTTAAGCCCTTTACAACGGAAATTTTCATGGATAATTTAGTACTAAAAATTCATCAAAACGCGGTAAACAAAAATATTGTTTACTGGCATAGATATATTGATGATATCATTTCCTGTTACACGGGAACAGATAGACAACTAACAATCTTTCTTAACTTCCTAAATAATTTGCATCCTAACATTAAATTCACTTTAGAATTAGAAACCAATAACTCAAACAATTTCTTAGACATATTCATATCAAAAATGAACAATAAACACGATTTCTCGATTTTCCACAAGCTTTCACATACTGACACAGTCATACACAATAGTTCATCCCACCCTTCACAAAATGGCAGCTTTTAACTCTTTCATACATAGACTGTTGCGTATTCCTATGACTAAAACTAATTTTAACAAAGAATTAAACATAATCAAATAAATAGCATTTGATAATGGATATGACCCTAGCATTATAGATAATATCTTGAATAAAAAATCGTTTAAATAGGCAATCTCTCTAATTTTTCCAACCATTAATGACAAAAAAGGAAAAAATTTAGCACACTCAGGTACACAGGGAAAATAACTAGAATAATTTCAAAATATTTAACAAAAAAGAACAATAAATACCATTTAAAACCAATAATACCTTAGTTAATATAATTTTGAATAACAAAACCAAATCTACTAAATCTCTAAAATCAGGAGTTTATTTATTAAATTGTGGATCGTGTACTAAAACCTACGTAAGACAAACTGGTAGATCTCTTGAAACTTGTATTAAAGAACATAAACATAGTTATTTAAAAAACAAGAATAATTCACATTACGCAACCCATATAATAAACGAATCCCATAATTTTAATGATACATTCAAAATCCTACATGTAGAATCTAAATCTATAAAATTAAATATGCTTGAATGTCATGAAATTAACAAACGGAAAAACTCCAATCTATTATTAAACGAACAGGTAGACTTAAACCATTTACCCTTACTTAATCTTTATTAGTTCTCTGAAATAGTACCACAGATTTGCATCTTTAAAATAACTTTGTCAGTAAATAATATAATAAAATGATTAACATAATCTTATGTAATTAGGATAGTTTTAAGCATTATATAACCAGAATTATTACTAAACATTTGTCTTTCTAATTCACCTCTGAAGAAGCCATTGTATGAAACAATTGTCAAGTCATTTAAAATATATTGGAAATTTAAAACGTAGTGTTGTTTTTATATAATTTTATTATAAATTTATCATGAGTATCGGTTAACACAATCAAAGATGTTAAAATTATTATTTTTATATTATTTTCTTTTTTAATTTTATGAAATGGCAAATCTCAGAAGGTTATTTTTGGATAATTTTAGTTGAAATAATATAACGAATGGCCTCTTTTTTAAGGCTATTTTAAAATAACAGAAAAACTACTTTTTTCCTAAAATGGTAATTATACCTATTTTGTATTTTTACCATTGGTGTGCATCTAGGTAACCTAAGTAATTTGGGGGAATAGTGTAACACCACTGCTTTTTTCAAATCCGAATTATTGTTGTCTCCTGAATTGGTGAATTGCTTTAGTTAGGATTTGATAAAGCGGTTGATCGCTATTTTTTTTTCATATTGCTTAGATTACCGCGACACATGCTATGGGAAAAAATTCAAAAATATTATTTGAGATAAAAAATAACAAGTTAATTTTCTAACAAATTTTAATTAAAAACATGTTTTCCAGTTTTTGCGCCAATACATTTTTTTTTTGCTAATCTGGAATAACTATTTACGAACTATCTGTCCTAACATTTCTTAAAAGGGGTTACATACACCCCGAATTTTCAAAAATTTGATTTTTTACGGACTTCTAAGAATTATTCAAAAAAAAAAATAAGGAAACTCCATTCCATTACAAAGTTATAGCATTAAATGTGACCTGGTGTCGGATTGGGACCGCTACCTGTCTCAATGCAATGTCTGCAATATTAGTCAGTTAATTTTTAATAACTATTTTTTCTACAAAATATCAAGAGGTTTTTTTAAAATTTTTCTAATAGACAATTTTTTATCAATAATTAAACATAAATTTGTATACTAAATTTTAAAACATCGTAAATTTTTTATTTTTGAAACAGAACCCTTCGGTCATTTTTAACTATTACATTATTTTACAAGATTAATTTTTATTTGTGCAGATTGGATTATTTTTTTGTAAAGTTATCCTGCAGACAGTGAGGTGCCATAGTTTTCTTCAGTGGTCCATATAAACTCGATAAAAAATAATGTTAACATTTAAAACAAAATATTCTTTTAATTTAAAGTACAATAAAATATATAATAGCCATTCTTTTGTACTATCCACTTAATAACCTTTAAAATATATATATTTTTTAAATATACATACTTTTTCCAGCGCCCAGGTGTGTGTGAATATTTTTCTAAAATTCCTTGCGTACTTAATCAAGAATTTGTGTATTAAAAAAGGCCGAATTGGTTCTCTTAAATTTTAAAATTCATAATTAGTTCCACAGAATGCAACGAAAAATGGACACCTGCCAAATTATCTAAAATTTTCGATGAGGGTTTTTACCTTCCTGTAGGTAATTGACAGTATCATAGGAAATGAAACATGGGGTTGGTTAAGCGTTGATTAATTAATTCGAAGCTAAAGTTTTCAGGTCTAAAAGGTACTTCATCCCCGTTGTTAGATATATAAATTAATGACTTAGTTAAAAAACATCAAAAAACTCTGATAAACTTTAAATAAAAAGTATTGTGCTGTTAATAAAGTTTTGGAACTTTTTTTTTTATCTCATTTACATTTGACTTTTTTAAAAATGTCATAAGTTACTTGGGAAAAGGTTATAAAATTACTGAAAGTCTGTTTTGCCCAACAGGATTTAATTAAATGGCTTTATGTTCTTCTCAATTACTGACAAGTACTTTAAAACAAACAAGATGATTAAATCATCAGGTTTTTCTTTCACAGACAAAAAAAATATTCTGTAAACATAAGTCTATATTTCCCCCTGTGTAAATCATGATATAAGCTTATGCGATAATTTTCACGATATGTTTATTACAGTGGAAATTGATGAAGAATTAATTAATAAAACAAAAAAAAGTCAAGATAAACATTCTACTTCCAGAAATCTATTAGTAAAATAAACTGTTAATTTAGATGATACAAAATTTGTGAATAAAATTGTATTTATGTTTACGTACCTATGTTGATCCTTGGCAAGAGTGCTATATTGCATAAATGCTTTGACGGCAGGATAAAGAAGTTCATAGTGATTGTCAAGCATGTGTGAACGATAAAACAGGAACCTTGCTACACTCTGAGCACTCTTTAAGTCACCTATGATGCAGAACGTTGACAAAGCAAAAAGAGATGCTCTGTATTCTTCAACAGTAGCTGAAATAAAATAATACATGATTTTGGTTATATGTATTGTAAAAATGTAAAACAATCTTTGTATTTTAAGATAAAGGTTAAACAGTTAGACGAGGGCTACCTTTTAAATTTTTACAAAAAAAAAAACGAAAGAAAAAAATTTTTGGTGCAAATTGTTTTATTGTTTCTCAAAATATTCGCCTTTAAGATTTATACACTTTTGCATGCGTTCGAACCAATTCTCGAAACATTTTTTCCACTCTGAAGTTAATACCTCAAAAACATTGTTTTGGAAGGATTCAACACCTTTTTGAGGTGATGAAAACCGCTGTCCACGCATTTTTTTGACATTCGGGAACAAAAAGAAGTCGTTAGGCGATAAATCAGGTGAATACGGGCAATGAGACAATTATTCGATGATTTTCTCCATCAAATAATTAATCGTTTCATGTGCTGTGCGAGAGCTGGCATTGTCATGCCAGTCCAGTATAACCAAAGAAATAAGGGATCATTTTCTTGGAAGTGCTTGGCGAACTTTTGTTAGATTCAGTTCATCTCGGAACACCCAAACAGCTGATTGTTGCTAAGTTTCCGGCTCGTTCGAATATATCCAAGTTTCGTCTCCTGTTACGATATTGTATACGGATTTTGCATGTCCTCGGTCGAATTTTTTGAGCATTTCCTTACACCAATTGACTCGAGCCTGTTTTTGAGTTTCGGTCGAATTATGCGGAATCCATCGGGAACAGCAAATGTTTATGCAAAATCGAATGTACTGCAGTCTTCGATATGCCTAAGGATGCTTCTATCGCACGTTAAGTCACATGCCGATCCTCTTCAATCATGTTGTGCACAGTATCGATGTTTTTTGCAATAACAACCGATTTTGGTCGACCTTCACGAAATTCATCGCTGATGGAAGCACGACCATGACGAAATTCCGCAAACCAATTCTAAACAGTCTTTTTTAATGGTGATTCATTACCAAACGTTAAACGAAACGATTCGAGGGATTGTTGTTCAGTTAGGCCTTTACTAAAATCTTTAAAAAAATCATCCAACGAAAATCTCCACGTGAAATTTCCATTTGTTTACAAAGCTGTTTTTTTAAACACTCACTGTAAACAAGCTACTCGGCCAATTTCTGAGCTGCCACTCTTTTAACAATAACAAATGTCAATTTTTACAACAATGGTAACGTCACATTTCAATAAAGCCATCTAGTGGTGTTTGTAAAAACTTAAAAGGCTGCCCTCGTAGTACAAGTTCTTCTGATCTACATATATGCGCTACAAGAGCGGCATAACGGTATGTATGTATTATTGAATTGTTTTAAATTAAAAAAATATATATATTTTAGGTTCGATCTTTACGAACAGAGCTGTTTCGAAATATTCTGTTAAAAAAATAAGATAGTACTCAGTATATATCATCACTACACCAAATACTTTATTTTTGCACTCGACGCGCGTCTCGCTAACCACGTTACCTTCATCAGGAGCGATGATTGATTAAAGCTAAACTTAGAATCTAATATATTTATGCCTCGTCTAGCCTCTAAATTACCCAAGCGGAACCAAAGGCATGGGCGGAGCCGTTAGTTCTAGTAACCAGTAACGGGAACCATACCTTTGCCTTTATTTAAACTACTTTTATATTCTATAATTTCCATACTTTCGTATGTGTTTAACAATCTCCTATCATATACATTTTTAATTAATCTTAGATTATCTAATGTAAATGTTCTTTAAATCTTGTTTTAATTGACCTTTTAGTTTGCCCAACATACTTTTTGTGACAATCATTGTAACTAATTGCATATCGGGGGCTGAATTTCTACAACTCATTCTTTGTCTTAATAATAATACGAAAGAACAACATTCAAAATTTACTTTGACTCTACTCAATGGAAACCTACTAAAAATGTTTGTAATTAGATAAGTAGCTAGTATTTTTTTTCTAATATTTGTTTCCATCGGAACGTATTTGGCTAAAAATATCAGTTGGAATGTTTACAAAAATTTCATAGTGTCAAATTAGTTTTAAAACTATTAGTAAGATAGTTATATATTTGTAAATGATGATGCGAATCTAAAAGAGTTGAAAGTACAAAATATTATAAGACACAAGATGTGTATTAGTTTTTAATTAATTGAAATAAAAAAATATAGTGACTCTTGACAAACATATTGTTTACTTCAGTCATTCTTGTCAAGGGCAATTTAGTTCAGTTAGATTATTTAAATTCATAATTTCTTCTATGAAAAATTTATGTGTATTCGCAATATTTTCTATTATTTTATTTGCTTTTTGAAACAGAGGTTTTCTAACATTATAAGTTGATCTATACATATTACTTTTGTTCTAGAAATATATAATAAGTAATAAGTATGTATGGAATACTCCGTAAATTTAAATTTAAGTATTCTTTTATAATAAATTATTTAAATTTTATTTAGATGTTTGCTAAATATAATAAAAATGAATATTTTATAGTTTCTAAATTTCTTACAAGAATATTCACTTTTATATTCATCTATTTTGAATCTCGTTAAGACGTCATTTAAGCAAAAGTCGTACCCAATATTAGCTTCAGTCAATAGGTCTGATTTTCTGATAACATTCTGATTTTATATCTGTAATTTCTTTATATTTAGAGGAAGTCAAATAGTTTGAGGTTATTTTTAATAAAGATTGTAAGGAGATTAATTTTATGGCTAACGAAGTGTCGACATCATCTTTAACAAATTGTTCCTGGACTTTGTTGGGGAAAAGTTTTATTTCTTTTTTGGAAACGACAATAAATAGAAAATTGGCTCAAATACATAATCTGAGACATAATTTATTATTTCGTGAAAATTTTGAACTATCTTTATATACTCGGAGAGGAAGGGGATAATTTGTAATATATTTATGAATTGAATAATGTTTCAGTATTCTATTACATTATTTTGAGTCTAACGATACAAAAAATGAAATTGAAAAAAAAGCTTAAAAGTACTTGTATATGACACAAAAATCTGAGATCAAATAATTGTTTGTCGGATATTTCCGAAAATACAAAGATTTTTCGAGATAATAACTCGATACTATCGTTTAGACAATGTGATCAGAGTTTACCTGACTCGTTTTTTTAAGATCGCAATGCTAATAATTGAATTTTTAATATCCGGCTGTATTTACTATAATAATTTTCGACAAAAGTATTCCCTAATAATAATTTAATAAGTGTATCATATAAATGTAACTGTAAATAACCATATCACCTATATGACCTTTGTAAGGCAGAACAATTAAACAAAAGTTTTATATAAAAAAGAAACAGGATGCAAATGGTTGAATTTTTCTTTCGGAATAAACATAAGGTTATAAAAACATAAATAATAACCACGCAGCTAACTTTTCTTCCTATGATAGACAAGTAGTTTGTCAGGTTTCATTAATCTATTGCATCATTAGTTTTTAACCTTCACTAACATTAAAAAAACTATAAGATTTTTTTACTTACCAACCACTGGTACTTTTAGCGTCTTTTCTGACTCTGATTCGTATAACCAATCGGCAGCATCCCGTTTAGGTATAAAGTGAGGCCAACCAAATTCTCCATCTTCTGTGGTGGATGCATTACGTAGTTTTTCTATTGCCCACGCTGCTGTTGCACTTCGAACCTTCAATACAAAGTTAAAATGCAAATAAAAAACAAAATTGTATCTAGTCATTTTAGACAGAAATATATTAGCTAACATAATATGTAAAATACTAATTTAGCAGTAATTTCTTTGAAACCTGGTGAATTTGACAAACAAGTGTAATAAGAAATGTGCGAATTAACCTACCGTTGATTACAAAATTACGATCCTGCGTTTAGATTGAAATTAAGTTAAGACTGTGCATTTTTTTACATTAAAAAACGTTAATTGTCAACATCGTGAAACTATAAGGTATTAATTACACACATATTAATTTTAAAAGTACGGGTCTTCAGTTCATTCCAAACCAAACGCAATAACGTTAGAATTTGAAATCTTTTCAGCGTATATCTCATCAACATCTTACGCAAGTATACTTTGCGAGATAGTATCTAATATTTTTTAAAGGGTGAAGTAAAAATAAATAAGACCCATATTTAAGATGTAATATTTCTAGGCGTTTTTTATGAAAAAGGTGCAGTTCCCCAGAATGCTGTGATGCTCATTTTGAGTTACCGTAAATTCGCAAGCTGCTTAAAGATAAAATATATAAGATAAAGTTATACAAGTACGTAGTATCTTACCAAAACTAACGCTAATGTTACAGCGGCAATAGTTTCTGGAGATTCAACATTCGGTAGGCTATTTTCAAGGAATATTTTTGCTTTTTGTAGTGTATCTGTAAAAATAAACATTCATTAGTAGTGACAAGCTTAACAGCGACTTTTAGGTCACAGTATGCCTGTGACGGTGATTTATAAGTCACAGCTTCTTTTAACAGCGACTTAGGTCTTTGGTACAGCACGATATTTCAAGGAACTGGTTCACGATGTCGAACACTTTACGTCGCCATTGGAAGTAGCTAACAGTGTCTTGCCTTCCGACGGCGACGCGACAGTACAACATAGCGTACCAGTGAATTGTCAGCCGACTGCGACCGTTGTCTGAATGATGCGATAGGCGCCCCCCGATCATTACGTTCAGGTTGCGACATCTGCGTAAGCAGTGAGTATTTAAAACAGTGACTAGAGTCGCTGCTTTGCGAAGAATTGGGTCACAGGTATTACCTGTGACTATTTAAGTAACAGGTAAAAATCACAGATATGATAATGTCGCTTATCTCTACTCATTAGTTTAAATGACAAATTACTTATCAATAATGGAAAGAAGAAAATGACAAATTACTTACAAATAATCGAAAGAACAAATAAATAGAATTCCTTAAAATATTTATTATTATTATTTTAAATAATGTTACTAGATTGAAAACGGTCTACAAATATGTTCATATGAAAAAATGTTTCATAAAATAGATCAAGCGCAAAAGATAAACAGATGAATTAAAGAACCGTATTGCTAATAAACTCACCCATTAATAGCAAGTATGAAAAGTAATTTTCGATTCTGTGCGACATTACATTACTTTCCAATTATACCAATTTCAAAGTAAAAAAATGGCAAAACAACTATGATGGCAGCATTGGTATAACAACTAAAAACGAAACTAAAAGAATCGTATTTTCAGAAGTTACTAAAAGTGTTCTTCGTATTTGCTGAACCATCCCAAGACGCGTTTCGCCGTATCACGGCTCATCAGCTGGGCTAGGTTCAGCAAATACGAGAACACATTTTTAGTCCTTTATCCAAGTAACTAACGGAAAACTATAACAAATAGATGCTTATACTGCACTCTGTCGGCGACTTACTAAGTTTATTCAAGCAGAGCGGCACAGCACGGCTGGCACTTATTGCAGAAACGCACCTTTCTTGAGCTTACTGCTCGAAGGCATAGACGGCAGCATTGGTATAACAACTAAAAACGAAACGAAAAGAATCGTATTTTTAGAAGTTACCAGAAGTGTTCTTCGACGCCGACAGAGTGCAGTATAAGCATCTATTTATTATAGTTTTCCGTTAGTTACTTGGATAAAGGACTAAAATGTGTTCTCGTATTTACTGAACTTAGCCCAGCTGATGAGCCGTGATGCGGCGAAACGCGTCTTGGGATGGTTCAGCAAATACGAAGAACACTTTTGGTAACTTCTGAAAATATGATTCTTTTCGTTTCGTTTTTAGTTGTTATACCAGTGTTGCCATCTATGCCTTCGAGCAGTAAGCTCAAGAAAGGTGCGTTTCTGCAATAAACTGTGCTGTGCCGCTCTGTTTGAATAGACTTAGTAAGTCGTCGACAGAGTGCAATATAAGCATCTATTTGTTATAGCAAAACAACTAAATAACAATCATCCTTATTGGTAAAAACCATGACAATAATAATATTAAAGTATATCGAAAAAAAATTACAGTTAAGACAAATGCACAAAATTAATTCTCGTGTTGTAGAATTTGTCTAGTTAAAATATTTCACCTAAAAGTTTTGACTAATGAGAATAACTTTTGTTCCTTTATATAAGCTGCTGTATTTCATCCTAATTTACTTTGATACTGACGTAACTAACCCAGTTTTAGGTCAGCTTGATAATTTGATCAATTAAGATTTGTAATTATAATTATAAGAGCTGCATAATATGGGTTTTCTCATTTTATTTGATGTAGTAATGGCTAAATGAAATAGGGCCTTTTAAACTAATGAGAAGCGAATTATCTGTATTTACTATTTAATAAATATTATACCTGAATCGGCATCAGTTTCTATCCCAATTTCGTAAAGAGCGATTACAGTTTCAGCAGTAATTTCTACAATGTTTTCGAATTGAAGGGCTTCTGAACTTAAATTTCTTCTAACAGCTTCGATAGAGCTGTAAATAATTAAGAGTTATTATGGTGAAATGGTAGGGTATCCTTTTCATTATGAGAGTTTATAGGTTTAAAAAAGATGAGTAGATAGCAAATTTGGTGTGTTTTGATTAAATTAATTATTATTAATATTTACCCAGGAATTTCCTTATACGACATTAATTTTCGGTATTTTTATTACTGGGCTATTTAGCTGTTTTTAAGATAACGTGTAACAAAAATTTGAACCACACTTACTTCTTAGGTCATATACAGTGTGTCCCAAAAAGTTTTATCCAAATGGAAAAAAAGTTTATCTTACATATTACAAAAAAACTTATTCTTGATAAAAAGTTCTGCATCACATAGAAATCCATAATCAAGCATCAAAAGTTTAGAATATTTGATGGTATATAGGGAAAATAAGAAATAATGATTTATAATTTTCAAAATATTATATTAGCACAAATTTATTATAGATGTAATTGTTGCAAAGCAGATAAGAAGATTATTAAATTTTTAACAAAAATATGATACAATCAAAATCACTGCACTAGTTTTTAATTAATTTCGTTTTCCTTTATTCAATAAATAATCCGATATTTACTGACGTGTTTACTAGAGTGTTTTTGAATTCTTAAGTAGGAAGGCCACAAATCTGAACGTGAGCATAATTTTTAAGTTCCTATTAACATTTTCAATTAATATTTTACTCTGTATTGAAATTTAAACACACTTTACTCTTCATTATGAATCATAACTTTTTTATTTTCCCTATATATCATCAAATATTTTAAACTTTTGAAGCTTAATTATGGATTTCCATCTGATGCAGAACTTTTTCTTTCTCCATTTGTATAAAACTTCCTGGGACACACCGTATATCTTAAAAGTTTTTCTCAATTTATATTCAGTGAAAATGTGAAAATAAATGGTCTTTATTGTCACATTTTCTTTTAATTAAAATAACAGCAAAATGAGATTTGAGATTTCTGACTTACAATACTTGCTTATTACTCAACTTTTACGTAGGCTAGATTTGTGAGTACTAGAACCTGTTAAAATATTCTGACATAGAAAAGTTTCTATACATAGGGCTAAGTATGTCAGGTAATTCTTCAATGTGGCTCACTTTTATTACTTTTGTCAAGTTAAGTTGTATTTTTATTAAAGTAAAAGTTATTCTTAAAGTTATTTAATATTTATTTAAAATTAAGTGGTTTTTAATCTAAAATCAAGAAAAAGTAGGCGTTCATACATTAAGGAATGGTGAACTTAAAAAAATATGTGTATCATATAAGACAAAATGTTTTGTTACGATAAACATATGTCTTAATATCTTATATTATGATCTAACTTCGAGGAGTAATATATGTATCGTACACCAGTTAAAATTTTTAATGGTTTTCTGTAATAATGATATAGATAAGATTGTAACAGTTTTCAATAAAGATGTTACCATTTATATATAGAGTAATGTAAATACAATATAATTTATTTTGTTTCACATTGTTAACATTTTTAAAAGTTAGTTAAGATTTACTTTGTTAAAATCCAACCATTGAATACAATAAATTATTGATTCTGCTTAAATCTTGGGTAACTGTTTACAATTTATTTTAAGTATACGAGCACCTACATGGTCAGAAAATGCAACACAATCTGTTAAGGCAGCTAACTTGTTATCAGAATTCTTTGCCTCACATCTACTGTCAATTTCCTGGTAAAAACATTACCAACTATTGCAAATGTTCAGCTAAAGATGCCCGATAGTGCCTTTAGAGGGCTTATCATAAAACATATCTTAATGAAGCTGGACACCAAAAAAGCTTCTGGCGTCAATCGAATACCTACTATAGTACTCAAAATATGCACGAGCAAACTAACACCAGTTTTTACAGATTTTTCAATGTATCCTACATATAAGACATATTTGCTTCCGCTGGAAAAGGGTTATAGTTCAGAAGATGTCCGACAAAGGCAGACTTTGCTAAATATCTATCAACCAGTCGGATTGCCCCAAGGCCCAATACCGCTGCCTACTCTTTCACTACTCCTTTATATTAATTATTTGCAGGAGTCCAATATACACAGCTTTGCTAATCTGGAAGGAATTTTTTCTTAAAGGAATAGAAGTTAAGTCAATTTTAACAGAATAACAGTATAAAAAACCAGGTGGCAGGTTTTTGTAAAAGTCTCAAAGCACTCCGTTTAACTTGTACGGTCACAACTTACTTGCAAGCAAATATGTCTTGGCATGAATAACAAAGAGAGCTTTTCAAAATCTAATATTATTTCGTACTAGAAAACTTTACACTCCACTGTAACTTTAAATCTTGTATAAAACGTAAATTTGACCAAGGATGAGATACTGCTTCTATGTTTGGGGTTCTACTCTCAAATATTCGCTGCATTTGTAAGATTTTATTCGGAAGAGCTTGGCTGGAGACCAAGAACGCAACAGCAATCTTGATTTTCCAGGATATCGAAGGACAGTTTATGAATTGAGCCTGCTATTAGTACTTTCATGGGAAGTGTTCCATGGTTATAGTCAGCTTGATTCCACCCATAGCGGGTGCATGTTAAAACTATACGTCGCACTAATACATCTCATTCGTATCAAGTTCAGCTTGTCACGGCTCATGTCACCCCTTTTAAGAATTGTTTTATATAGAGAATTTCAGCCCTGCATTGCATAGGACCCCGGGTCACTAGTTATGGCACATGGTGGTGCCGTTTCAGTTTATAATAGTCATTATCATCATCATCATCATTAGCTTATTCCATCCATAGTCAGATGTAAGCCTCCTCAAGTTGTCTCCAACAAGCCTTGTTGTTTGCTTTTTGCATCCAATCATGTCCTGCTAATCTTTTTATGTCTTCCGTCCATCTTGTCTGTGGTCTACCTCTGTATCTTTTGTGTTCTTTAGGCCTCCATTCAACTACACGGCGTGTCCATCTGTTATCATTCACCTTGCGATATGCCCCGCCCAATTCTACTTAATGTCACCTATCATCTGTCAATTTGATCTCCTTCAAATCTCAACGTTAGGAATACGATCTTGGAGTCTAATATTGAGCATTCTCCTCTCCATTGCTCTTTGGGTCACCTGGGGTTTATTTATTATACTTTTATTTAAAGCCCATGTTTCAGTGCCATATGTTAATACCGGGAGTACATATTGATCGAATACTCTGGCTGTTATTGTATTTGGAATGACCAATTTAAATGTAGATTGTAATCCTCCAAACGCAGACCAACCTAACGATATTTTTCTATCTAAGTCAGCCTTTACATGATTTTGATATTTTTAGATTTTTTGTCCTAAATATATGAATGTTTGTACCATTCCTATTCTTTCACCTTCTGTTAATAGTTCGTGGTTGTTATCTTTACTTTCGTTGTTCAAATATTTGGTTTTGGTGAAGTTTATTTTTAGACCTATTTTTCGAGATTTGTTATTTAATTCCATCAGCATTTCTTGTAATTCTTCTTTTTTGTTGGGGATCAGAGTGATGTCATCTGCGAACCCTAAGTGATTTAATCGTTCACCGTCTATTAGTATGCCTTTATTTTCCCATTTTAGCGATTTGAACATGTCTTCTAGAGTCAACGTGAACAGCTTTGGGGATATCGAGTCGCCGTGTCTAATTCCTCTTTTAATTTTGATTTTATTTGAAGTGGCACTTTTGTATATGTATTTAAGAAGAGTTGTGTATCTTTCATCGACTCTGCTGTTACTTAAGAAGTTAAGGAGTGCCCATATCTCTACCGAATCAAATGCTTTTTCGTAGTCAGCTGTTGCTATGCACGAGGTGACCTTATTTTCATTTGCTTTTTTCACTAGTAATCTAATTGTTTGAAGATGGTTCAAAGAGCTGTATCTCCGTCTAAATCCTACTTGTACACGTCGTTGATAACTATCTAATTTGTTCGTTAATCTATATGTTATAATTTTAGTTAGTATTTTGTATAGTACCTATAACAGGCTGATGGATCTGTAATTCTCCAATTTAAATTTGCTCTCCTTTTTAAAAATAAGCACAATCAAGGCGTTTACCCAAGGTGTTGGTATTTTATTGTTTATAAGGCTTCTATCTGTTAAATAGAGCTTGAAGAGATTGTATTAACGATGCCCCCCCATATTTTATCATTTCTATAATTATTTCATCGTCCCCTGATTCTTGGTTATTGTGCACATGTTGTTAGGCTGTTCCGTTGTTACATCCGGAATTTCTTCAGATCCCACATTTCCTACTATCGCTCTATTTCCTTATTCTTTCCCGGTCGGTGGCGATATTTTCGTGTCATATAGTGTTTGATAATATTTCTTCGTAGCTTCCTTCATCTTCCTTGATTTGTACGATCTCTTGCTCATTGTCATTTACAAGTTTTATTATTTAATGTCTCCCTTCATTCATTTGTTTGTTTAAGTGTTTCAAACTTTTTCCCTCTTTCAGAGTTTTTTTTATATTTTCTAGTTCCTGTATTATATATGTTATAATAGTAGACATTTTAATTAACAAATCTGCTATGAAACTGAAACCCATAAAATTTTCAATTGCATTATTGCAGACAAATATCGAAAATATATAAAAATACCTGTTCAGTGTTGTAAATTTAACATCAGCATCTAAAGGAGTAAACCTGCCATCATCTTCTTGTCTTAGTTGTACCCATCTTTTGATAGCCTGTATTAAATCAGGATCAATGCTGAAATATAACTGAACTTTTGATAAGGCTTCTAATATTGAAACGGTCGCCCTGTGACTACCTAACATAGGATGTTCACTAAACGAATCATCTTCTTTTTTGAATGATAAAATTGATTGAATCTGAAAACAATAATTATACTTATTGCTTGTATAAATGAAATGAATAAAAGTACATTTTTTTTTATTTACTACATATAGAATACTAGTATTGTATGATCTAAAATACCAGATGATATAATTGGCCTCATGAAAGTGTTTAAGACTAAAAACTTTTTATTTCCAAAACGTAAACTATGACTTACCCTTCCTGGAAGAAGTTTTATTATACTCAATTTTTTGGAAATATTTGTCTTTTTGTCATAATTTCTAATACTTAAAAGAGGAGTCAATGATGCTAGGGCATCAGTTAAACCTCCTCCCTCTATTCTATTTATCTGAGGTATGGCTAAGCCTCCTGTTATTGTTAGTTCTCCTCTCTCTGAACTAGGAACTACATTTTTGGGCGTATCCAAGTGAAGCACTTGACTAAATCCAGATTCCTCATTGAAATTCCATATCCTAAAAAATGCAGTTACATTGAAAGAAAAATAGTAGAAATATCAAATTTCAAAGTAGTCAAATTGAGAAAATATGCTGCTCGTATACAGATTCAAGCCCATATCTGCAGACAAGAACTGAGATTATTATAGTTTCTTAGAAGCATGGATGGATTTGGAGATTATTGCACTACTGTTTTTAAGTAAAATTTTTAAATATTTTAATATATAGTTTCCACTATCTTTACCACTCTGAGACACCCTATATATATATATATATATATATATATATATATATATATATATATATATATATATATATATATATATATATACATATACAGGGTGTCCCAGCATTCCGTGTACATAGAGTTACTGTGGGTTTCTGGGATGACAATATGGTCATTTATCTCAACTTACCTTAGTCCAAAAATTCCTAATTTTTGAGATACATGGTGCCAAAGTTTTACTTTTATTTTAGTTTTCTTACTAATTGTACTATTTGTGCAAGATTCGATGCTAAGGGGCTTTCTGAGATGAGAAATCGAGATCAGCTCACAGTTTTGTTCTAAATTGTAGGGGGCGCCACTTATTGCACTGTGTATACGTTTTAAACTGTCATAACTTCTTTATACCACTCTGTATGATATTTTTAATTAAATATTCGTATTCTCCACCTTTTCCTGTTTAAAACAGCTCTCTTGGTAAATGTTGCTACGAGCAATAGTTTCTGAGATAGGGGGATGTTTGTTTTCATTTTTTAAGTCCATTGTCAAATTTGCAAATGCGTTCCTTCACACTTCATCCAGGATTAGGGCAGGTCCAAAAGAATAGTCTTTGAAATTTGGAGCATGCTTAAAGGCAAACAAGCTAACAGCAATAATAAATTTAAAGACCAACGGGAGAACAACAGTAAGAATGTAAAAACCAACTGGCTAAGGTCATAAAAGATTACCCACAAATTGATAAAGTCGAAAAAAGTTTAAATGCTCCACTGAACAGGGTCTCACAATAAATGTTCAATATGGCCACCACCTTCGTTAATACATAAATTAATACAACGCAGGAAATTTAAATGTACTCTTCTTAAAATGTTTTCATCTCGTAAAGCGTCAGCAGCATTTTGAATCCTATTCAACAATTGCTCAATGTTGTCGATTTGAACTTAATAAACTTTCGATTTCAATGCACCCCAAAGGAAAAAATCGCATGGATTTAGGTCTGGGGAACAAGGTGGCCAGTGAATAGGAGCATCTTCACCTCTTCCGATCCATTTATCTGGGTAACTTTGGTTCAAAAAAATTCTCACATTACGCGCAAAATGGGGTGGTGCACCATCGTGCAATAATTCAGGAATAGTTTCACGGATCAAATTTAAGTAAATGTCACCATCAAGTCGATCTCGTAATCTAAACGGCCCGATTAAATAGTTCGCGACAAATCCCATCCAGGCATTAATACTGATTTCGCGTTGTTACACAGCATGTGGGTTTTCTTCAGCTTAAACATGATTATTATGTTATATTTGTTATACCAGGTCGTTATCTGTAAACAGGATTTTAATGTGAAAAGCAGGAATAGTCGCTATGCGTGCTCGAATAACTTGTGAAAAATGCAAACGGGATCCTAGATCTGGAGGTAAGAGTTCCTGGACGGACTATATATGAAAGGGGTGAATAATTTGTTGTCTAATGATCCGGTTAGTTGTACTTTTTCATATTTAATTTTGATGTTCCATTAAACGAGTACTGATTCCAGGATTATCATGTATAATTTCAAGGATTTCCTCTTCAACATCGGGTGCTCTAGCTTGTGAAATCCGCCCAGCATTATTCCTGATCGGCTTAAACTGTCCAATTTCTCGAAGTTGCCTCTTAATATTGGCAAAAGTCTGATGGTTAGGAGTCCGACGATGCGGAAATTTTTCGTGATATACGTGAGTACTTTTGCAACCGTTGCCGTTACAAAAACTAAACACTAAAATCATATCAGTTTGATCACCAAAAGTGAACTCCATAATAATCTAAATTTAAAACACTGTTGAGCTTGACAAGGGATTAATACTCGTAAAATTTTTTGATATCTGCCAAAATTACTTTCTGTCAGTATTACTACGAGCCAGTAGTCATAGAACATATAATATCCTACATCATTGCCCGAGTGATTTTTGAGCGTTGCCAAGTAACTACACAATGTGAAGAAACGTGTGAAAGAACGCATTTGCGAATTTGACAATGGAATTAAAAAATGGAAATAAACATCTCATTATCTCAGAAACTGTTGCTCGAAGCATAATTTATCAAGAGAGTTTTTTTAGGCAGGAGAAGGCGGAGACTACGAATATTTAAGTAAAAATGTCATACAGAGTGGCATAAAAAAGTTATGACATTTTAAAAGTATACACGGTGCGATAAGTGACGCCCCCTACAATTTACAAGAAAACTGTGAGTTGATTTCGATTTCTTATCTCAGAAAACCCCTTAGCACCGAATCTTGCTATTTAAGAAAAACTAAAATAACAGTATAACTTTGGCACTCTGTATCTCAAAAATAACGAATTTTTGTACTAAGTATGTTGGGTTTAATGGACATATATTCATCCCAGAAATCCACAGTAACCCTATGTACACGAAATACTGGGGCATCCTGTATATATGGGTCATTCTTCGTCAACCCGACAACCCCGTTAATCCATAAGTTGACACAATCTGGTCCAAATTAAAGCTTATGATATGTAGTTTTGAATTTAGAGTGTCATATTAAGATATTGTGCTGATTTGGGCCCAATACCGACCCAAATCTGAAAATTGATTTCAAAAAATTTAAGGGAAACACGTAAAAATGTAATTTTCTAATATAACCAAAACTTACTTCTGGTAATCTTGTTCTACCCCAAGAAACCTACAACTTTTGTAGGAAAAGTTTTTTTTATGGCCTCAATTATCGGAGATATTTATCACAATTTTTAACTCGAAAACTAAAACTTTTAGAGAAATTATGTAAGAGACAAAAAATATTTTCTTTTATCAGTAGAATCATCAATTATTTCATATTTTTTGAAGCACTTTTTAATAATTCGTTATGTTGATATCCATTTCCACCGGCAAATTGTTTTAGAACGAAAAAATCGCAAAAAAATAACCAATTGTTAAAAAGTTCTTCAAAAATTCTGAAAAAATTCATGGTGATTGTACGAATAAAAACAAGTATTGTTTGTTTCTTACATAATTTCTTTAAAAGTTTTAGTTTTCGAGTAAAAAATTGTTGAATATCCAAAATATGAAATATACGCTGAGATAAATATCTCTGAAAATTGAGGCCATAAAAAAAACTTTTCCTACAAAAGTTTTAGGTTTCTTGGGGTAGAATAAGATCATTAGAGAAAACTTTTGGTTTATTAGGAAATTACATTTTTACTTTAGTTTTTCTGAAATTTATTGAAATCCATTTTCAGATTTGGGTCGGTATTGAACCCAAATCAGCACAATTTCTTAATATACCAATCAAAATTCAAAATTATATATCATAAGCTTTAATTTGGACCAAATTGTGTCCTTATAAATTGCGTCAATTTATGGACTAATGGGGGGGTCTGGACGACGAAAAATGAACCATATATATATATATATATATATATATATATATATATATATATATATATATATATATACGTGTATATATATATATATATATATATATATATATATATATATATATATATATATATATATATATATATATATATATATATATAATAAAAATTAATTAAGTTTTTTAAACACATCTTTGTAATTAAAGGAATTACAAAATAAAAATAGAAATATAAATTTAGATAATTTTGTGGAGTATTTAAATACTTGTAATTGGTAGACTAGCTTTTGAATTTTTATAAAAAAAAAGAGGGGTTTGACTCCTGAGTATTTTATACTGGGTAGTATTTAAGTAAAAAAAAGTATCTAAGCCAGTAAATAATTCCCAGCTCTAGCCAGCGTTTCATTTGAGTAATTTTGTCTTAGAAATTACACATTCCAATATCTTTTAAGATACAAATTCTAGCGTCCCAAAATAATTTAACGCTTCATTGGGTCATGTCTCACCTTATTTAAATTTAACGCAATTCGCGTTCGGCATTTCGAATTTAATTTTCGATTTCGGATCGAAAAGCAATCGACTATGTATTTAATTTGGACTGTTCGTTTGGAATACGTACACGCCCAGTAATAAAACTTCGGAGTTGGAATTTTTATTTAACTCTAAAGGTGACGAGGTATTGTACTTTATTACGATCGTTATTTGAATAGAAAAGTTAAAAAAACCGATAGAATTATAAAATGTATTTATTTCCTATTATCACGGAGATTCAGGATTTGTATAGCATTCTTTCAAAAAATAACATATAACTTTTATATTCTTGTGGTTATGAGAATATGATATTTCATCTTTCCAAGTTTCGAGATTCTCGATCAATTCAGCAATATGTATATTTATCTATATAAAATGGTAAAGATGTGTTTCTTTCGAAACTAATGGACCAGACTATTGGTTACGTTTATTGGGTTAGTCACATGTAAAAATGTAGAAATAATTAATAAAATTGTCTCAGATAACTATTTTACCAAAAAAAAAAGATTTTGGGCAAGTATGTCTTATGTGTTTTTTTTTATATCAGGGAAGATTTGTATTTCTGCACGTCAATAAAACGATGTGTTAAGCAAAATATCAAAATAATTTAATTCGGATGAGTAACTAAACTACAACGAATGAACAGTTATGAAGTGAGAAAATGGAGCCAGTTTCTTTAGGGCTAGTTGACGTTGAAAGCTTTTCGATTTTTACATTCTGAGCATCTCCAACATCTTTTTCTGCCTTTAGTTACGACAAATAATACCCACCTTCAAGAGTGTGGGAATACAGTGATGAACAACTATACAGTTGTTAACGTATTTTAGTTCCTTGTCGTTAACTAGCAATAAGAGATTTGGCAAGGTCAACTAAATATGAAACTATTTGAGAGTTTTTATGATTATAACTATTGGTGGTGCTGAGAGCAGCTTGTCTATAAATCATACTGCTAAGTAAACTGCTGTAAAATTCCTTTTATTTTTTATAGCTTCGGGGCACGTATGATTTGTTATATTATCACGTTTTAAGGTACAATTTACTGCAGCTATTGCCTTGTTTGCATCTCCTTAGCATAATAACCAAGATATATATGCAAGGGGTCCTTCATCGTTACTTACGCTTTCTATGTCTCCTATATCTTGGTTCTTTTAAAAAATATATGTCGGCAACAAACTCCATATACGGACGAAAGAGTTAAAGAAAATTTGGTATGGAAAACAAACAAAACGTAATAAATTTAAAACTGTTAGTGTAGCCAATTTTCTAAATATCTTTATAAACCGACCCAACTTCGTTAATTATAACTTCTTACCATTGTAATGTGTTATTTTTAATTTTGACTCAGTTTTGAGTGCTTAATTGATCTAAAAAAAGCATTCGATGTGGTACGATTGAGAGACGTGTTACAAATTTTACTAGATCATGATCTCAACAACTACATTAAAGTGATAGAACAGTTCGATAAAAACAATAGGACGCGTATAAAGACACAGCAAGGACTAACTGAAGAAGTACCATTATCATCTGGAACTCGACAAGGCGATAGCATGAGCCCAACACTTTTTAATTTAATAATGGAAAAAATAATAAATAGTGTCAATGAGGTCAATAGCGGATAGAAAATTGGACGAAAAAATCTAAAAATATGGTGCACGACTAAAAGAGAACAATCAACATTCAAGACATCGTCCGTTTCGCCACATTAAGTAGTCGATATTGGAGGGATCACGTAAATAGGATCCCAGCTAATAGCTGGCCAAGATGGGCAAAAGATGAAAAACCAGAAACAAGAAAACCTCCCGGTTGACCACCAAAAAGATGGTACTAAAGCTGGACATTTACGTCACAAGAGGCTTAAAAACAGAACAACCAAAATCTTGTTTTATAGGAAAATGCAGAAGAATTATGGTAAACATGCGTTGCTCCAAAAATAGAGGAAACATCTATTTACTCCAGATTGTACGTTATAATGTCAAAATTTTCTTTATGGGGGTAGTGAAATTAACTTAAAAATAGTATTAGAAACGTTTTAAAATTGAGACTAGTATCGGCACTACTAAGCGAATAGAGTAATAAGATTATGTGACAACATCTTATGAAGTTTTGAAATAAATACACCACTGCTAGATATGTTTCGAATAACGCAAAATTGATAAATTTCAAAAACGGGTAAAAATACAAAAAAAAAAACTGCCAACTGCAAGTCGGACCTGTGCAATTAGTGTTCTGTATGTTGATTGCTTAAAAAAAAATGTTACGGAGGTATAAAATAATCAGTGACTTCACAAAACACACTCCAAATAAGTTTTTCAACAATTTTTTTTTCCGATCTTTACTGAAAACTGATGACCTTGAATTTTCTTTTTATATATACCAGATAAATTATTAAAGGTATATATATATATATATATATATATATATATATATATATATATATATATATATATATATAATATGTATATAAATAATTTTCGTTCAAGCTACACCCTATGGAAAATATTCTAGAATTTTTTTTAAAATTTTTTGAACAGTACGTTTCGAGCCATGGGGGGGGGCAGCGGTTTTCACAATTTTTTAAAAATAACACAAAGAAATGTGTGCGTAAGTATTGCATTATATATATATATATATATATATATATATATATATATATATATATATATATATATATATATATATATATATATATATTTGAATTTGTGTTTTTATAAGCTTTCATTTGACACCCCACTCGATAACCTGGTAAAAACATTTTTTTTCTCACTTCCGATTTCACCCTCTAAAACTAACCCCTTAAGTAAAAAATTTAACTTTCAAAACTACACGGCTCTGATAAGGCCATCAATATTAGGGCCAAATTTCAACTTTCTACGTCAAATAATTTCGAAGAAAATCGGGTATGACAGACAGACAGACACCGAAGTGATCTTAAGTGTTTCGTACGGAACACCAAAAATTAAAATTTTGGTGTCTTATTAGGATTAGATCTAATCAAGGAAAACTTAATACAGCACATCATAGTTTAAAATGTAATAGTTTCATAATAATTTTTTTATAAATATTTTTCGCATTGATTTATGTTTTTAGAGAAATGTTCTTAAAATAAAAGGAAGTTAATTCAGAAGTATGGTTTTCTTATTTGCTTTAAAAGCATAAATCAAGTCCCATAGAAATAGCAAAGAAAGCACTAGCATACAAGAGTTTTAATGAAGAAGGTGCTTTCCACTATAAAACTGTTAATTAAGACTTTAACACTTACTGTTATGGGCTAGCTACCATATTGGACAATTACGTCTAAATTTCAGTCTTAAATTATATCGTTGTAGCTGAGAAAAAACTTCAAATTGCAAAAATAAAAAGTTCATGATGAGTATTTTTTGTATAATTGGTGTTTGTAGAGTAAGGCATACAAAAAGTATGGAGAAAAATTATGCTTCTGAATGAATTCATACAATAATAGACAAAGCAAGGGTTTCCTTTAATTTCAGAAAGTATATTTTAGTAAAGGAAAAAGTCATCCTCCTTCGTATATGATAAAAAATGTACAAGGTATTAGGAAAATAGTTTATTACATTAAAATGAGTAACGCTTTGCGTCAAGTCAAGAGGTAGTTATTAATTTTTTTGGTTCATTTTTGAGATTCTGTAAATATCCGCTTTATCAGCCCATTTGAACGTCGGCGTTTGTTGAAAAATGTTCCTCGTTTTAAGTAACAGGATAAAAAGGATTTTCTTAACATAATCGGATTTTTAAGGCACAAACACACAAAAAGTACTGTTAATATGGAATAATTATATTTACATTTAAGTAAATATATTGTTGTAACCAAAACTGCGTTACTTCTTTATAATTATTTATCCGTCAGTTGATGAGTACTTTCCACGAAAATATTAAATAATAAATGGTGCAAAACTAGTTTACACCACTTAAAAATCATTGTTATGTAGAATAAAGCAGTGTTATTTACGTATGTGTTTTCCAAAAGTTTTGTTTAGATATATGTGTATGTATTATATTGCTAGAGAAAACGCAGTGTTTCTTCAAGTAGTTGGATATACCCTTAATATTACACAACTTTAATGAAATGTGGTTATTTATTGGAGTTATAAAAGTGAACAATTCTCGCACGTAATATAATTTTATAATTTCTTTTTTATTTTTTTTATGGTTAACACTGGCCAAGTGCAAGTCGGACTTGCGCAATTAGTGCTCCATAAGTTGATTGGTTATAAAATAAAAATTTTTGTTACCGAGGTGTAAAATAATCAGTGACAAAACACACCCCAAATGAGTTTTCAACAAAGTTTGTTTCCGATTTTTGTTGAAAACTAATGACCTTGATTGTTTTTTATATACTTGATAAATTATTAAAGGTTGCACGAGTGCATTAATGCACTCATGATAATTTATGTTCAATTTACACCCGGTGGAGAATATTCCGGAATTTTTACAAAATTTTTTGATCAGTACTTTTCGGGATAAGGGAGGGAGCGATTTTTTAGGCAATTTTTTTTAAAAATAATACAAAGAAAATGTGCTCAAGTTTTACATTATATATATTTTTGAACTCGTGTTTTCACATGCTTTCATTTGACACCGGACCACTCGATGACCTGGTAAAAAAATATTTTTTTTACGTCCGATTTCACCCCCCAAAACTAACCTTTTAAGTCAAAATTTAACTTTAAATACTGCACGGCTCTGATGGGGCTATCAATTCCTATATTAATGCTAAATTTCAACTTTCTATGTCAAATAGTTTCAGATATACAGACAGGTAGACAGACAGACAGACAGACAGACGAACAGACACCGAGGTGATCTTATAAATGTTTCGTACCGAACACTAAAAAGTAGACCAAGTTAGTGTTTTGCAACCTAGAAGGTCAAAATGTGAGTTTTAAATTTAGTCTAATCGATGTTAGTGAATATGAGGATGAATATTTCTGAGCATACAAAGTGTTTTATTTAAATATTGAGGTTAGTATAGGTTAGGTTTAACATACGTTATTTGAAATTGGCATCAAAAGTACACCCCTTAAACACTGAAATCCTATAAAAATATGCAGGAAAATATATTGTGGTTTATCCGACAAAGCTTGACAGTAAATTTTACCAATCACACTCTCAATCATCACATAATGGCAAAAGTAGCAAAAATTTAAGAACTGTATGTCCCAAGATATTAGCTTAGTGCTTCATTGCCGTCTGGTAAAAAACTGCTAAAATTTTTTATGCAAGAGCAAGGCCTACCGGCAGGAAAAAAAACATATTGTACTGTTACCGCCGTAGATAAATCTGGTACTAATTGCGCTATTAATTGTTTAACGGTAAATGTCAATAAAAAGCAATTTAAACGGGAGTACTGCTGACCTCATGGTTGATAAATCGAGACTCAATATTTACTAACGGTCTTCGCACGGTAAGCCCCTATATATTTTCGTGTAATCTTTAAGGACGCTAAATAATATTTTGTTTATTTTACAGACAACTTTTACGTATACAATTTAAACAGAAGCTCGTTGTAAGACACTCTTTGTTTTATATATAATTAATGTCCGACTGAAGTTTCGGCCACCTTCGGTCCAAAAAAGTACTTTCGGCCACACATTCGGCTTCCGCCAAAAACCAGCCGAAGGTTTGGTCGTCCTGCCATCGAAAAGACGAAAACTAACGAATTATTACGAATGACGTCAGTGCAGCAGATCTCTTATTTGAAAAATTGTGCAATATTTTATGTTAAATAAGATGACTGGAGTTTGTTTTTATTATGTTAAAAATAATAAAATATTAGCTTATATATATTAATACTGTCAATTTTATTATAATAAAAATGACAGTATTACTATATATAAGCTAACGTAAGACAAAAATTGTGTGTTTAATTGACCAAAGCTATAACTTTAAATACTTAAATAATTTACTCTATGGGACAGATTCTAATCTAATTAAGACAGTTACTGTTAAATTATCTTATATATTTTTTTATTATTGCTAAATAATGTCATTTGCTTTAGCTAAACTGAATTGTCCAAAACCTGGTTTGGTACTATGGTACTGTTATATTTTATTCCAATAAATAAATATGAATCAAACTTGGTTTATCATTTTTGAAAATGTGCAATTTATTTCTTTGAAGTACCTATATATTTACCATTATTATCAACACCACATAAAACATATAAAGAAAAATAACAGTACAGAATTTCCATAGTTATGTATAGCTTATAGCCATTGTTCTAAGATTGCTAACATATGATTGAACCTTCGACTTCAGCTTCGGCTTCGGCCGAAGGTTATGCCAGGAAGAGAACAATCGGCTTCGGCCAAAAACCGACACTAATAATAATGTTTATAAAAATACTTTCGCATCGTAAGCAAGACTAATTCGAAATTTTAGTTGCCTTAAAAACAAGGAAATCTCTTTTGCCCTTTATAATAAATAAAATCCTATATCAAAGAAAATTAACGTAGAATATTGCTAAGCGATGGAGAAAAATTTCGGCTTGACATAAAACGGATATTTCAGTTATCAAAATTTCCGGCTCTATCAATCTAATATAATATGACGAAGGCAAAGAGGACTGATGGATGAGTTAACGCAAAAGGAGCCTATGAATAATTGGCACCATTTTTCATGAAAGACGAAAGTAACGAGACGTGACTTCATTTTTTATAATCAAAAAATCTTAGCTTTGACAGCACTTCTTAACACATATACAGTGTATAAATAACATGAACTTGAAATATAGTTGAATATTTACTCTACTTAATATCTTAAATACAATTAGTTATTGGCATTCACTGTAAGCAGAATGTAGTGGTTTATCTTTGAGACTTGTTTGAATTATTTATTACATTATATATATATATATATATATATATATATATATATATATATATATATATATATATATATATATATATATATGTATTATATTAGGTTGTCGAAAATGTACTGAGCCTTTTTCTCTTAGATAGCTTTAATGTCATATATCGCAGGTAATATAGGTCGCATCGGGTCATACTTAGCGTCAGTTGAAAACCGATATTTGACAGCAGTAGACGTGCAAAAACTGTTGCAATTCGTTTATTTAGAATTAATTTAGAGTGCCTTGATGATGAGTGAAAATTCTGCAAAACACGCAAGCCTGTGAACAATTTTGTGCTGCTTATGGCCACGATACGTTACCAAAAGAATAGCCAAAAGATGGCTCAGTCGCTTCTGGAAATTTCGATGTCAAAGATGCACCTCATAGTGGTCGACCAAAACAAAAAGAGTTGATAGAAACTTGGCAAAAGTTGACGAAGACCGGCATATAAATAGCCACGACATCGCCAAGAAAATAATTGTCTCAATTTTGACTTTAAAAAGCCTTCTCGACAACGCTGCTAACAGTATAATATACAAAATGACAAGTGCTAAAATTATATTTGTTATCATTTCAGTCACAGGCCTAGAGCTAAAGATATAAATTATAAATTGTAAACTCTCTACATATAAAACTCAATGTATGTGTGTATGTTTGTGTCTTCTAACCGCTTTCTACATTTACGTCATAGTGTCAAATTACGTTGATCTAGTAGTAGTTCATTAGATTACTAGTACTAAAAGCAAATGAATATAAGATCATTTTGTGGATAGCAATGGTTGACTATGAAAAAGCAATTGATTTTCTAGAGAAATGGGCAGTCCTTAACGCCTTAAGTAATAGCAGAGTCGACAAAGATACACAACTCTCCTTGAACACATATATAAAAAAGCCACATTACAAATAATGCTTGAAGAAAAAACGAATAAAATCAAAATTAAAAGAGACAAGGCGACTCAATATTCCCAAAGCTGTTCACGTTGACTATAGAAGACATGTTCAATTCGCTAAAGTGGAAAAATAAAAGAATATTAATAGACGGTAAACGATTAAATCACTTAAGGTTCGCAGATGATGTCACTCTGATCGCCAACACAAAAGAAGAATTATAAGAAATGGTGACGGAATTAAATAATAAGTCTCGAGAAATAGGTCTAAAAAAAACTTCACCAAAACCCAATATTTGAACAACGAAACTGAAGATAACAGCTAGCAACTATTATTATATTATTAGTAGAAGGTGAAATAATACGAAAGGTACAAACATTCATACATTTAGGACAAAAAAACCGAATTATCGAAAAATAATTTAAAGGCTGACTTGGATAGAAGAGTCTCGTTAGCTTGGACTGCGTTCGGAAGGTTACAATCCACATTTGAATTGCATATCTCAAAAATAATAAAAGCCAGAGTGTTCGATCAATATGTACTGCAGGTATTAACATATGGCACTGAAACATGGGCTTTAAATAAAAGCAAAATATATAAACTCCAGCTAACCCAAAGAATAATGGAGAGGAGAATGCTAAATATTAGACTCCAAGATTGTATTCCTAACATCGAGATACGGAGAAGATCAAAAGTGACAGATGTAATATAACGATTACGTATATTAAGGTGGAATTGGTCTGGGGATATCGTAGGGATGAACGATAACAGCTGGAAACGCCGTATGGTTGAATAGAGAACATAAAAGATGCAGAGGTAGACCACAGGCAAGATGAACGGACGACATAAAAAATATTAGCGGGACACGACTGGATGCAAAAGGCAAACAACGTAGTTCAGTGGAGACAACTTGTGGAGGCTTACATCTGACTATGGATAGAATAAGCTAATGATGATGATAATGATGAAAAGTAGGTCTGTTACTATTCAGAACATTGTATATGATTTATATCCACTAAAATATTTGTATATGTAGAAGTTTTAATTGTCATTTCTTCTTGACAAGAAGAAAAAATTGCCGTTAGATACATAGCTAACTTTTGGCTACCCACTGAATTAAAACTTACCTAAATTCTGCTAACGCACCCCATGACGAAGCAAACCCAATTTCTTCTATCTTAACTTTTTTATCCATTTTCCATTTAAGCAAAGTATCATTACTAGGGACTGAGCCGTTGCCAAAACTTATGGCATTTTTATCCCATGTAATCCAATAGGTTCCCCAAACGTCCTCCTCTAAAATATTTGGAGTTGAGACAGATGTAAGTTGTATGCCGTAATCTGAAAACAAACGCCCATGTAGTTAACCAAATTATTTAGTTTTTTGAGCAAGTGAACATAGAAGAGTCTTGAGAAAATAATTCATTTATTCTTTGTTATTTCTTGTATGGGTATAATTTTGAAAATAACATTTATATCAAAAAATCGGTAATGTGATTAGAACTTGATATTTTCTGTGAGACACACATAAAAAAATCAAGCAGACGAAGTGCTTCAAAAATATTTAGAACTAAACCTCATATTAATACTACCCTTCTATATCAGATGAAATTAGACATATCAATAATAACACTGGTCAACAAAAAAAAGAAAATTGCTTGTTTCCTGTGATTTTTTTTTTATTTCTATCTCAAATTGACGCGTATTTTTTAAATATGGCAACAATTTTTCTCTAACAGCTTTTGTTTTTGAGTTATAGCTAACTACCCTCATTTATTATTTTTACTTAGATTTTCGTTTTTTATTGGACACTAAAATATATTTTGTTGTTGTTTTAGATATGGCTTCGTCAAGAAGATGTTGTGTGCTTAATCCCGATTGTTTTTGCTATATTTGTGGTGAATATATATTTGCAAAATATCGAAAAACCTACATCGGACTTGGTGAAAAAACTGCGTATCATCAATACTTTAAAATAAAATTGTGTAATCAGGACAAGCCATGGGTTCCTCATATTGTATGCCAGAAATGTGTGGTATGTCTACGGTTATGGTCCAGTGGAAAAAGAGATACAATAATGTTCGTAACACCCATGATTTGGCGAGAACCTCGAAACCATCATGACGATTGCTACTTCTGCGTTGTGAAAATAAACGGAATTAACCCTGGAAATCGAAGTAAGTGGTCATATCCTAACTTATTTTCTGCTCAACGACCTCAATTAAAATCACAAGAGGTACAACCCAGCACATCTAAATCTTCTGATGATCCAAATCTCTGTGAACCCGAACGAAATACATCAAGTGAAGACTCTGATTCAGACTACAAATGTAGCCTTTCAGAACCTCAACCATTTAATCAGAAAGAAGTAAATGACTTAGTAAGAGATCTCAACTTACCAAAAGAAGCTTCTGAAATTTTAGCATCTCGTTTAAAAGAAAAATTGCTTACTCCGGAAACCAACATTACATTTTATCGTACCCGAGAAAAAAATCTGTTACCGTATTTTTCTCAAGAGAAGGATTTAGTTTTTTTGTAACGATGTTGGTGGTATTTTGCAGCAGATGGGATTAAAACAGTACCAACTTAGTGATTGGCGTCTTTTCATAGACTGCAGCAAAAGAAGTTTAAAGGTGTTTTGCTTCATAACGGTAACAAGTACGGATCTATACCTATTGCACATTCGACGACTTTAAAAGAAGAGTACGTAAATGTTTCTAAGGTTATGGAAAAAATTAAATATCAAGACCACAAATGGGTCATTTGTGTTGATCTGAAAATGGTTAACTTTCTTTTAGGTCAACAAGGGGGGTACACAAAGTTCCCTTGTTTCATGTGTCTCTGGGATAGTCGTGACAAACAACACCATTGGTCACAAAAAGTTTGGCTAGTGCGGGAAGAGCTAAAAGTTGGTACAAAAAATGTTATAAACGTGCCTTTAGTTAGCCGAGACCGCATCATACTTCCACCACTTCATATTAAACTCGGCATAATGAAACAGTTTGTGAAGGCGCTTGACAAAAGTGGCGAATGTTTTAATTTTCTTTCACGCAAGTTTCCAGGATTAAGTTCAGAAAAATTGAAAGCTGGTATTTTTGATGGGCCACAGATTAGGCAACTCGTGAAAGATCCTAATTTTGTCAAATCAATGACAGAAGTCGAATCCAAAGCTTGGAATTCATTTGTTTTGGTTATGTGTAGCTTCCTAGGCAAAAAGAAATCTGACGACCATGTCGAGCTTGTTGAGTGCATGCTATCGAACTTGCAAGAGCTAGGGTGCAACATGAGCATAAAAATTCACTTCCTGCACTCGCATTTAGACCGATTTCCACAAAATCTGGGTGATTTTAGTGAGGAGCAGGGTGAAAGATTTCATCAGGATCTTCGGACAATGGAAGAGCGTTATCAGGGGCGGTGGGACTCACATATGATGGCAGACTACTGCTGGAGTTTGCAACGAAATCTATCTAAAGTCGTTCATTCAAGGAAATCTTATAAAAGATCATTTGCTAGTGTTCAATAGAAATTTTGTTAACATAATGTATTATTTTTTTGTATTTTTTTTTGGCAAAATAATAAAACTGTATATTTCAAAAGGTAAAGCTGTTAGCAATTTCCCAGTATTTTTTTCATAGTCAGGGCTATAGAAATACCCAATAACAGAAAAAAAAAATAAAGGAAACAAGACTTGTGTTGACCAGTGTAATTGGCGTCAATTTTAATATTAACCTGGGTTGTTGCAACATTGCTACGTTTAAAATTAACAACTTGTTGTTTTATTTTGTAATAAACTAAAGAAATTTTGCCTTTTTCAGTTTAGGAAAAGCAGCTGATGTGAAAGCAATAAAAATTTTCTATGTAAAATTTAAATTTTTCACACCCACTGAGAATTACATTTCCGTTAAAAACATTGTTTATCTTTTATTGTAGTTTCACTATGACGCAGTGTACCAACTTCATAGAGATCTCAGGTTGCCCACAATCCGGGAATTCATCAGCAGCGCCCAGCTCAAATTCCTGGACAAAGTTACCCACTACCCCGAACCCCACAGTCAGAACCGCATACCGCCCCCCTATCAAGCCCGCCGCCGTCTACCAAGACCGAGCTACCTCCTGTCCCCGGATTAGCTTAAGTTAATCTTAAATAATATTAAGTTTACTTTTAAGTTTATGTTCATGAAATATCTTAAGTTTTTTCAATACATGTATATAAATTTCATACCTAGGCTAAGTTCCTACTATGTATTTATCTTAAGATCCAAATGTAAATCAAGTTTTAATCAAACCAGTGTATAACAGTTATAGTGTACAAACTAGCTAAGAGTCAATAAAAGTAATGAGTGTAGAACAATGCTAAATATAATTTTTTATCACTGCAATACGAAATGGCTGCTTCAATAAATAAAATGTTCAATAAACTTTTTCTTACGCTCGTACTGACTGCTAATCAAATGTTGCGCGATAATCCATACACTGCAAATAGTTTAAAGCCAAACAACGTTAATACTGTAATTTTTGGACATTAACAAGATTGTGTTTCGAGAAGTTGTTTCCTTTCCGTTTTGATTAGAGAACAATAATTTCAGTCGGAAAAGTATACCTTATTTTATTAGAGAGATATCTAAGAGATTTTTAACACTTAGCTAAGGTAATTAATATCAGTATAGAGTCGTCTGGGGTAGTTTTGGTCAGTGCTGGTCTTTTTAGATAGGGTTAAATTAATTCTCTGAGCATTATTATGTTAACAGACAAAATTAATCTATCTAATCTGTTTATTTTATAGCAGAACTTGTAAAACCTGAAGTGTTCCTACTAAAAAAAAATTCTTTTCCAAAAATAATGTTTTAATACTTATCCAATTTTAAAAAATTAGACATTCTCTTCAATAAATGAGATAAAAATATAAAAAAAAGCAAGGAAAGGCTCCTTTCCGTGAAACATATTTTTTATTTTTAACTTCGAAGTAAAAGAAAACGAAAAAAAATATTTCGGTTTTCAGTTAACCTTACAAACTTACTGAACTTTTCGAAAGTCAGTGTTTGAAGTGAAAAGTTTCATTAATGAATTTTTTCATGCATACAAGAACGTGGTTTTGAGATTTCTTTGTTTTTATAATTAAATAATTATTCTTTAAGCCATGCTTTCATATTTTGCTAAGCTAATGCTTATATAAAGAGCTTTAAAAGTATTTTTTGTCAATAAATAATTTGTCAAGCGCTGCTGAATGTATAATACTATTCCCTTCTTGCATATCAAAAATAATGACGCGCTAGTGCTTCAACAGTTAAACAATTATACAGGTGTCCCAGTATTCCGTGTACATAGAGTTACTGTGGATTTTCAATGAAAATATACCCATCCAATCTAACTTACCTTTGTCCAAAAATTCGTAATTTTTGAGATACAGGGTGTCAAAGTTATACTTTTATTTTAGTTTTTCTTAAGTAACTTTCTTAATAATTGTACTGCTTGTACAAGATTTGGTGGTTTCTGAGGTGAGAAATCGAAATTAGCTCACGGTTTTGTTGTAAATTGTAGGAGGCGCCACTTATTGGCACTGTATATAGTTTTAAATTGTCATAACTTTTTTATACTACTCTGTATGATATTTTTAATTAAACATTCGTATTCTCCGCCTTCTTCTGTTTAAAAAAGCTCTCTCGTAAATCTTGCTACGCGCAATAGTTTTTGAGATAGTGCGACGTTTTTATTTATTGATTACAAATTGTGGTAATCTTTTATGCCCTTAACCAGTGGTTTTTACATTCTTACTGTTGTTGGCCCGTTGGTCTCTAAATTTATTATTGTTATTAGCCTGTTTACCTTTAAGCATGCTCCAAATTTCAAAGACTAAGAGAGCTTTTTTAGAGAATACGAATATACGTAATTAAAAATATCATACAGAGTGGTAAAAAAAGTTATGACAATTTAAAAGTATACACATTGCAATAAGTGGCACACAGTAAAATTTACAACAAAATTGTGAGCTTATTTCGATTTCTCATCTCAGAAAATCCCCTTAGCACCGAATGTTGTACAAATAGTACAATTATTAAGAAAGCTACTTAAAAAAAACTAAAACAAAAGAATAAATTTGACACCCTGTATATCAAAAATTAAGAATTTTGGACTAAGGTAAGTTGGGTTAAATGGCCATGTTTTCATCCCAGAAATCTACAGTAACTCTATGTACATGGAATACTGGGACACCCTGTATATTACATATGAGGTAAAAAAGCTGACTTTGCTTTGCGCACATAAACGAATAACTCTTGAGGTTTCGAATTGGGAATAAAAACGAAGGAAACGAATTTCATATCAGTCCGGTTTCTTGGTTTTCTCGACTGACCGACTAAAGGTAGAGGCAAGGATCTAATTGTGAATGTTTAAATTATTAAGATCGGTTCTCCATTCATTTACCACTTTTATGTTACCAAAAAAGATTAAAATAAATTAAAAGATATAATTAAGGTATTATGAATATCGAGAATTTAAATCTAAAAATATCATTTTATTTACTTCGTTCCTTTTTCAAATTATAAACGTACCTATAATACAAACTGATAAACACAAAATAAATAAGATATTGATGTCAATATCCAAAGGACACATAAAAATCAGAGGTGTTTAAAAAGTCATCTTTTCCTAAATTTTACGCTATTTCCTGCTTAATCCGAAAACGGTGCAATAGAAGATCGATTGAGGAACGTGAATATGAAATTTGTTTTCCTTTTCTGTTTTAGTTTTGACTTTTTAAGGTAAAAGACTAATTTTAAAATGTAATTCAATGAAAAAAAAATTGCAATCTCTATTCTGAAGAAGGTTGGGTAACTAACTGAAGAGTTAAAACATTAATAATAATTATAAATTTTGGCGAATCGTCGTGCAAATTCATTGTTAGACGAACGGATTGAAACTCGGAATTTTAATGTATTACTTTCCACCATCTGTGAAAACCTCTATTTATTTATTTATTTATTTATTTATTTATTTAATACAACTATCCTACAGAACAATCCATTATAGGATAGGAACATTCAAATATAACAAGTACAAATAGATAAGTATTTATCAAATTAGTATTTTAATAATTCTAATAACTACACTACAAGCTAAAGAAAAACAAAAATGAAAAGAGACAGACCTAATCCACAGTTAAACATGATCTACGTAGAGATGTTATACTGCAACAGAAAATATCAACTATATGTTTGACTCTTTCATAATTCATGCACATAACGTATATCGGCGAGTACATCAACAAGTTTGTTCTTGGAACAGGCATGTAGAAAAAGGAATGGTTTAGGCGAGCGTGTTGAGATGGCACACGGAACCTAATACTTGAGAGGGTGCAAGGGCATTCAATTCTGTTGTTCAAGATTTTATATAAAAACAAGATTGTAGCATATTCTCTACGCCGAGAAAGGCTAACAATATTGAATCTTCTTAATAGAACATCATTAGGGAAACCCAATGGTGGATAAATACCATACAATTTAAACCATAGGAACTTCACAATCGTCTTTGGATTTTTTCAATATGATTAATGTGGATCTCATATGTTGGGTACCAGATAACTGAACCATATTCCAGTTTAGAACGAACCAAAGCATTAAATAAAGTGTTGAGGGTTTCAATGTTTGAAGAGAAGAAGAAGAAGCAATGATCTCATTTATATGATCCACAAAACTGAGTTTAGCATCAAATATTACACCAAGATCTTTGAAACGATAACATTTTTCAAGATCATTATGGTTTAAATTATATAAAAAATTTACTGGTAATTTCTTTCGAGTGAAAGACATAGAAAAACATTTCTTTATGTTCAAATATAAGTTATTACGAATACACCAACGATTTAAAGTATCTAGATCATCCTGAAGAGTTACACAATCATGGAGAGAGAGTCTATGCATCGGTATATTTTCAGATCGTCAGCATAAAGCAAAGAGAACGAGGTAAGGCCTCGGGTGATGTCATTTATAAATATGTTAAACAATAACGGTCCTAGGACAGACCTTTGAGGAACACCAGAGGTAGCATTAATAATGACCGACTCAAAACCACGATAATTTACTATCAGTTGACGACCAATTAAATAAGATTTCAGCAGGTTTAATAAATTGCCATTAACTCCACAGTTTGAGAATTTTTCAAGCAAAATACCATGGTCAAGCCGGTCAAAAGCCTTTGAGAAGTCTGTATAAACTACGTCGACTTGTCCTCCATTGTCCATACTTTCCGAAATAAATTGAGTAATTGTAACTAAATTGTAATGGTTGAACGCCCTGGAAAGAATCCATGTTGGCTTTCAGTTATGAAAAGTTTAACGCCCTGTAATGTCTTATAGCACAATTTCGAAAACCGAAAAGTTGTTCAATATTACCACAGGTCTGTAATTTTCAATGTGGCTCTTATCACCCTTTTTGAATACGGGACATATTTTAGACTTCTTCCAGATTTGGGGAAAGGACGATGAGTTTAAACACAGATTGAAAAGAAACGTGAGAGGCTTGGACAACACAGCTGCGCAATCCCGAATAAAAAAAGCTGGTAGACCATCGGTTCCAGCGGTCGATTTAGGTTTAAGTTTCTTTAAGGCACTGATCACGTCCCTTTCCTCTATGGTGTTAACAATTAGAGATGAAAAAGAGAGGGACGTGAGCAGTTATCAGGGGGGTTGTTCCGAAACATAGAGGAATCAACATACGCCGATTGGAAGAACTTAGCAAACAAATTCACTATCTCCTGAGGAGCCGTAAGCAATTCGTTTTCAAAATACATGTTGATGGGAATACTAGTTGTCCTCCTTTTCTCGTTTAGAAAAGACCAAAATTTATTTGGGTTGATAGAGAAGTCCCTTTCCGCCTCAGTAACATAATTTCTATAAGCAATCCGAACCTCGATCTTGATCTCTTTATTGTAACATATATATAAGTATATATATATATATATATATATATATATATATATATATATATATATATATATATATATATATATATATATATGTGTGTGTGTGTGTGTGTGTGTGTGTGTCCCAAAAAGTTTTATACAAATGAAGAAAATGTTTATCTTACATATTACAAAAAAAAAATTTCTTGATAAAAAGTTCTGCATCACATGAAAATCCATAATTAAGTATCAAAAATTTAAAATATTTGATGATATACCGGGAAAATAAAAAATAATGATTTATAATGAAGAGTAAAGTGTGTTTAAATTTAAATACAGAGCAAAATATTTATGCTCAAGTTTAGATTTGTGTCCTTCCTAGTTAAACATTCAAAAAAACTCCAGTAAACATGTCAGTAATTGTCAGATTATTTATTGAATAAAGGAAAACGAAATTAATTAAAAACTTGTGCACTAATTCTGATTGTATCATATTTTTATTAAAAATTTGATAACTTTTATATCTGCTTTGCAACAATTACAACCATAATAAATTTGGGCTATTATTATTTTATTTTGAAATTGCAACATTACTTAATTACTACCCACATAACATAACAACTAAACATATGGATTAATTCTAACTTTATTGCACAAGTGCTACAATGTAACTACCGTCCCTTTCTAAACAGGTGATTGTTCTTCGAGAAAAATCTTTTATTACATCTCTAATTATGTCAGGAGTTATAGCTTCACATGTTTCCCTAATGACTCTCTCAAGATGATCAACATCTTGAAATGGCCTTTTAAGATAAATCTTTTCTTTTAAGTAGCCCCATAAAAAAAACTCTAGAGGAGTGATGTCCGGAGACCTTGGGGGCCATATAAACTGCACATACCTTCCTACTACTTTACCGTTAAAAATGTGGAGGTGATAATCTCGAACATTTCTCTGTGTGACATGATGCACCACTATGTTGGTACCAGACGTTGTCTTTCAATTATTGGTAGGCGATTGAGAAACTTAGGGAACTCATTATTTAAAAATTCTAGGTAACGTTTAGCATTCATATTATTTCGAAAAAAGAATGGCCCAACTATTCTATCTTTAAAAATTCCTACACCATACATTTGGTTTTAAACGAGTATTGATCTCGAGTTTGGATATTGAAGTTAGAATTAACTTCGTTCCAACAGCGATAGTTCTGAGAACTTACTGTCCCATTACAGGTAAATGTCGCTTCATTAGAGAAAAGTATTTATCTTGCCATAGACCTGTTATCTTCCAATTCTCCTTGAAACCAAGCACAAAATTCAAATCGTCGTTCAAATTTTCCTGCTTTTAAAGTATGGGTAAATTGAGGTTTGTATGGTTTAAATTTATTTGATTAAAATTCTCGATTCTGAAGTGAATCTTTTGGCTTTTCTACTACCGACAGCATTACTTGATTTTGATTATCTTCATTCGAAACCCATGCCCGATGTTTCTTTTTAAATTTATTTTCAACACTTCCATAAATCTTGAATTTATTTGTTAGATATCCTACAGTTGTCAAGTGTACAGTTTTATCAGGGTGCCTATTATTAAAGATTTCTGCTGCTTTATAATTATCTCCAACTATGAGAACAATTTCAATTTTATCTTCAAAACTCAATTTTCCTGGCATTTCTAATTATTGCAAATACAGACTGACGTTAGCTTTGAAGTTTATTGACAGTTGTTAGGTATTTCCAAAGATATATTCATTTATTTTCAGCCTAAAATTTGCAGTGATTTCGTTTTCTTTTATTCAATAAGTAATCCAACAATTACTAACGTGTTTATTGGAGTTTTTTTGAATTTTTAACTAGGAAGGCCACAAATCTAAACGTCAGCATAATTTTTTAGTTCTTATTAACATTCTCAGTTAATATTTAAATTTAAAAATACTTTACTCTTCGTTATAAATCATTATTTTTATTTTCCTTGTATACCATCAAATATTTTAAACTTTTGATGCTTGATTATGGATTTCCATATGACGCAGAACTTTTTCTCTATTTGTACAAAACTTTTTGGGACATACTATATACATATATACATATATATATATATATATATATATATATATATATATATATATATATATATATATATATATATATATATATATATATATATATATGTAAAGAGAAAAAACGAAGCATGTAGCATATAAAGGATTTTGTATCACCTTAGTGCTTGTAACAATTGCAAATATAAATCTTTTATGTAAAATGGTCCGCGCGATGTTCTCGTGTGTAGTTTAATTTGTGTTAATTTGTATGTGTAAGGTTTTGTGGAATAAATAAAAGGTAAGCCGAATTTCAATAATATTATTTAGAATAGAAAAAATGTAAGTAGAGACAATAAACGTCACTAAAAAGGTAAAAAAAAAGACAAAAAAGCAAAAAATGTGTTTATTGTAGAGCAAACAACTGATGAAGACCAGGGTACTTGGTTGAAACTTGACAAAAAAAATTTATCATCATCATCATATATCAGCCCTTAGCGTCCCCAGGTTGGACATAGGCTTCCTTTAATCTTTTCCAGTTAAACAGGTCTTGGGATTTTTGGATCCGGTTTCCCGCTACTCTTCTCAGATCATCTATTTATCTGGTGGGAGGTCTTCCTCTATTCCTGCATGCTTCTTGTCTAGGTCGTCATTGCGTTCTGGCTAGATGACCGGCCCAATTCCATTTCAAAGATAGAACTTTCTGAACTGCATTTACCACTCTCGTTCGGTTCCTAATCTCTTTATTTGGGACTTTATCTCGAAGAGACAAACCCAACATTGACCGGTCCATTGCCGTTTGAGTTACCCTTATCTTATATATTGCCTTCTTTGTCAAAGTTAGAGTTTCTGCTCCATAAGTAAGCACAGGTAACACGCATTGGTTAAAGATCTTTTGTTTAAGGCAAATAGGCAAGCCTGATTTCAGCGTTTCTCGTAGTTTGCCAAACGCGGCCCAGAGACAGAGTGATACTCCGTTGTAGTTCATGAGTCTGATTATCTCTGCCCAATTTAATTTCATCTTCCAAATATTTATATGCCATGACTTGCTCGATGTTTACCCCGTTTACTGATAGAGGCTTGGTAAAAACTAGATTTGTCATAAGCTGGGTCTTCAAAAAATTTATCTTTAGGCCAATTTTATCGGACTGTTCTTTTAGGATGTTAAGGATGACATTCGCATGATCTGCGCGATCTGTTAACAGGGCTATGTCATCGGCAAATCTCAAGTTATTCAGCATTTCTCAATTTATATTTATGCCCATGTTGCTCCAATTTAGATTTTTAAACATGTGTTCCAGAAGAGTGATAAACAACTTTGGGGAAATAGTGTCACCCTGACGCATACCTCTTTCGACTTGGAAGTTGTTTGTTTCCTATGTAATTTAACTGTTGATGTTGCCTGACAGTAGATATGTCTTAGGATTTCGATGTACCTTAAATCTATACGGCATTCAGCAAGAGCTTTAATAATCATATCCTGGTTCACTGAATCGAAGGCGTTCTCATAATCTACGAAGATTAATATTAAAAGTTGGTCATATTCGACACATTTTTCCACAATTAACTTACCAGTCAAAAGGTGATCATTGACACCATAGCCTGCTTGGAATCCAGCTTGATCGGGTGTTTGGTAGAAGTCTAGCTTTGAGGTCAAACGTCTTGTTAATATTTTTGTGAACTTCTTATAAACATGGGAGAGGACGCCTATAGGATGGTAGTTTGATAGATCTATTGAATCGCTTATTTTATAGAGGAGAATGATAATAGCGTTGTTCCACTGCGTTAGTGTTATAGACTTAGTAAGACATAGGTTAAACAGTATTGTGAGGACCCTGTGACAGTAGGTCCAGCTAGCATTATGGTTTCAGCCACAACACCATCCTCACCTGGGGACTTATTATTTTTCATTTCACTCAAGACTAGTATGATCTCACCTTCTGTTATTTCGGGAATATTCTCTGAACCTTGTTTTTGAATATGTGGAATCTCATACGGTGTGTCGTTATTAGTGTTTTTAGGAAGCTGTTTATAAAAATCTTCAATAATATTCATAATCTTTTCCCTATCCGTTATCACTCTTCCATCTTCGTTCTTTAGTTTTTGTAAAATTTTTGTTCCCGCAGATAGTTTGGATCTCAAACCTTTAGACTTTTATTCTCTTCAATTACTTTTGAATATGTGGTATTAAACTCTTCAATACTTCTTATTGGTGTGTCGTTATTATCTTGTTGCCGCTTCTTTAATAATTTCTTTGCCGGTTACACTCAGTTCTTCCAATTTTTTGGGTTATTTTGAAAATGGTTATCTATTGCATCTTTTATTGGTCGACTTTACAGAGCATTATTCAGATGTTCTACAGAATTTAGGTCCAACTGCTGCAGATTTTGTTCTACTGTCTTTGAGAATTCTGCTGGATTTTCAATCTGCTTCCACGTCTTGTTTTATGTTCAGTCTTATCCCAATTCATGATCGCTTCCAGTTGAAAACTTGTTCAAAGCTCCCATCATCCTGAATTATCCTTTTCTTATCTGTTAATATGAAATCAATAATATTTCTCGTGGTTCAATCTGGGCTTATCCACGTCCACTTTCGATTTGTGTGTTTTTTGAAAAACGTGTTCATGATGAATAGGCTATTTTGGAGTGAAAAATTTACTAATTTGTCTCCTCGAGGATTTCTTTCCCCAAAGCCATGACTTCCGTTACACCTTTTACACTACGACATAAAAAAATATGTTTCAGTTTGCAAACATTTAAACCCAAGAAAATGGAAAAAAGAATATAGTTGGTATTAAGGATAAAAAGTTACATATATACATATATATATATATATATATTATATATATATATATATATATATATATATATATATATATATATATATATATATATATATATATATATGTATATACTAACGCAGTCAATTATAAAACTTTGATATACAAGGATAGAACACGTGTCAAAACCGGAAACTAATATCTTGAGGGGATGAACAGGCAAATTTCAGGCATTTCACGCTAACGGAGAAACTTGATAAGGGAGACGAAAAATGTTAGGACGTAGAAAAAGGTAATTTAAGGGATTATTTATCTTACTTGTCATAACCCGTTCTACAGATAACCTTATTTAGTAATTTAAGACGTAATAAATTCTTTAATATAAATATGTCGAGTTACGATTATCAAATATGTTTAGCCATATTAAAATAATTTCCAGGATATCAAGGCTTCAAAAGATGCTCGAAAATCTAATTTTATATTAATTTTGCTACCGGGTGCCAAAAACTTGTTAGTATTTCAAATTGTGATGTGGTGAATTTGATAATTTATTTAGAAGCACTAATATCAAAAATCGATAGTACAGAGTATGGAATTAGTCAATGTATTCAGTTGATAATGTTATAACTAAGACAACTATGCTTGTCAAATCAAACTAACCAAAACATTCACTGTAAATGGGAAGGTTTGCTTTAAATTATTACATTTCAGCAAGTATCCTAGCTTTATTTGCATTCGGAAATGCTCCCATATTTTTGATCTTTCATATGCTTCAGAAATAAAAAGCCTGCTAAGTGCAAGTCGGACTTGCGCAATTAGTGCCCCGTACGTTGATTGCTTTTAAAATAACTTTTTTTGTTAAGGATATATAAAATGGTCAATTACTTCACAAAACTCACTCCAGTTTTCAACAAAGTTTTTTCCGATCTTTACTGAAAACTGATGTCCTTGAATTTTTTTTTTATATGAAAGATAAATTACTAAAGGTAATGCACTCATGATAATTTTCCTTCAATCTACAGCCTGTGGAGAATATTCCAGAATTTTTTCAAAATTTTTTGAACAGTGCTTTTCGAGGTAAGGGGGAGACAGTGATTTTTCTTAATTTTTTAAAAATAAGGTCAAAATTTAACCTTCAAAACTAAACGGCCCTGATGTGGCCATCAATTCCTATATTAGTGCCAGTTATTAGTAACTTTCTATATCAAATAGTTTCGGAGAAAATCGGGTGTGATAGACAGACACTGAAGTGATCTTATAAGTGTTCCGTGCGGAACACTAAAAATGATAATTCGCCAAGCAGACCGAAAACGTATTGACGCTTACAAGATATGTTGTTGGTGTCAACAGTACGTATACCGTGAACAGCAAAGAGATCCAATAATTCAGTTGTCAGTCAGTGGTCTAGCAGATCCAGACTATCAACTATCATAAAATTTTTGTAGTGAGAATGATATAGAAAGGATCGTAGTTGAGAAAAGACTAAAGGCAAAATAATAAGGAGGAAGAACACCTATTAATTGGGCAGATGTTGCCATCTACCTATCTCGAATATGCATACGGAATTTTACACGAAATGCTCAATTTTCCAGTTCAAAGATTGGAACTAGTGTCATTAAGGGCAGTAGATATCGATAAATATACGTGGAGACAAACAAGAAGAGATTTAAAAAGTATTATCGACTATATGATAATACGTCAGAGATCTAGATTAAACTTCCTAGATGTAAGAGTCCAAAGAGGGGCTTCATGTGGCAGCGACCACTACGTCGTGAAAGGAAAGATAATCTCACGAACAACACGGGAAAGCAAACTAGAAGATACAAGTACACAGCACACAACAAGTGAAACAACAATAAGATATAATACAGACAGCTTACAAAATGAAAGTATCAGAAATCTATACAAGAGTAGACTGGACCAAAAGATACAACGGACGGGATTTGTTAATATAGAAGAAGAATATAAGTATATAAAGGAATGCCTACACGCAGCCGCACTGGAAGCATTAGGGTACCAAGAGAAAAGGGAAAAACAGCAAAAACCATATTGGTGGGATGAAGAAATTAAATACGAAATTGAAGAAAAACGGAAAAAGCTATCACAAATACTTAAGTTCAAAGAGCACAAACGACAAAGTAAAATACAAAGAATCCCAAGCTAGAGTACGCAAAATGATTAGTGACAAAAAGAACAACCAATGGGAAAAGACATGCTCAAGACTCAACACTTACATAGGAGGAAGAAAAAGCACAGAAAGCTGGAGACTTCTTAAAAATTTGAGAGCAGAACGGAAAAGAGAAATCTTCTCACCAATAACACCAGAAAAATGGAACCAATATTTTACAAATATGCTAACAGAAGATAGACCAGAGTTCAAAAGTATCCAACATGGAAACCCAAATATAGTTATACGAGGATCCCCAATAAGGATAACAACATCAGAAGTTAAAGAAGTATGTAAAACGCTAAAAAATGGTAGAGCTCCAGGACCAGGAAACATCCCAGGAGAGATAGTAAAATACGGAACTGAAAAGCTATTTAGCGCTTTGAGGAACTTATTCCAAAGATGCATTAACACATCAGAAGTACCCGAGGAATGGAAAATATCATACATATCAACAATTCATAAGAAAGGAGACAAAAATAATTGCGATAACTATAGGGGAATAACGGTTACAGGATCTATTAGCAGAATATACGGAAAAATACTTAAAAATAGAATAGAAACGGAATACGCGGACGTAGAAGCTGAAGAACAGGCAGGCTTTAGAGCAGGAAGAATAGACCATCTCTTCTCACTGACACAAATCCTAGAAAAGAAAACCGCATTTGATCAGGAAGTCCATGTCTTGTTTGTTGATCTAAAAAAGGCCTACGACAGCGTGCCCCTAATGAGATTGTGGGAAACACTACAACAGAGTAATGTAAGCACCGAAATAATTAAAGCCGTAAAATCCTTATACCAAGACGCAAGAAGTAGTGTGAAAACCAAATATGGTATAACAACAGGGTTCCCGGTCACAAAGGGTCTCAAACAGGGCTGCTGCATATCCCCAACGCTATTTAAAATCTATTTGGAGAGTGCACTGAAGAACTGGAAAAGGAAATGCAGCAGTATGGGATTACCACTGGATGACGATACTACATTGTACACGCTATCATTCGCAGATGACCAGGTAGTAGTCGCTCAGGACATCGATGATATGGAATACATGACACGAAAACTTATGGATGAATATGAAAAATGGGGCCTAGAAGTCAATATTAAAAAGACCGAGTACATGTGCGTCCGAGGACAACAGCAGGACTTGAAACTGGCCACAGGACACACCATCAAATACTGTGCCAGTTATAAGTATTTGGGAACGAGAATATCTAGGGACGGAACACTGGAAGAAGCAATATTCGAGAGGAATATCCAAGAAAGAAAAGTGATTGCAATGCTTAATAGTATACTATGGGACAAAAACATAACCATTGAAAATAAGAAGAGAATTTACAACTCAATAGTGAAAAGTATAATAACTTACAGCTCCCAGGTGTGGCCATTAAAGGAAAGAACAGAAAAAAATACTAAAAGCTACAGAAATGGATTTCTGGAGACGAGCAGCCAGAAAATCCAGAAAAGACCGCATACCAAATGACACGATAAGGCGAGCTTTAGAAAAATAAAGCACGATATAGTGGACGAAATCAGAACCCAACAGTTGGTATGGTACGGACATGTACAGAGAATGTCACAAGACCGACTGCCTAAAAAGACTTTAAATTGGAACCCTCATGGAAAAAGAAAGCGAGGAAGACCACGCCAAAGCTGGAGAGCAGGAATCAACAAGGAAGTACTAGAGAGAGATCTGGAGGAGGAGGGATGGAGAAACCGGAAGGAGTGGAAATTAGGCATCGGAAGACGAAAGACGTTATAAAACCGATTGATATATATATATATATATATATATATATATATATATATATATATATATATATATATATATATATATATATATATATATATATAGATATCGATTATGACTTTGGATAAAGAAGTCAAATTATAAGTATTTTGTGACATATCGTTTTTGTTTTGACTGAAAATTGTATTATTTTATTTGACAGTCTGTACTGTCGGAATAGTAGTACGTTTTGGAGCAAAATGACTTGCACTTTCAGTTCTTGGCCACGTTAATAACGTTATTAAAATATAACCTGAAGCTGATACTTTTGGTTGAACATCAAAAATTAAGATAAGAATGTGCAAACCTTCCTGTCACAAAATTTACCATTTAGATGTAATAAGTTGTTAAAAATCGTGTTAGTTTAGGTTAGCAAAGTCCATAAATGACATAAAAAATATATAAGTATATACCATTTATTTGAAATAAAAAAAGCGGTAAGCGCCGAAAATTCATAGGAAGGTCTATATACAGAACTATATAAAATTAATTTTTATGTGAAACCAAACTTTTCTATATCACTTTCTTCTTTATCTCCTATAATTTCTAACAAATCCAAAATAAAGGGACTAGCCTGTATCTTCTGTTGTTTTCTCGGCCATTTCAGAATAATGCTGTTCCAATATAATACGTCCTTGTAGCTTGCATATCCAACTTTACGATTTTTTTTTCAAATCTACATGGTATTTGATTAGGATAAAGTTCCCTATATCTGGAAATTGTCCTCTTTGTTTTTGGCACAACTATATGTAGTAGTACATATAGTATGACATATAAAAATAAATCCTATTGGATAAAAATGTATACATTTTTAGTGTTCCGTACGGTGTCTGTTTGTCTGTCACACCCGATTTTCTCCGCAACTATTTGACATAGAAAATTTCATACTAATATAGGAACTGATGGCCTCATTACAGCCGAGTAGTTTTGAAAATTAAATTTTGACTTAAGGGATTAGCTTTGGGGGGTGAAATCGGAAGTGAAAAAAAAATATTTTTTTTCAGGTCATTGAATGGGGGTCAAATGAAAGCTTGTAAAAACACGAGTTCAAAAATATATAGTGTAATACTTGTGCACACTTTTTTTTGTATTATTTTTAAAAAATTGCGAAAAATCGCTGTCCCCTCTTATCTTAGTGCATTACCTTTAATAATTAATTTATCTGGTGTATAAAAAAACACAAAAATTTCAAGGTCATCAGTTTTCAGTAAAGTTAAGAAAATAACTTTGTTGAAAAACTCATTTGCGGTGTGTTTTGTGAAGTCATTGATCATTTGGAACACCAATTGCGCAAGCCCAACTTGAACTTGGCCGGTTATTTTATTTCAAAACGTATTCCAGATAAAAATTGTTCAATACATTTATAGAATTGTTTGTGTGTTTTTTATTATTTTTTGATAACTATCTTCTCAAGACTTAAAAATAAGGTACTATCTGAGACTTTCCAAGTTACTAACAATATATCATAGCTAATTTTTTATTGATTTTATGGATTTCAAAATATGCGACAACTCCTAAAAGCCTTTAACGATCTTTTGTGCTGCCTTGTCAGCTTACATTAGTATTGCAGGATAATAAAATTAATCAAAAAAAGGTAATTTTCTAGAATAGTAGTAATAGTAGTAAACTTTCTTGTGTAGTTATAATGGAATCTAATCTTTTAATTTATAAACTGGCTTTCTTTTAATGTCTTCATATAAAGCCTTATTGTGTCTTACAAAAACCAATATGAAGTGCAGAGTATGTGTTTCCACTAGCCATTGCACACGATATAACCATACAATACAGTTTTATTTCTTAGAAAAGATCTTTATTTTTAGAGATTTTGTGTGATACTTTCCATTTTCCTCTTCGCTTTCTCAAACATGGTGCATTCTATTGTCAGTAACAACAACTGTAATGCTATACAAGACAGAGTCGTGGACTCGATTTTTATAACAGGTGATTCTTATTTTTTTTTATCGTTCACCTCCACGCCTAAGTAGGGATTTTACCTCTTTTTCATATCCTAAGGATATGGATGTCGTAATACCCGTCAACGTTGTCCAAGTGCTGAAACAAACATTTTTGTATTTCAGTGCACCTTTTAGACAACTGTATGTGCAGAGCTAAAATACAATTTAAATTATGCTAAGATTTGTGGAAGGTATAGGTAATAAAAATACACAAGAAAATTAAAAAAAGAGAAAACATACATATAAACATGCAGAGAATCACAGTTATGTATTAAAACAATCCACATAATAGTTCAGAATTTTCTATAATGAACATTTTCATTTTTTTTCAAACAGTTTATAATTATTTATCTTTCTGATATTCTGTGGCTACTTATTGAAAACTTTAGGTCCCAAAACTGACAAAGACCTCTGGTTTCGGTCATATTTTCTCAAGGGTACAACTAGTATCGCATTCTCTCTGTTTCTAGTTCTATATTGATGATTCACAATTTTTTTTTTCATTTCTGTAGCAAAATTGAGAAATGTTTAAAAAATATAAAATTAAAAAAAAATTCATTATATTTTCGTTATATAATCTCTTGGTTGGAAAAAGTCTATCACGAAAGAAAATTACTCTAACAATATAGTTTTGTATCAAGCTCAGTTGACTCAGTGCATTATTGTAAAGTCCGCCCCACACGACGATGCCATATCACAACAGTGACTCAACCAATGCTTTATAGACAGTAACCCGTAGTTTCAGGGGTAGTATTTTTCTTCTTAGGTAAAACTTATATATGAGTCTTCTCAGCATAAGTTTTACCTAATATAAGAATCTGACCGACTCAAAAAAATTTGTGAATGTACTCCAAAGTTTAATAAATAATATTTACAAGGTTTTTTTTATTTATGTCTTATACTTATACCCAATTCCTAAAAAAAACGCGAAATTTCTATGGTCTGGAGTAGGATGGCACTTCAAGGTTTAAAGGAGCCGGCATATTGATGGAGAACTGTAAGCCTTATAAAGAATATTTTTACGGCAATCGATTCGTGTCTTAATCCTTAAGGGCCGAACAGAACAACTAATAATTCAAAAATGTTAGAATTTTCAAAATTTAAAAAAATATGATTTTGTTTTGTTTCGTTAATTTAGATAATTATTTAGGTAAGTTCTTTTTACGATATCTACTGCTGACTAAATTTTAAAATATAAATAACGATTTAAATTTTGTATTAATGTATGTTTAACTTTTTTCATAGTTACATTATAGTGCCTACTAAGATACTCGGACCTCCTACCCCAGGATTAGCATAAATTAACCTTAATTAAGTTTAAGCTTAAGTGTCCGTTTCATGTTCATGAAATATTTTAAGACCCAATATGTAAACACACTTTTAATTAATCATTCTATAAAAGTAATAGCTGTAAGCTACCTAGTAAGTCAATAAACGCTTCTGTACCGCCTACGAATTCTCAAATGAAAATACATCGACACTGGCCATAACGGAAAACATTATTTGGACACGTGACAGTAAATTGCGACATTTGATGACACTGCAACTTAACACATGAAAATGTTGTTAATGTTGAAAAACCTTAAAATTAGTGCATTAATGATACTCAGTATACGATGTTATTGTCACATAATCAAACCGGTTTTAATTTTTAGTAGCATTTGCAAGGTAATGCCATGCACAGTGCCAATCTGACAATTAAGTCCATTTTACCACTTGTAAAAATTGAGTTTAATAAAAATATCTTCAGAGTAAAAGGAATCTTGAAATTTTGGTTCTCATATATTTCTGGCTTCTAATATTGAAAACAAGGAATTTTTCCTTCAAACTTGAAAGAAATTTATAGGATTTTCTCACATTTCTCTGAATTCATATTTAACACAAAAGTTTTAGTAAAAATTCCTCATTTGTATTTTTCATATTAGAAAATATTCTGCTCCTATATATATATATATATATAATATATATATATATATGTGTATTATTTATTATTAACTTTATTTAAAATCAAACTATTTCTTGTAATTCGGAAACAGTCACTTTTATTAGTAATTTGCAGTCCGACATCTAACAAAGCTGGCCGTCTTTTGGCTCTCTAAATAAAAATAGTGCGTACCAAAAATATCGGTCATATAAACATCATTCTAAGTAATATATGGCCATATATCAATAACATAAAATAAACACACTGGTTCCGTCAGTCGATACAGTAAATAAACAGTAACTGAAGTATAATGTAATCTACTTAATGTAAACAAGCCAGCCTGCCTGAAAGCAATTAATAATCTCCTCCTTATGTTACATAATCGGCCTATCCTGAAAATTCTTTGTTTTTCACAAGGCCAAAAATGGAAATTTTTCTATACAGTAAAGCTGATAGCTAACATATATGTATATATATATATATATATATATATATATATATATATATATATATATATATATATATATATATATATATGTGTGTGTGAATGTATGTATATAAAAATATAAACATCAGAATATATTTTCTAACGAATCAATAAATGAGTAATTTTAATTTCTATAGTTGCCAACGTCAAAAAAACTTATTTGAACTAATTTGATATGTACTGTTCAAACTTAAGAGAACATTATACTTTCTCGGGATGGAAAAATCGACTTTTTAGAAAGTATCCTATTGGAAATTATTATATTTCAATAATATTCTCTGAAAATTTTAAGTACTTTCGAAGTAATATACGATTATAGCGCCAAGAGTAAGGCAGGCTAAATTGACCGCGCAGCGTGCCAACTTACCTTCCGGCCGTTTACAAAGGTTTTGCTCTACCTGCTTCGAACACCTGCTGCTACTTTTATGATTCAGTGTGAGATAAAACTGTAGCTTCAAAGTAAACGGTAAGCTGGTCTGCTTAGTTCGAAAATATCGCTCGCAGGGCTAACATCACTCAGTAAACGCCTTGGTTAGTAGTACGCAAAATGGATAAAAAATATGAGAAATTTGGTTCGAAAGCGAGTGTGTAAACCACGTAAAAGACGTGTTTTATGGTAATCGATTTTCAGATGAAAGTAATTCTAATTTTGTCAGTACATCTGCAGAAAAAATTGTAAAAACTTCTGAGTCCAAGTTTTTACAACTTTACGACAAAAATTGAAGTGCAAAGTTTGTGATGGAGACGAAAGGGGAGTAGGTTTTAAGCTTTGTGTTGTGTGTGAATTCGGCGATACACTCATTGACTCTAGTCCAAAAATTGGGAAATCATATGAAACTAATAGACGTTTCATTTTTGTAATGAAATTGCGCGGCTGTGGAATCGCTGGAGTGAACAATTTTTGCGGCCTGAAGGATTGAGGAACGGGCATTTGTGAAACAATTTATTATAAAATCATCGAAAATATTAAAACCGCTGTTGAGGCTGTATTCAGAGTTGTTATAAATAAAGCTTCCAATGAAGAGAAAGATAAAAACAAAGCAACTGATAATAAAGAAAATGAATTATCGGTATCAGGTGACGGATCATGGGCAAAACCTGGCTTTACGTATCTTTTGGGCATCGTGTCTCTTATTGGTAGATATAGTAATAAGATTTTAGACGTTATTGTAAAATGAAGTTTTTGTCCCGCTTGTCGAAGATGGAAAGGAAAAAAAAATACTGTTGAATTTGAGGCATTTCTCGAGATGTTTCAGCGATCGGAAGACTTGCACGATGCAAAGTACAAGTATTACATCGGTGATGGGGACACCAAAACCTTCACGTCAATTTTAGATGTGCAGCCTTATGGAGATGATTTTGTTATAGAAAAAAAAAGAATGTGTCTTGCCTGTTAAAAAACGAATGTATAGAAGAGTAAAAGAAGCTAAAAAAATATTAACACAAAGAAGGAAGCAAGCTAAAAAAGACAATCCAACGCCGAAAAAAGGAAATCTGAAACTAAAAACATTCAGCTAACTAATAAATTAATGCAGGATTTATCACTTTACTATGGTTTAACTATTCGACGTCATCCAGATTCAGTAGAAGAAATGAAAAAAGAAATTTGGTCCACATTTTACCTTAAGATTTCAACCGACGCACAGTGGGCTAGAAATCTGATTTTTCGTTCAAAATTGTCTAGAGTCCTCAATTATTCAAAAAAATCAGACATTTTTTTTAATAATCGTAAGCGAATTCCGGACAAACGTAAGGAAGCCGATTTGCAAAATATAACCTCAAAATTTTTTAAAATTGCAAAAAGCAGCATGGAACCGGGAGGTGAAATTTCAAAGTTCACGTAATTTCAAGTTTGCGCGTTCAAAACTGGTTCGTCGGGGATTTCTGGGGTTGTTGAATCTATTTTCAGGGTCATTTTGATCGTATGCACTCTTTTAAGAGGTGAAAATGGGTGTTAGTGGGAAGAAATTACGATATTCATTTGAGTTAGAGTACAAAACTGGTTTCTTGAGGGATTTCAGGGTCGCTGACTTCAGGGTCATTTTGATCATATGCACCCCTTTGAGTGGTGAAAATGGGGGTTGAAGGGGAAGAAATTGCGATGAAAAAACGAATGAATTAGAGTCTCACGTTTTTAAAACTGGTTCCTCGGGGGTTTCTGGGGTCGCTGAATCTATTTTTCAATAACCATTTTTTTTTGAAGCGGTGTTTGGGGAATAACATACAAAATAATAATGAATCATTCAATTCTTGTGTTTTGCCCAAAAATATATTTTTTGTGGTAAAAAGATCATTGAAATTGCTACTTACACATCTGCGTGTATTTTTAATGAAGGTTTCACCATAGTATTAAAATTTATGGAGGTCATGGGAACGATAATCGGACCTGCAGTCGCTGAAGAGAGACGAAAGAACACTTGAGAACAAGGCGTATGAGGAGTCGGAAGGAATTTTGTATGCAGCAGGCATAGCTCATTGAACGTAATTAGATTTTAAATGTGAAAATTCGTTTCTTAAAACTTTAAACGCGTTTTCTTCAAGACAACGTTTTGTAATCGGCGTGCACGATAACTTAAAAACCATTTAACCGATCGGTCTGAAATTTTAATATGTTCTTCCACACAACAATAGCCCCAGTATAAACTAGAATAAAAACGATTGGTTAATTTTTTCCTCAATTTTTAATGTTTTTTTTTTTACGAAAAAAAATGCTATTTTTGATACCACCAACTTAGGAGGTCCACCGTTTTGTGAATTTTTGCACAAATAAAATAATCGTAGTCTAAACTGGGGCCAGAGTCATACATTTTCTGAGGATATATTTTTCTTCAGACGTCCCAGTGAGTTGCAATCGTGCACGCCAGCAGATCAAAATTTTTAAAATGGCTCCCATGAGGCTGCAAAAAAAAACCTCTATAAAAAATCATTTAAAAAATTATGTAAAAATTTTTTTCTTGTATTTTAAGACTTAAAATATATGTCAGAAAAATTACGGGCTCAAAAAATGTTTTTTTTTATTTAATATATCAGTCCTATAAAAATTATTAAAATTTTCGACCGAGAAAGTGCAATGTTCCCTTAATCGAAATTGAGTCATACATAAAGACGTATAGGCATTTTAAATTTTAAGAGCTGTAAATGTTATGAATTTTACTTAAAATAATTGTACCTAAGTCAAACACTTAAACTTTATCAAAACTGTGTGATACCTGTCTATACCGAAAATTATATATATATATACATATATATATATATATATATATATATATATATATATATATATATATATATATATATATATATATATATATATATATATATATATATATATATATATATATATATATATATATATATATATATACATATATATATATATATATATATATATATATATATATATATATATATATATATATATATATACATATATATATATATATATATATATATATATATATATATATATATATATATATATATATATATATATATACGAGGCTGGTTTGAAAAGTCCGTGCAAAGTCCGAGAGATGGCACCACCGGGTATCGAGGTCATGGTTAGTTAGTAGCATCTCTTGAATGAACGCACACCAAGTTTCAGCCATATTGGTCTATTTCTTTGTGTTTGGCATTCGTGTGAACCAAGCAAGTCGAGTGATTTTCAAGAAATGGTGTGGTGATTAAACATTACTTTATGAAAGGCAAAACGCCTCAGGAAACTAAAGAGGAGCTTGATAAACATTATGGTGACTCTGCACCTTCGATTAGAACAGTTTATAAGTGGTTTCAAAATTTTCGGACTGGCCATATGGGCACAAGTGACGCTGAACGTTCTGGACGGCCTGTGGAGGTTACGACTCCAGAAATCATTGATCAAATCCATGACATGGTGATGGATGACGGAAGAGTTAAGGTGCGTGAGATTGCTAGTGCTGTGGGCATCTCGACTGAACGGGTACATAATATTTTGCATAAACATTTGGACATGAGAAAGCTATCCGCAAGATGGGTGCCGCGATTGCTCACGCTTGGCCAAAAAACGGGATCGTGTGAAGTGTTGCAAGGATGGTTTGCAGCTGTTCCAGAAGAATCCGGAGGACTTTAAGCGTCGTTTCGTCACTGTGGATGAAACATGGATACATTACTATACTCCTGAGACCAAACAACAATCTAAACAATGGGTTACCAAGGGCGAATCTGCACCAAAAAAGGCGAAGACCGTTCCTTCGGCCGGAAAGGTTATGGCGACTGTCTTTTGGGATTCGCAAGGGATAATCCTCATCGACTATCTGGAAAAGGGTAAAACTATTACAGGTGAATATTATTCATCGTTATTGGACCGTTTGAAAACCGAGCTGCAAGAAAAACGCCCGCGATTGGCCCACAACGACAACGCACCAGCACACACCTCAGCAGTTGTGGTCGCAAAATTAATGGAAATAGGATTCCAACTCGTTTCACATCCCCCCTATTCTCCAGACTTGGCTCCCTCGGACTACTATTTGTTCCCCAATTTGAAGAAATGGCTGGCGGGACAAAGATTTTATTCAAACGAGGAGGTGATTGCAGACACTAATGGATATTTTGCAGACTTGGACAAATCCTAATATTCGGAAGGGATCAACAAACTAGAACATCGTTGGACGAAGTGTATAAGCCTAAAAGGAGACTAGCTCAATTAACTCAATTTAAAAATCAATTCAAGTACTTTGCCAGTCAAGTCGGGTTCCTTCCAATAACATTATTTTATAAAATCCTGATTTTCTCGGATGAGCAAGAAAAATTTTATGTCAACGTAGTCGAAGGAGGTCTGAAAGCATGATGTGTACCTTAACAATTTCTGACAATAGCGTATGAAAATACATTACTTTAATGGACACTGAGAAAAAATAAACATTCTTGTCTCATTAATCATATATACCAGTCTTAGACAAAAGTTTATTTTACCATAAAAAAGAAATTATACACCTCGTATTAAAAAAAAAGTCGTGTATATATTTTACCCATGGGTGAAACGGAACACTTCGGACCTGACTTTTCGGAAATGCAAAAACAATGATTTATTTTAACACTACTTATAGGTAGTGAACAAGCTCTGAAATATTTTCAGTCGATGTTGATTATTATAATTGTTATAAACAATACAAGTTTTAGGTCAATTTTTTTAAAAAAATTCATAACGCGGAAACTGATTTTTTTATGAAATTTCTAGTTGAGATAAAAATGGCCAGAAACATTATGAATTTCAAAAAAAATATATTATATAATGAAAAAAATTTTTTTAATGACAAAAAAATCACTTTATCAAAAACAAATGGGAATTTAATAAGGTGTTTAACCACTTATCAATAACACTGGTCAACAAAAAAAAGAAAATTGCTTGTTTCCTGTGATTTTTTTTTGTTTCTATCTCAAATTGAGGCGTATTTTTTAAATATGGCAACAATTTTTCTCTAACAGCTTTTGTTTTTGAGTTATAGCTAACTACCCTCATTTACTATTTTTACTTAGATTTTCGTTTTTTATTGGACACTAAAATATATTTTGTTGTTGTTTTAGATATGGCTTCATCAAGAAGATGTTGTGTGCTTAATCCCGATTGTTTTTGCTATATTTGTGGTGAATATATATTTGCAAAATATCGAAAACCTATATTGGACTTTGTGAAAACTGCGTATCATCAATACTTTAAAATAAAATTGTGTAATCAGGACAAGCCATGGGTTCCTCATATTGTATGCCAGAAATGTGTGGTATGTCTACGGTTATGGTCCAGTGGAAAAAGAGATGCAATAATGTTCGTAACACCCATGATTTGGCGAGAACCTCGAAACCATCATGACGATTGCTACTTCTGCGTTGAAAGAAAATAAACGGAATTAACCCTGGAAATCGAAGTAAGTCAGTCATATCTTAACTTATCTTCTGCTCAATGACCTCAATTAAAATCACAAGAGGTACAACCCAGCACATCTAAATCTTCTGATGATCCAAATCTCTGTGAACCCGAACGAAATACATCAAGTGAAGACTCTGATTCAGACTACAAATGCAGCCTTTCAGAACCTCAACCATTTAATCAGAAAGAACTAAATGACTTAGTAAGAGATCTGAACTTACCAAAAGAAGCTTCTGAAATTTTAGCATCTTGTTTAAAAGAAAAAAATTTGCTTACTCCGGAAACCAACATTACATTTTATCGTACCCGAGAAAAAAAATCTATTACCGTATTTTTCTCAAGAGAAGGATTTAGTTTTTTGTAACGATGTTGGTGGTATTTTGCAGCAGATGGGATTAAAACAGTACCAACCTAGTGATTGGCGTCTTTTCATAGACAGCAGCAAAAGAAGTTTAAAGTGTGTTTTGCTTCATAACGGTAACATGTACGGATCTATACCTATTGCACATTCGACGACTTTTAAAGAAGAATACGTAAATGTTTCTAAGGTTATGGAAAAAATTAAGTATCAAGACCACAAATGGGTCATTTGTGTTGACTGAAAATGGTTAACTTTCGTTTAGGTCAACAAGGGGGGTACACAAAGTTCCCTTGTTTCATGTGTCCCTGGGATAGTCGTGACAAACAACACCATTGGTCACAAAAAGTTTGGCCAGTGCGGGAAGAGCTAAAAGTTGGTACAAAAAATGTTATAAACGTGCCTTTAGTTAGCCGAGACCGCATCATACTTCCACCACTTCATATTAAACTCAGCATAATGAAACAGTTTGTGAAGGCGCTTGACAAAAGTGGCGAATGTTTTAATTTTCTTTCACGCAAGTTTCCAGGATTGAGTTCAGAAAAATTGAAAGCTGGTATTTTTGATGGGCCACAGATTAGGCAACTCGTGAAAGATCCTAATTTTGTCAAATCAATAACTGAAGTCCAATCCAAAGCTTGGAATTCATTTGTTTTGGTTATGAGTAGCTTCCTAGACTAAAAGAAATCTGACGGCCATGTCGAGCTTGTTGAGTGCATGCTATCGAACTTGCAAGAGCTAGGGTGCAACATGAGCATAAAAATCCACTTCCTGTACTCGCATTTAGACCGATTTCCACAAAATCTGGGTGATTTTAGTGAGGCGCAGGGTGAAAGATTTCATCAGGATCTTCGGACAATGGAAGAGCGTTATCAGGGGCGGTGGGACTCATATATGATGGCAGACTACTGCTGGAGTTTGCAACGAGATCTACCTAAAGTCGTTCATTCAAGGAAATCTTTAAAAGATCATTTGCTAGTGTTCAATAGAAATTTTGTTAACATAATGTATTATTTTTTTGTATTTTTTTGGCAAAATAATAAAATTGTATATTTCAAAAGGTAAAGCTGTTAGCAATCTCCCAGTATTTTTTTCATAGTCAGGGCCATAGAAATACCCAATAACAGAAAAAAAAAATAAAGGAAACAAGACTTGTGTTGACCAGTGTAATAGGTTGGATTCCGTAGATGCGCCAACGTTTTTTGCAGAAAATGAGTGTCCTTTCATTAATTTTTACGTAACTGTGGAATTGACGTGTGTTTCGAAATGATTATGCTCACTTAAAACGAGTTTTCAGGAATTTAGCATGAGTTTCATATTGCAGTTTTGTATAATAATTAAATTTTATATTCTTAAAAAACTTTCGAGCCCAAATGCACGGATCTTCGGCATTGGGAATTTTCGCACCATCAATTTGACGTAAACTTGCGAAATATGCTTAGCGTTTTATGGTACCACCTATACAGTCACATGCACCTTTATCGTGCGACGTAGCAAAAAAATGTCATTCCGCTTCTACATCAAAATTTAACTTACGCTTTAACGAAAAATAAAATAATTTTTTTACACTTTGACCGTAATTTCCTTTTATGTACGCGACTTACCTCTTGTTAAATAAATTTGCAGCTCTGTAAATTTATTTAATAAGTAATTAGTCGCGTACATAAAAGAAAATCACGTGTGTGATTTTCTTTTATGTACGCGTGTACGTAAAAGTGTAAAAAAAATATTTAATTTTTCGGATGGATACGAATACAAAAATAAATTCAATTTTTCTAATTTGTTAAGGCGTAAGTTAGATTTTAATGTAGAAGCGGAGTGGCATTTTTTTGCTACTTCGCACGGTGAAGGTGGGTGTGACGGTATAGGTCAGGGATATCAAAGATACGGCCTGCGGGCCGCATCCGGCCCCCGGGACGTATCAATAAGGCCCGCAATCGCAATGTGTCACAGAAAGAAGAATCATGTTTTTTAGAGCTTTTAGACTTCACTCGATTCCTCTACGGAAGTTTTAAAATGCGCACACTACATTTATAAGTAATTTCAAGGGCAGCGCGTGCCTTGACAAGCGAGAGAGATAGACAGTAACGCCATCTCTTAGCAACAAGCGGAAATACCCTATTATTTTTGTTAAGAACAATAGAATCTTCCACGCGCTTCGAGTCTAGACTAGAACCTTCCTTATCGATATTATAAAAGAAGTGCGTCGGCGCGACGTGAGTTAGTTGAGTGTGAGTCGAGTAATCGAAGCGATACGGTCGGAGAAGGATTTTAGTTGTACTGCGAAATAGTGATTGTGAAGGTATTGTGCATTTGTTTGTGTCGTGCGCGTGCGATATCCATAATTGTTGTGTCGAGTTCCATAATTGTTACGATTTTGGCATAATGTCACAAAAACGTAAAGTTGATAGTGAGTGCAGAGTTTTTCAGTCTAAATGGGAAATTGTATATTTTTTCATAGAATGGAAAGGTAAACCACTGTGTTTGATTTGCAATCAAACAGTTGCTGTTTGTAAGGAGTTTAACTTGAAGAGACACTATGATACGAATCATAAATCAAAATTCGATTGTTACACTGAAAAAATAAGAATGGACACATTGTCATCTTTAAAATCTAAACTTCAAGGTCAACAATCGATGTTTACTAAAGCTAATACTGAGAGCGAAGATGCCTTGAAATCAAGTTTTATTATTGCATTAGAAATCGCGAACAGATCAAAAACCTTTCACTGATGATGATTTTATTAAAGACTGTATGTTGAAAGTTGCCGATGTTTCATTTCCATTTCAAAAGTCAATAATTCAAAATATTTCGCTGTCAAGAAACACTGTTGCTTCAAGAATAAATGATTTATCTCAAAATTTGGTTCTTCAACTGAAGGAGAAAAAATTAAGGAATTTACAAACTTTTCACTGGCTATTGACGAGAGCACTGATACTGTTGATACAGCTCAACTTGCTGTTTTTATACGAGGTATTAACAGTAACTTTGAAATAACTGAAGAACTATTAAAGTGCGTTCCATTGACAGGTACTACAACAACAAATGATATTTATTCTGCAATTGAGCATTTGATAGCAGAATATGAACTCGACTGGAATATATTTAGCAGCACAACTACGGATGGCGCTCCTGCCATGTCTGGCAAACATTCGGGCGTTGTAACTAAATTAAAACAGAAAACATCAGGGAATTTTGTGGGATTTCACTGTATAATTCATCAGGAATCATTGGCATCCAAACATTTAAAAATGGACCATGTCATGCAACCTATAATTAAAATAGTAAATTTTATAAGGAGCAGAGGACTAAATCACCGACAGTTCAGGCAGTTTTTACAAGATTTGGACGAAAAGTTTTCTGATGTTCCTTACTTCACCGAAGTTCGTTGGCTCAGTCGAGGAGTAGTTTTAGAAAAATTGTTTGCATTAGGTGACCCTATTCAAGCTTTCATGTTAGAAAAAGGCAACCCAATTGATTATGACAATGACTGGTGGGTTGATTGTGCCTTTTTGGTAGATATGAATAAACACTTGACTGATCTGAATGTAAAGTTACAGGGTAAAAATCTGATTGTCACTCAAATGTATTCATGTATTCAAGCCTTTGAAACAAAGTTGAGGCTGTGGGAAAATCAGGTAAAAAAATCAAACTTTGGATCATTTCCCTCATTTAAAATCATTTGGCACAGTGAACCAAAAAAAATTGGATCAATATTCTCAACTTCTGCAAAATTTTATCACGGAATTCAACAATCGTTTTGAAGACTTTCACAAAATGAATGAAATGGAATTCCCAATTTTCAACAATCCATTCAATTTTGAAGCTTCACAGGCACCAGTTCATTTGCAAATGGAGTTGATAGATCTTCAATCGGATAGTATTTTGAAAGAAAAATTTAAAGAGATTAACGCTCTTACATTTTATACACATATTTCAAGAGTTTGGATAACTACCCGGAATTAAAAAAGCATGCAGCACGCATTCTCTGCATGTTTGGTAGCACCTATTTATGTGAGCAGATATTTTCCGTCATGAAAATAAATAAGAACAAACATCGCACAAGACTTTCGAATGAACATCTCCAATCAATTCTTAAAATAACTACAACGAATATGATACCTGACATCAATGAGCTTGTCAAAAACAAGAGAAGTCAGGTATCTGGATCCTCGAGCTCAAAATAATTACCCTCTTTTATAACTTCGATATAATTTTTAACAACCGTATATTATATACTATATAATTAAATAAATAAAATGTTATAATAATTCAGTACATTTTTTTGATTTGAATCTGGCCCGCCTACACATTCTAAATTTTAATATATGGCCCTCTGTAAAATTGAGTTTGACACCTCTGGTATAGGTGATACCGTGAAACGCTAAGCATATTTTGCAAGTTTACGCCAAATTGACGGTGCAAAAAGTCTCAATACTGAAGATCTGTTCATTTGGGCCCGAAAGTTTTTTAAGAATATAAAATTTGATTATTGTACAGGGTGAATCAACGATAGAGTAAAGTTCATTATCTCATTTGTTTCGGGAATGACGAAAAAATGTTAAATACAATAGTTTTAGGGAATGTTAAGGTGCATAGTTTAAAATTATTTTTGAGTATACAGAACATCCTATTTTCTAATTTATTTTTAAATTCTGCGTAAAATTTTATAACTTCTTTATTAATAATGTTGTTTACCTAAACCGTAGCAGATTTTCTAATATTTCAGTTTTTTTAAAAAAATACTAGTTTTCAGTTTTGTAAAAAATTGCCAGTAGCGCCATTGTTTCTGAAGGTGGAATACTCATAATTGGTATGAGCGTTCTATAGAGATGAAATAAAGATATATGTAAAGAAATTTGAGTTAGATGCTACAGGGTGTTCAAAATAAATTTATACATTTCGACTATTTTAAATTGAAAAATCTCAAATTTTTTAGATGGCACAGCATGTATATTATTATTTTTCCCGATAGATTTTATAAAACCCTCCAACTTTTATTAAGGTATGTCATATACCTATTTCTAATAGTTTTCGATTTATTTTGAAGTTTTCATTTTTACCCTTGTTTTTAATATACTTACGCTATTGTGAAAACATAAACATAATAATTTTAATATAGTTTAATTTATCTAATGATTAATTATTATGATGTCATGAATGTTCAAAAATATGTCCGTCTACTTGAATACACATGTTTAGTCGTTTTACTATATTTTCCTTCACTTTCCCTAGCATAAAGGGCGTTATTGTCCTGCACGCATCCCGTATTCTATTTTCCATACCCACTGGTGTTGTAGGGGGATTCACATAAACACGATCTTTAATGTAGCCCCACACAAAGAAGTCTAAAGTCACATGATCGAGGGGGCCACTGAATGAATCCATCCCTACCAATCCATTTTCGTGGGTAACGATTGGTTAAAAATTTCCGAACTTCCCGGTGGTAATGAGCAGGAGCTCCCTTTGTCTTGAATCCACAATTGTTCCCTTTCAAAGTTATCAAAAAGAAGCTGGGGTAATTTTTTGCAAAAAATTTAGAATTTTAGGCTCGCGGAAAAAATATGGACCAATAATTAGAAAATTTAATATTCCACACAATACATTAAGTGACCGATGGTTTTGGTTTTGAATTTCCTGGATCCAAAATGGATTAACTTTGAATAATAATGCACGTTATGGCTGTTAACTGCTCCATTACTGCGAAAAGTAGCTTAATCAGAAAACATTATTTTGGATAAAAAATTTGGATCGGCCTCTATTGCTCTATTCATAGTGGTACAAAAGTTTACTCGTCGATCAAAATCACGGTCTTGAAGTTCTGGGTGTAGTTTCATATGAAAGGGATGGTGCGATTAGCCGTAGATTGGGATGTGTCAGATAAGTCAGCAAGTTGACGGCTGCTGACCTGGGGATTATCTTTAACAGAAGTAAAATCTCTATTTCTTTTTCCTCATTGGTAGCATTCTGGTTTACTACTTTCCGTTTCGTATACTCAACGCTACCACTACCATGAAACCGTTCCATTAAGCACTGAAAAGATTTTCTAGATGGTAGACGTCTGTTAGGGTATTTCGCTCCGTAAAACCTTACTGCCAAAAGACAATTTTTTCCCGCCTCGCCCATTATATAAACCATATCAAATTAATTCATTTTTAGGAAAATCCATAACTGTTACCTTTATACGTCACTTACTACAACAAATTAAACTATTTTTACTTACTTAATAGGCATGTCAAAATTTGATGATTTGGTACATTTTCTTTTGTCTTGGCAACTATGATGTTATAACGTAAGTATATTAAAAACAAGGGTAAAAATTGAAAAATTCAAAATAAATCAAAAACTATTAGAAATAGGTATTTGACATACTTAATAAAAGTTGGAGAGTTTTGTAAAATTTGTCAGAAAAAAGAATAATATACATTTAAAAAATTTGAGATTTATTTTGAACACCCTGTAGCATCTAACTCAAATTTCTTTACATATGTCTTTTTTTTCATCTTTATAGAATGCTCGTATGAGTATTCCAACTTCAGAAACAATGGCGCTACTGGCAATTTTTTACGAAACTGAAAACTAGTATTTTTTTTAAAAAATTGAAATATTAGAAAAACTACTAGCTTTAGGTATATAACATTATTAAACAAAAAAAAAAAAATTACGCAGAATTTAAAAATAAACATATGTTATTTCGGCCACACTTTTTTGAAGTACCCTGTACTCAAAAATAATTTTAAACTGTGCACTTTAACATTCCCTAAAACTATTGTATTTAACATTTCTTCGTCATTCCCGATACAAATGAGATAATGACCTTTACTCTATCGTTGACTCACCCTGTACAAAACTGCAATATGAAACACGCTAAATTCTTAAAAACTCGTTTTAAGCGAGCACAATCAATTCCCAACACAAGTCAATTCCACAGTTACGTGCTACTTGTGATACTTTTCGTTCAATCTACACAATGTGGAGAATATTCCAAAATTTTTTCAAAGTTTTATGATCAGTAATTTTCGAGATAAATGGGGGAGGACAACGATTTTTGGCAATTTTTTTAAAAATAATACAAAAAAAAGTGTGCACAAGTATTATACTATATATTTTTGAACTCGTATTTTCACAAGCTTTCATCTGACACCGCACTCGACGACCTGGTAAACGTTTTACAGCACACTAAAAAAATGATAAAAAGCATCAATTTTTAGAATGCGTGGTTTATGCGTAAAGTCCTAAAGGTAGTATTTTGTAGGACAAGTAAGGAAATGAACCTGTAACCCAGAATTTTGAAAGCTTACAAGTCAATTTAAACGAACAATAATTATTTGTTACTAAATTTATTTTTACTCGCTCTCATAACTTGCTGAAGCATGCTCAAAACGTCCCAAAAATATATGTCGAACTAGTTCGGTAAAAACTTTCTATTAAACAAAATATTGCTCGAAAAGTAATAATACTTCGAAAGAATGTACAATAAGTTCCTACCAGTTTCTTGTAATAATATATTTAGCATGGATCAGAAACATAACTTTGTGAAAAAGTATTTTTACTCACTAAGGGAAACACGAGGCAGTTATTTCTTTTAATAATGTAACACAAAGCTACATAGCTGTCGTTTCTTTACGAAAACCAATATCACTTCCACTAACAAAACAATACACTTTTATATCTAACAAAAGATTTTTATTTTCTATCTTTAGAGAATTTGTTCAATACTTACTATGTTTTCCTCTTCCAATATGGCTCACTGTATTGTCGGCGTCGCCAATTGTAATTCTATACATCTTATCCAATTTGGTCTTGCTTTCGGCCAATGCAATATGAACCGGTCCTAAGTTTTTCGATTTTGTTGCCTTTACTTCGATGATCATACTCTCGTGATTCCTGGAGCTTGAATCCATTCGTATTTGTAGTTATCCGTTGTGGAAACTACGAGGTTTTCTACGGATATAAAATCGTATTTTTATTTTGTTTATGGTTATAAAATATTGCGAATTTTTATCATTCTAGAGGGAATTTTGGAAAGGAAATAATAAATTTATAGGGTGTACCAAAAAAATTTACTTGGTTTTATATTTAAAAAAATACCTACAACTACATCGTTGATCGCTAGGGAATATCAGTAATAAGAGCGAAATAACTATTTGGTAAACCAGTCTTAATATACAGTCAGCCCAAAAAGTCTCCATACACCACCTGCATTCTATACTATTTTTCTGTTATGTTTAACTAATTAATTGGAACTATGAGAAAACATGTTTACATTAATATTTGAAACACCAACGAGGATTAGTATTAAAAACAATTACGGAACATTTTGTTTAGAAGTTACATCATTGTTATAAAAATGTAAACAAAACTGATGTCAAAAAAGTCTCCATACACTTAACAATTACCAATAGTTTGACGGAGTTTAACGGAAAATAACAACTTCGTTTAAACTAATATTTAGTGGGACGGCCGTTGACCTTGATAATCTCCTGTAACCTTTTAGTCATGCTTGCAAACAACTTTCTAGTAACTTCTGCTGGCATGTTCTCCCATTCGTTCAATATTCTGTTTTTTAATTTTTCTCTATTTGAAACATTATGTTTGCGAACGCGCCCTTTAAGTTCCTCCCATAAATGCTTGATGGGGTTAACATGGGGTGATTGCGGAGGTATATGCAGCTGTTGTGGCACATTATGGATTATCCATTCTCGCATGAAGTTTGCGTTATGTTTCGGATCATTGTCCTGTTGGAACATGTATGGTTTTTCTAGTGCTAATTTTTGAACACTTTCTCTTAAATTGTCTCTCAAAATGTTCAGATAAACATGCTGATCCATGTATCATTAATAAAATGTAAATTTCCAACCCCTCCAGAGGACATGCATCCTCAAAGCAGAACACTGCCACCCCCCTTGTCTCACCGTGGACCAAATATTTTTAATATGGAATGCGGTATTCTTCTTTCTCCAAATTTTAGTTCCGCTATCAGACCCAAAAAGGTTAATTTCAGTTTCATCACCAAAGATTACTGATTCCCAAAATTCAGGAGGTTTAGTAACGTATTCCCTAGCAAAAGCTAACCGCTTTTGGAGATTAGCTTCCGAAATTAACGGCTTCTTCGTGGCTGCACACCCCTTAAAGCCTACCCTGTGTAAACAATTTCTCACTGTTTGTGCACAAAAATTTTTCCAAAATAGTTCTTGTACTTCTTCTTTTAATTTTGGTGCACTTTTCTTGGGATCTATAATTATTTGTCTAACAATACTGGCCTCTACACGTGGAGTCAGTTTCTTGGGACGACCGGAGCGTGGTCGAATTTTATAGGAACTCGTTGATTTATACTGGTTTACAATGTACTGAACAGTAGCATGCGACTTTTTAACAATTTTTCCTATATTTCAGTACGATTTTCCGTCTTTTCTCAAATCAATTATGATCTTTCGAACTTGAAATGGAATTTCACAATTTCTTTAGTTCTTTTTTAATATTACTTTGAAAATCCACTGCAAAATTACTAGCAACAAGTGACAGATTATAAAGTATGGCCGAAAATTATTCATTTGTTTTCAGTTTAGCGAGCAATAGATAGCTTGATAAAATGCGACTGATTATAACGTGTTTTTTTTCAATGCAGTTCTTGAGTGTATGGAGACTTTTTTGACATTAATTTTGTTTATATTTTTATAATAATGATGTAATTTTAAATAAAATATTCCGTAGTTGTTTTTAATACTGATCCCCGTTAGTTAAGTTTCAAATATTAATTTAAACATGTTTTCTCATAGTTCCAATTAATTAGTTAAACATAACAGAAAAATACTATAGAAAGCAGGTGGTGTATGGAGACTTTTTGTACTGATTGTAGATGAAGTGAGAGTTCAAATTTTCTCTTAGCTTGTCGAAAATATGACATGATGGCCTAGCTGGGTTAAGAGCCTGCCAAGCGACCCGAAGCTCGCTATACTTTTACCATTCATTTAATAG
>CM032454.1:124068472-124070256 GCA_019049505.1 Pachyrhynchus sulphureomaculatus
GAAGGCTTCTTACTTGCCATCCAGGATAAGGTTATATTAACCAGAAATTACCAAAAGCATATCTTCAAAGACCCAACTATTACAGAAGATAGATGCTGGAAATGCCACCAGCATAAAGAAACGATCGAACTCATAACAAGCGGATGTAAATATTAGTCGGAACTAAATACACAGCCAGACATGACACAGACAGCAATAGTAGTTCACCAAGCACTAGCCACAACATACAAACTCATAGAAAACACAGATCCCTACTACAAATACACACCAACATCCATACTTGAAAATAAAGATTACAAGCTCTACTGGGACATTAGTATCCATACAGATAAAACAGTCTCCGCCAATAGATCCGATATTACATTTCAGTGCAAAAAAAGGAAAAGTCACCTATCTAATTAATATAGCTGTCCCCAACGACACAAACATCCAAACGAAATACACAGAAAAAATCTCCAAATACACAGACCTTGCAACAGAAATAAAGAAGCTATGGAAGCAAGAAAAAGTCATTATCGTCCCCTTCGTTATATCAGCCACACGCCTTATACCGACAACATTCACACCACACTTAATACAATTAGGACTCAACACAAACATACACAGAAATAATCAGAAGTCAGTGGTTTTCAAAACATGTAACATAGTCAGGTCATTAATACACAGTGGCAATAGCCTTTGTGCTGACTTGACTTGAGCCTGACAGCTAAACATGGAACTATATTGACCAAATGTGAGAAAGAAGAACCAGACATAATAATAATAATAATAAAGAATCGCGATTCTTGACCTCACAAAATCATATACAAAAAATTTTGTTTTTTTTACTTTTAGCTTAGTGGATAAACTCATGTAAGTTATTCAAAATTAGTATTACTGCGTCATGTCAGTTCGGTATAAAATATCTCGCTCTATTAAAAACAGTAAATATAATGACGAAAAAAATAATTTGTCAAGAATTTTCATGCCCTCTCACATTCACAAAATATGAATACAATTTGTTTTATTGCGCTTTAAGAAAACAAAAGTAATGGCTAAAAATCCATGTTGCATTACAAAAAAAATTTAGAAAAGTTATTAAAGTGTGATATAAATTTTTATATAAATGACGATAAGCTTCCTGCAGTTCTGTGGTCCTCATCAATAGAAATTTGTATTTTACTTTATCGAAACGGAATAATCCAAACAAAGACATTCAAACTAAAGGTAATCCGATTTTTGAAATTTCACGTGAGAAAATATAACTACAAGATCAACTGCACTGAAAACTTGTCAGTCTTACTTATGTGAGTTAACAATATTTTCAAAATTCAATTTAGTAAATCCACATCAGTAACGTTACTAACATTAGGTAAGAAAAAAAAGAGAAAAAAAAAAAACATTAAATGTTTATGCAAAATGTTTTAATGAAATGAAAAAAGGAATAACACACTTATGCACACCGTCAACTGCAGTAGAGAATCGTTAGGTACAAATTACAAAGTTGAATTTAAAAAAAAAGAGCAATTGGCATAAAGTTTAGTACAAGATATTAAAAAAAAACTGAATCTGATTACAATAATAGTAACAGAACCCTAGTACGAATGTCACGTAAACATTTTGTAAGGTCAAGAATCGCGATTCTTTTTATTACAATTTTTTTTATTATTATAATTATTATAATTTTTTTATTACATGTATATGTAATAGGCGATATCGCTTATTACATATAAATGAATGAATTCGCAGAATTTTTTCCAAAATAACATCTATATATGGTAGTGAGCGCAAGTTATCGTGACAAA
>CM032454.1:124070356-124165356 GCA_019049505.1 Pachyrhynchus sulphureomaculatus
AAAAAAAAATCTGTGAATTCCTCCATTTATATGTAATAAGCGATATCGTTTATTACATATAAATGTAATAAAAAAATTAGGCCACCATGAGATAGAAACCATCAACAATGAAACAGTCGATAACATGCCCGACAAAGAAACATACAAATATCTAGGTTTTCCATCAAAACGCCGAACTCATCCACACTCAGATCAAAACAGAGCTCAGAACCGAATTCAAAAATAGACACACGAAACTTATGTAAACAAAACTCAACTCTAAAAATTTCACTAAAGCCATCAACACGTTCGCTATACCTATACTCACATCACATCAAATGGTCACACACAGACATAGAAAACATTCACATCCTTAAACAGGAAATTACACTCCAATGTATGCAAAGAAAGTCTTACCATCGAGAGCAAGGCAGGGAGGAAGAGGAATCATGGATATAAGATCACTACACACAAAAAAAATCAAAGCACTTAGGAAATTTTTTCACACTAAGCAGACCTCCTTCCACACAGCAACAGTGAAAGAAGGCAAAAACTACACACCCAGCAGTCACACAGTCACACCCAATTACAACGGGAAAAGATGAAAACGTGGTTAGAAAAAAACACTTGACTGAAAACACAGATACCACATAAAACAAGACCACGTAAATAAAAACAATCATACACCTGGTTACAGGATGGGCAGCTATTTCCTGAAACAGAAGGCTTCTTACTTGCCATCCAGGATAAGGTCATATTAACCAGAAATTACCAAAAGTATATCTTCAAAGACCCAACTATTACAGAAGACAGATGCTGGAAATGCCACCAGCATAAAGAAACGATCGAACTCATAACAAGCGGATGTAAATATTGGTCGGAACTAAATACACAGCCAGACATGACACAGCGGCAATAGTAGTTCACCAAGCACTAGCCACAACATGCAAACTCATAGAAAACACAGATCCCTACTACAAATACACACCAACATCCATACTTGAAAATAAAGATTACAAGCTCTACTGAGATATTAGTATCCATACAGATAAAACAGTCTCCGCCAATAGATCCGATATTACATTTCAGTGCAAAAAAGGAAAAGTCACCTATCTAATTAACATAGCTGTCCCCAACGACACAAACATCCAAACGAAATACACAGAAAAAAATCTCCAAATACACAGACCTTCAACAGAAATAAAGAAGCTATGGAAGCAAGAAAGTCATTATCGTCCCCTTCGTTATATCAGCCACACGCCTTATACCGAGAACATTCACACCACACTTAATACAATTAGGACTCAACACAAACATACACAGAAATAATCAGAAGTCAGTGATTTTGAAAACATGTAACATAGTCAGGTCATTAATACACAATGGCAATAGCCTTTGTGCTGACTTAACTTGAGCCTGACAGCTAAACATGGAACCATATTGACCAAATGTGAGAAAGAAGAACCAGACATAATAATAATAATAAAAAGAATCGCGATTCTTGACCTCACAAAATCATATACAAAAAATTTTGTTTTTTTACTTTTAGCTTAGTGGATAAACTCATTTAAGTTATTCAAAATTAGTATTACTGCGTCAGTTCGGTATAAAATATCTCGCTCTATTAAAAACAGTAAATATAATGACGAAAAAAATAATTTGTCAAGAATATTCATGCCCTCTCACATTCACAAAATATGAATACAATTTGTTTGTTGTGCTTTAAGAAAACAAAAGTAATGGCTAAAATCCAGGTTGCATTACAAAGAAATTTAGAAAAGTTATTAAAGTGCGATATAAATGACGATAAGCTTCCTGCAGTTCTGTGGTCCTCATCAATAGAAATTTGTATTTTACTTTATCGAAACGGAACAATCCAACAAAGACATTCAAACTAAAGGTAATCCGATTTTTGAAATTTCACGTGAGAAAATATAAACTACAAGATCAACTGCACTGAAAACCTGTCAGTCTTACTTATGTGAGTTAACAATATTTTCAAAATTCAATTTAGTAAATCCACATCAGTAACGTTACTAACATTAGGTAAGAAAAAAAAGAGAAAAAAAAAACACTAAATGTTATGCAAAATGTTTTAATGAAATGAAAAAAGGAATAACATACTTATGCACACCGTCAACTGCAGTAGAGAATCGTTAGGTACAAATTACAAAGTTGAATTTAAAAAAAAAGAGGAATTGGCATAAAGTTTAATAAAAGATATTAAAAAAAAAACTGAATCTGATTACAATAATAGTAACAGAACCCTAGTACGAATGTCACGTAAACATTTTGTAAGGTCAAGAATCGCGATTCTTTTTATTACAATTTTTTTATTATTATAATTATTATAATTTTTTTATTACATGTATATGTAATAGGCGATATCGCTTATTACATATAAATGAATGAATTCGCAGAATTTTTCCAAAATAACATCTATATATGGTAGCGCAAGTTATCGTGACAAATTACAGAAGTAGGACACTTTAAGCGAGAAAAAATATATATAACATACACAAATATGCCAGCTCATCTAAACATTATTAATTTTCGATATCACTCATTTTAAGCTTTATTAAATACTTAAATAGTACTTTGCATTCTCCAATACACTTGTACGCGCACGCGCATACAAACATACGTGCCCACGCACACACTACAAAGAATAATACAAGACGCACGCACATAAACGTATACACACGCATTATTTTATTTTAAATGGTTAATACCTATAACACTGGTCAACAAAAAAAAGAAAATTGCTTGTTTCCTGTGATTTTTTTTTTGTTTCTATCTCAAATTGACGCGTATTTTTTAAATATGGCAACAATTTTTCTCTAACAGCTTTTGTTTTTGAGTTATAGCTAACTACCCTCATTTACTATTTTTACTTAGATTTTCGTTTTTTATTGGACACTAAAATATATTTTGTTGTTGTTTTAGATATGGCTTCGTCAAGAAGATGTGGTGTGCTTAATCCCGATTGTTTTTGCTATATTTGTGGTGAATATATATTTGCAAAATATCGAAAAACCTACATCGGACTTTGTGAAAACTGCGTATCATCAATACTTTAAAATAAAATTGTGTAATCAAGACAAGCCATGGGTTCCTCATATTGTATGCCAGAAATGTGTGGTATGTCTACGATTATGGTCCAGTGGAAAAAGAGATGCGATAATGTTCGTAACACCCCCTGATTTGGCGAGAACCTCGAAACCATCATGACGATTGCTACTTCTGCGTTGTGAAAATAAACGGAATTAACCCTGGAAATCGGAGTAAGTGGTCATATTCTAACTTATCTTCTGCTCAACGACCTCAATTAAAATCATAAGAGGTACAACCCAGCACATCTAAATCTTCTGATGATCCAAATCTCTGTGAACCCGAACGAAATATATCAAGTGAAGACTCTGATTCAGACTAAAAATGTAGCCTTTCAGAACCTCAACCATTTAATCAGAAAGAACTAAATGACTTAGTAAGAGATCTGAACTTACCAAAAGAAGCTTCTAAAATTTTAGCATCTCGTTTAAAAGAAAAAAATTTGCTTACTCCGGAAACCAACATTACATTTTATCGTACCCGAGAAAAAAATCTGTTACCGTATTTTTTCCCAAGAGAAGGATTTAGTTTTTTGTAACGATGTTGGTGGTATTTTGCAGCAGATGGGATTAAAACAGTACCAACCTAGTGATTGGTGTCTTTTCATAGACAACAGCAAAAGAAGTTTAAAGTGTGTTTTGCTTCATAACGGTAACAAGTACGGATCTATACCTATTGCATATTCGACGACTTTAAAAGAAGAATGCGTAAATGTTTCTAAGGTTATGGAAAAAATTAAGTAACAAGACCACAAATGGGTCATTTGTGTTGATCTGAAAATGGTTAACTTTCTTTTAGGTCAACAAGGGGGGTACACAAAGTTCTCTTGTTTCATGTGTCTCTGGGATAGTCGTGACAAACAACACCATTGGTCACAAAAAGTTTGGCCAGTGCGGGAAGAGCTAAAAGTTGGTACAAAAAATGTTATAAACGTGCCTTTAGTTAACCGAGACCGCATCATACTTCCACCACTTCATATTAAACTCAGCATAATGAAACAGTTTGTGAAGGCGCTTGACAAAAGTGGCGAATGTTTTAATTTTCTTTCACGCAAGTTTCCAGGATTAAGTTCAGGAAAATTGAAAGCTGGTATTTTTGATGGGCCACAGATTAGGCAACTCGTGAAAGATCCTAATTTTGTCAAATCAATGACTGAAGTCGAATCCAAAGCTTGGAATTCATTTGTTTTGGTTATGAGTAGCTTCCTAGGCAAAAAGAAATCTGACGACCATGTCGAGCTTGTTGAGTGCATGCTATCGAACTTGCAAGAGCTAGGGTGCAACATGAGCATAAAAATCCACTTCCTGCACTCGCATTAAGACCGATTTCCACAAAATCTGGGTGATTTTAGTGAGGAGCAGGTGAAAGATTTCATCAGGATCTTCGGACAATGGAAGAGCGTTATCAGGGGCGGTGGGACTCACATATGATGGCAAACTACTGCTGGAGTTTGCACCGAGATCTACCTAAAGTCGTTCATTCAAGGAAATCTTATAAAAGATCATTTGCTAGTGTTCAATAGAAATTTTGTTAACATAATGTATTATTTTTTTGTATTTTTTTGGCAAAATAATAAAACTGTATATTTCAAAAGGTAAAGCTGTTAGCAATCTCCCAGTATTTTTTCCATAGTCAGGGCCATAGAAATACCCAATAACAGAAAAAAAAATAAAGGAAACAAGACTTGTGTTGACCAGTGTAATCAATTAAATTCGAAAAACACAGTCTTTTTTTTAAAAATCGCGCTATATCAAAAACAGATCGATTAAAAATTTCAATTTTTTTTTTATTTTATATAATTTCTCAAACCTTTTCCACCAATAATATTGCAATTGACAAGCACTTGAAATTAAAGTCAATTCAAGATAACCGTGATGTAATATCTTTTTGGATTTCCCCTGGATCAATTGAAAAAGTGATCATTCAGCCGGCTTCTTCAGAGCTTGTTCCGAGAACTGACTTCATGAGACTTTAGCATAAAACTGATTTCATTCTGTTTGCACATGCCTTTTTATATTAGGGGACCGAGGTTGGGGGGGGGGGGATCATGGATGATCTGTCACCAGATTGGTGAGAGGTAAAGACCAGCGTCACGATTAAAGTTGTTGATATATTGAGATAGATAAAAAAAGGAGTTAGCTGCAAGGATCTTTGATTGGTCAAAGGAAATCTGGTATCCTGTTTTATGCTGGTGCTCTGAAAGTGTTAAAATGGAAATCTTACTCTTACTCTCTCTTGATGTTCATTAATTCTAGTACACTTTTGCTGGGTTCGTTTGGCCGATAAAGGTTTTTACTACAGCTACATGGGATACTGTAGATTCCTGGATTTTCACGAGGAATCTTATCTTGGACAGATCTGAGATATTGTGAGAGTTCAGGGCAAGTACAGAATCGTATTATTATTTCATGCTTCTGTAGAATTTTTGAAATTGGATTTGTGAAACTCATATATAAAAAAAGACTGACCTACTTGACTTCTTCTTGGTACTTGAAATTGTTTGATTGAAGAATGGATGCAAGATGTTTTAGTTCTGATCGAAAGGATTGAGTGAGTGATACAGCCCTACGAACAAGGGATGACTGAGTATTTTTGAGCGAGACGGTGATGCGAGGAAGCATTTAGATATCTATTTGTGTCATGTACTGAATGGCCTAAAGTCATATCTGACTTTCGATTAATATAATGATGACATTATTTGACAAAACAAATAATCCTGAAGTTTCACTTTTATGAAGTGCGATGTTCTAGTTCTATTAACTAGATGGTAAAACATATATTAATGTTTCGTTAGCTAATCCGTTAAACTACGAGGGTTGTATGATAAGTACCTGGCCTCGGCTAGAGATGGCGCTACTACTATTTAAAAATTATATTTTTCGTAAATATAACCTTTCACAAGAATCCTGTCAAGTTTTCAAGTCGCTGGGTGATTTAATTTGTAAGTGGTAGCCATTTAAATAGAACACATTTTGTGATTTTACAACACTGAAAAAAACTGAATATCGAGTAGTGATAAAATATTTGTTTTTGGAAAAGAAAACCAATGGTGAGGTAAAAACGGGACTCAGTAAAGTTTATGGGGGTTCAGCACCTTCGTTATAGACCATAAAACATTGGACAGCTGAATTTAAACGCGGCCGTATAAGCATTTTTGATGAACAACGTCCAGGTCGTCCAAATGATTGAAAAAAAACCATGATGTACTGATAAATGATCGGAGAGTGAAAGTGCGTGAGATTGCTGAGACTGTAGGCATCTTAACTGACCGAGTGCAGAATATTTTAACAACTTACTTGGATTTGAGAAAGTTTTGCGCAAGGTGAATGCCGCGATTGCTCACAATTGACTTTAAAAGAATGTCTGGCGATGTTAAAGCGCAATCGGAATAATTTTTGGCGTCGAGTCATAACTGTTGACAAAACATGGATTTATCACAGCAGAGACCAAAGAACCGTCCAAACAGTGGGTTTTCCGTGGCAAATCGGCTCCAAAGAAGGCTAAGGCGATTTTATCGGCTAACAAAGTCATGGCCACAGTGTTTTGGGATGCACGCGGCATAATCTATGTCGTTTACCTTGAAAAGGGCAAAACGGTTAATGGAGAGTATTATGTCAACTTATTGGATCGTTTCAATCATGCTGTGAAAGAAAAACGTCCGCATTTGGTGAAGAAAAAAATTCTCTTTTATCAAGACAATGACGTGTGCACACTTGTGCCATCGCCATCGCAAAATTCCATGAGTTAGGATACGAATTACTTCCGCATTCACCATATTCGCCAGATTTAGCCCCCAGCGATTACTTCCTATTTCCGAAGATGAAAATATGGCTCGGCGGAAAAAAATGGCTTTAACGAGTAGATAATTGTTAAAACAAACGCCTATTTTGAATGGTTAGAGAAATCGTACTTTTTAGATGGAATACAGAAGATAGAAAAAAGTTGGATCGAGCTAAAACGAGACTATGTTAAAAAATAAAATAAATTTTACAGATAAAAATGTTTTTTTTTCTCGTCAAGTCCTTATCATACAACCCTAGTACTTTGGCAGACTATTGTGAACTTCTTCAGACTTTTACAAAAAATGTTTAGTTGAAGAATGTTCTAAATTTAAAAATTTATCTTGCCCATTTTTATCTTGGGATTAAATGAAAAGTCTGCCTTTTTTGCATTTTCAGTAAAAGAGATGTTACAAAGTTTATTCAATCTGTAATTAGCTTCTTAAATTACTAATTTTTTTAGTTAAATAGGGTAGAAATTCCGTTTCAAATTATGCAGTAACTTAAAAAATAATAAATACTCCATTTCATAGAAAATATTACGTTTTATATGATAACACAGTTTTACCTTAATACGTTGTGTATCATTTATCATGTTATGAATATGATAATAATATTTTAATACAAGAACAAGAAAAACAGTATTGCTAAAAGGTTAATTATAAATAATAGTTTCGACGTCATTTTGTCCTCTCATATTTCTTTATTATGGCAAGGCTGAAAGAACGACCCTCGGTCTTTAGCAGGTTTTAAGTAAAAAGGGTGCTAAGAATAATCCGGCTTGGCATCGTTAAGGTAAACAACGAATATGAATCTGGAATTTTTGAAGTCTCTTTATAGCCGGGAATCTCAACAATACAGTCGCCAGAAATGAGAAGAATGAATATTAATAACATTTGCATAGTTAAAACAATAAGCTCAAGCAATGGAAAGTGTAAGAAACTATTTAAGGACATTTTATTACTTTTGTACAGGAACGGAGTTGGCCCTATTATAAACGAAGAAATAGATCGGCCTGTGATCACCGTCGTAGTATTCTTCGATAGAATTATGTTACTGCAAATAAGGGCCAAATCAATCAATATAAATATAATACATGTTTATATACTTACGGAAAACATGCGAAAAGCTGAGGCTAAATAGTTTTATGAGTAAGTCCGGGAGGTCTTGTAATTATTAAATCTTCAAGAGATTATTATGCTTACTGCGACTTACAGTTTTCAGAATAGTCTATCGTGATTGGTCGCTTACCTTAGTATATATACTGGCAATATATAATAGAAATTCAAAATGTCTGGTCGTGGTAAGGTGTAAAGTTAAAGGAAAGGTATAATCTCGTTTTAGTCGTGTCGGTCTACAATTCCCAGCCGGCCTTATTCACCAATTGCGTGAGCGCAACTCTGCTGAAAGAATAGGGGCGGGAGTTCCAGTATATCTCGCCGCTGTTATGAAATATTTGGCTGCAAAGTATTGGAATTGGCAGAAAAAAAAACGCCACACAGTGTGGCGAAATGATCAAAAATCGCTCCGAGAGTCAATTTTTAGCTATCAAAGTTTTTTTTTTCAATGCTGGCAAAGGAGTCTGGAATAGTGAGTTACTGTCGCTTTGAAGAATTTTTTTGTTTTTTTAGGTCGTTGAATTTAAATCTGATAACTTATAACTTCACGTTTCTGAGGTCCCTGAATTAGAATCTTATTTCAGATTGACCATCTTGGCACTTGGTAGCTGTTACTAGCCGTCAAATGACCACTTAGTACGACGCATATTTTACATAAAATTTTTATTCTAGAAAAATACAATAATATACATAAAAAAAAAAAATTCATTACAAATAGAACCTGTTTTCTTTAATGTCAAGTACTTAAATAATTTCTTGTCTACCTTTAACTGTAAAAAAATCAAATTCAAAACTTTTATATCTTGTAGTCTCGTGTTAAAAAATTTTTGGCAGCTGTCTGTTGCCAAGTTAAACTTTTAACAAATTACTTCCAGCTTTTCCAAAAAACCGCACATTAATGTGCAGTAAAAATGAATTTTGACTTTCTTGATAATACCAAGTGTCAAAATGTAAATTTGATGTCAGAATCGAAATCGGCGCTGATTTCGATGCAAGTATTTTAAAAAAAAACTTTGACAGCTCAAAAAAATTACTCTTAGAGCATCATCGTTTCGCCACACTGTGCGCCACGAGAGACAATAAGAAAACTCGTATCATCTAGAGACATCTCCAGTTGGCCATCAGAAACGACGACGAATTAAATAACTATCGCTCAAGGTGGTGTTCTGCCCAATATTCAAGCTGACCTCTTACCTAAGAAGACGGTTAATAAGACAAAATAAAAAATAGTGTTCATAATATTTAACAAAATCAATCTATTTTAGGACCACAATATTTCTTTTAAAAAAATTCGTTTTATAATATTTACCTATTTTTAGGTGGTTATAATAAAACAAGAAAAATAAGTACATTTGGGTACTTGTCGTTAATGCAAAAGTAGGTAACAGGATTGTGGAAGATATAACAGGGATATTTGGTTTGGATGACGTAAATGGATATGGTAGAATGCTAATCCAATTATGCCGTGATGGAAATTTAGTTATTAAGAATAGGTTCTACAAACTACATTCTGTACTTCAATATATCCACAGAAGAGTAAACGGTATGGAATGAAATATACTTCATTGTACTCAACCGGAGATCTCCAAACAGTAGTACCCTTCTTGCGGCTTACTTAGGAGCAGATATTAGTTCAGACCATAACTTGCTTCCAATAAAAATACTAACAAAAAGGTACTGAAAATACGGTAGTAAGGCACAATATTATGGTGTTCAAACAGTCCAATATAAATGAAAATATGAGGTCAGAATTAGAAACACCTTGCCAAGAAAATCATCCTGAGTAGCAGAGTATACCAAATGAAATCTGGAACAAGCTAAAAACGATTATCCGAGCGGATATTGAAACTGGTCTTGGACAACTAAAGAAAGAGCAATAAATATAACTTTAATTTTTTTATAAAGGAGCACTTCAAATTCTTTGAACAACACAAAGATATCTTCTCACTGATTTCCAATATAAGAATATTTAATACCTTCATCTTTGATAATAACTCATGAGTAGAACCAGTTCAATATCATAGTGTATTAGAAAGAAACCTTCTATATCTATCTAATACATTAAAATAATGGTACGGGTTTGAAAGGTTGGATGTAAAATATAAAAACTGGAAAAGTGCAAGTCGCAATTAGTGTGCTATATGGTGATTGCTTTTTTTTTAAAAAAATATTACCCTAAATGAGTTTTTAACAAAGTTTGTTTCCGATCTTTCTTGAAAACTTATGATATAGAAATTTTTGTTTCTTTTTTTATATATCAGATAAATTATCAAAGATAATGCATTCGTGATAATTCTCGTTTAATCTACACCTCGTGGAGAATATTCCAGAAGGTTTTCAAAATTTTTTGACCAGTACTTCTCAAGATAAGGGCGGGACAGCAATTTTTTAAAAATAATACAAAGAAACGTATGCACAAGTATTATATATATTTTTGAACTCATCTTTTTACAAGCTTTCATTTGACACCCCATTAGATAACCTTTCGATTTCACCCCCCAAAACTAACCCCTTAAGTCTTTCAAAACTACACGGCTCTGATGTGGCTATCAATTCCTATATTTGTGCCAAATCTCAACTTTCTGCGTTAAATAGTTTCGGAGAAAATCGGGTGTGATAGACGGACAGACAGACTGACAGATGGACAGATGGACAGACGGACAGACACCGAAGTGATATTATAGGAACACTAAAAACAGATCCTATATGTAAGTACAGCGAAACTCTGAATGTTCATTATTTTGTCGTTAGCAAAATATTTTGTAATGCATTGCCAGTATAATCTTGGTATATTATGTATAATAGTTACTGAAAACAGTATTATTCAGGAGATTATGACTGTTGGTACTGAAGTTTAAGTCGAGCGTGACAAGCGCATTTCAGACGAGTTGCAAAATATATGTATGTCTGATTTTAATTATAGATGTGATGATAATGATGACATTGTACAAATTTGAAAAACTCACGAAGACGTCAAGTTTCTTGCTGAGCATTTCCTAGACCAGATTTTTATATGCACGTTGATGATAAAAAGAAAATATAACGTTATAGAATATTTTCTCGAATTGATTTTTTGGAATCTACAAATAATTCTAAACACATCCAATATACCTTATATAAAAGAGTTGTTGAGTTGTTGTTATTTGCAGCTAAAATGCATCCTAATAGTACAAGTTATAGTAAAATAATGCTTGCATCATTTTAGTCGACTCGTTTATTTTAAATACTTCTTCATTTGGCTAGCGTATCTTCCTTTGAAGCTATATGACTCAAAAATTATACGTTCCATTCCGAACTCAAGTATTACATGACTACCAAGGTGAAATCGATATGTCATTTCGTTCGACAAACAGATAAATAAGCCAACGGAAATTGGATACTATACTCGTGATTTAGGGATCCTAAGACGTGAAGGAATGCAAAATCTCAGAGGGCGATTTTTTTTATGAATATAATACTAATAATTAACTTCAAATATTATAAATTTATGTTTAGTGTCATTAGAAATGAAAAATGTATTTACTATGTTAAACCAATCACCATAAATTTTTAATTTATTGGTGGTTTTAATGGTGGAAACTACATTTTTAAAGGCAATGAACTAAAAACTAGGAAGGCATAAATATAAAGGCAGGTAATTTTTTATAGGTCATATAACACGAAACATTTTTAATGACCAATTAGACCTGAGGTATTTTGTGCTATGTGACCTATTGTATAATTTACTTGCCTTTGTATTTATACTTACCTAGTTCTTAGTTCAGTTAAAAAAATGTAGCAACTACCATGGAAACGCGGTTACTTAGAAAGAAAATTTTTAATATATTAACTTGTCTAACAAAGTAGATAAGTTTGTCAATTCTAATTTGAATAAAATATTACCTGTCATATTTTTGATTCCTGGTGTGGTTACTAAAACTCTAACAACTAATGACGTTGCTCCATGAGGACCCAGTCTTAATCTTTCAGTTACGTACAACAAATTATTGCTGACAAATTGAGCACCTTCGCTCAAAGCTAAAAGAGCTGTTACCTGAAAATAAATAAAATTAACTTTTAAAATTTTGTAAGTCAGAATTGTCAAATAGTGAGTTCTAGTCATTTTTAATACCTCTGGATATTAATCCAATTATTTTAAGTTCCGCAACATAATGTAAATAACTACTTTTGTATGAATCGGATGGTACGTGTAGGGTTTTGTAGGTATTCATAGGTAAGAATCGAGGGTGAACTGAAAAGTCTTGTAAAAAACAAGGTATATAACATTTTAGCAAAAACGAAAATGTATTTCTCAACAAAATTTCCACTGAGCTCGATACATTTGTTCTAGCGAGATTCCATTTTTTTTATTCTCCCACAAACAAAAATGATTCGAACTGGGCATAATATCCATTTACAACACAGATAATTGCTATATTTGATAAAAAATTTCTTTCCTCAAGGCAATTTTTGAGGTTAGGACATAAAAAAGTTACTTGGGGTGAAATCTGGGGAATAGGGTGGGGGAACTATTTCCAAGCTGAGCTTGTACAGTTTTGTTATTACAAAGGCTTACAAAGGTCGGTGTGTAGAGCAGGCGCAATGTCTCGGTGAAGGAGCACTATTTTGCGCATTAATCTTGTTCACTTCTGCTTCAACTCATTAAACAAACGGTCTATTAATGTTGCGTAATAAAACCCAGTCGCTGTTTTACCCTTTTCGAAAAAGCCAATCATGATAATATCCTGTGAGTTCCATCACTTTTCCGACCGATAAAACTGTTTTCGCTTTTTTCGGTGCACTTTTACCTTCGCGAACCCACTGTTTTCATTACCGGGTGTAATTATTGGTCCATGCTCGTCTACAGTATACGACGCCAGAAGTCCTTTGGATTACGCTGCAACTCTTTTATACACCATATTGAAATGTCTTTCCTCGTGACCTGGAGTCAACAGATGGGACACCTATTGCGCACTCAGCTTTTTCACTTTTAGAACTGCAAGATATTATGTACCCGTTAATATACCATACCATAAATTTTATCGACTAGTTCTTCAGAAGAAACCTTATGGGCGTCCTGAACGGGCTGCATCTGCAGTGTTCATTCGATAAATTTATTTATCCAGTAATAAATGGTTCTGAGTGCTAATGCGGGGTCCTATGAACTTCATTGAGTTTAATTTCTATCGGGGCCGCAGTCCACTTTTACAAACAAAAATGTTTTCTCACTGCACGTTACTCGGCTTTATCCATTTCTACCACACGATAGCTGCCAACAAACAACTGCGCGTTGCATCTGTTTAAAACATTAAACACAATCCTTACAAGGATCATGCTTACCAACAGCCATTCCACTTAACAAAATCTCCCGTTACCTGCAGAATCCTCTATAAACAATGCGGTACTAGATGCAACTAAATGTGCGCACCATATGCATGAATAAGTTGAATTATTATCCGAAGACTTGTAATATTCTGTGATACTTATATTAGTAAACCATTTCTATTAATGAAGAAATTTTTCCAAAATTTTGCTTGTCTATCGCAGAAAATTTTACTCTTATATCATTATTATTCTGTGACACTCATTTTAGTAAACCATTTTTATTAATGACAGCCGTGCCCACGGCTCCGCTCGCGTGGATTCACTATTATCGTCACTCCTCATTCCTTTTATTACCTAATGTAATAAAATATATTCTATAGCCTGGCCAGAGAAAAAAAAAAAAAACACGTAAATCGGATAAGTGGTTCTCGAATCATAAGCTCACTAACGAATAGACAGACAGACAGAGAGAGAGAGAGAGAGAGACGTTACGTTTTATATATATATTATATAGATTATTATTATTATTATATAACCTGGCTAGAGAACATATGTATGAACAAAAAAAAACACGTAAATCGTATAAATGGTTCTCGAGTGATAAACGTACAGACAGACAGGACAGAAAGGCATTGTATTTTATATATATTATATTCTTTGCTACATGATATTGTTCCATATTTAATGGTTAAGGCAGCGTATTGCAAGAGAACGTCCTAGCGACAAACTTTTTTCCGACTTGATTCTTTATTATCGTCACTACTTATTCCTTATGTTATCTACGTAATAAAATATATCCTATAACTTGGTTAGAGAACATATGTATATTTTAAAAACAAAGCGCGTAAATCGGATAAGTGGTTCTCGAGTGATAAGCGCATTAACGGACGGGTAGATAGACCGACAGACATACAGACAGAGAGACCTTGCATTTTACACATATTATATAAGATTACAGATAACCTGGCTAGAGAACAAAATGTATGAATAAAAAAAAAACATGTAAATCGGATAAGTCGTTCTCAAGTGATAAGCGCACTAGCGGACAAACAGACAGACAGAGAGACGTTGCATTTTATATATAATATATCCTTTGTTACATGATATTGTTCCATATTTAATGGTTTAGGCAGTGTATTGCAAAAGAATGCGTCACTGCTTATTCCTTATGTTACCTAACGTAATAAAATATATTCTATAACCTGCCCAGAGAACATATGTATGTTTTAAAAAAAAAAGCACGTAACTCCGACAAGTGGTTCTCCAGTGATAAGCGCACTAACGGACAAACAGACAGATAGACATACAGACAGAGAGACGTTGTAGTTTATATACATATTATAGAAGAAATTTTTCCAAAATTTTGCTTAATTATCGCAGAAAATTCTACTTTTGTATCGTGCTGGAAGGGACAAATAAACACACACAAAATTCTGTTAATGAATTTTTGTCTCTGGTGGTACGTTTAAGTGCTAAAATTTACTGCTATTTGCACTTTTTTTTGTTAATGCTTGTACAAAATTATCTTTACACTCCCATAACTTAAAATAAAATGTTAATATAAAAATAATTTACTTGTCAAAATTCGTATGACATCTCGTCATACGTCTTACAGCCTGAAAGGCTTTGATCTGTAAAAATAATGAACTATTATGATATTAACAGAACTATTATGATATTAACAGGATGAGCTTAAGTAACCCTTTACGTAACCCCTATAAGATTCGACATTTCATCATTAGAAATTAAAACATATTTTTTTTATGGACATAGCTGCCAGGAAATCCCTAAAGTTCTATAAGGGCGACGTGTGTGCGGAAAACGCAATTCACGTCGGTCTTGAATCCCTGTAAATTGTACTAGTTGGGAAACACAGTTCTGAGCCAATAATTCTAAAGAAGTTCTCCATACAAGAGACTGTTGAAGTTGGTTGTATGAGAAGTGACAAGCTGAACCTCACTACTTTACTTATAAAATCACAATTGTCTTATTTGTATCTATAATATATATAAAATGCAACGTCTATCTGTCTGTCTGTCTGTCTGTCTGTCTGTCCGTTAGTGCGCTTTTCACTAGAGAACCACTTATCCGATTTATGTACTTTTCTTTTTAAAACATACATATGTTCTCTGGCCAGGTTATAGGCTATATTTTATTACGATAGGTAGCATAAGGAATGAGCAGTGAGGTAAAATAGCGAATGAAGTCGGAAAAAAGTTTGCCGCTAGCGCATTCCCTCGCAATACACAGCCTAAACCATTAATTATGGAACAATATTATGTAGCAGAGAATATTTATAATCTATAATCTACAATATATATATAAAATGCAATGTCTCTTTGTCTGTCTGTCTGTCCATTAGTGCGTTTATCACGCGACAAGGACTTATCCGATTAAAGGGTCTTTTTTTTAAATTCATACATATATTCTTTGGCCAGGTTATATAATAATAATAATAATCTATATCTATAATATATATAAAATGCAACGTCTCTCTGTCTGTCTGTCGGTCCGTTAGTGCGCTTATCCCTCGAGAACCACTTATCCGATTTACGTGATTTTTTAAATTCATACATATATTCTCTGACCAGGTTATAGAGATTTATTATATCTATAATATATATAAAAAATTCAACGTATATCTATCTGTCTGTCTGTCTGTCCGTTAGTTCGCTTATCACTGGAGAACCACTTATCCGATTTTCGTATTTTTTTTTAAAAACATACATATGTTCTCCGGCTAGGTTATAGGCTATATTTTATTAAGTTAGGTAACATGAGGAATATGCAGTAACGATAATAGTGAATCAAATCGGAAAAAAGTTTGCTGCTAGGGCGTTCTCTTGCAATACACTGCCTAAACCACTAAATATGGAATAATATCAAGTAGCAAAAGATATCTATAATATATAAAATGCAACGTCTCTCTGTCTGTTTGTCCGTTTGTGCGCTTATCACTGAAGAACCACTTATCCGGGTTACGTGCTTTTTTTTGAAACATACGTATGTTCTCTGGCCAGGTTATAGGATATATTTTATTACGTTAGGTGACATAAGGAATAAGCAGTGACGATAATAGTGAATCAAGTTGGAGAAAAGTTTGCCGCTAGCGTGTTCTCTTTCAATACACTGCCTAAAGCATTAAATATGGAAAAATATCATGTAGCAAAGAATATAATATATATAAAATGCAACATCTCTCTGTCTGTCTGTCTGTCTGTCTGTCCGTTAGTGCGATTATCACTCGAGAACCACTTATCCGATTTACGTGTTTTAATAAATTTATACATATGTTCTATATAATTCGATATAGGCCTAGATAATGGGAGATAAGGTGAGATAATGGGAGATAAGGAGAAATAATTGGAGATAAGTCGAGATAAGCCTCGATAATGGGAGATAAGGTGAGATAATGGGAGATAAGGAGAAATAATGGGAGATAAGCAGAGGTAAGTCTAGATAATGGGAGTTATGGTGAGATGATGGGAGATAAGGAGAAATAATGGGAGATAAGGAGAAATATTGCGAGATAAGTCGAGATAAGCCTAGATAATGGGAAATAAGGTTAGATAATAGGAGATAAGGAGAAATAATGGGAGATAAGGAGAAATATTGGGAGATGAGCAGAGGTAAGTAAATAATGGAAATTATGTAGAGATAAGGAGAGAAATATTGGGAGATAAGGGGAAATAATGGGAGATATTTTATTACGTTGGGTAACATAAGGAATAAGCAGTGACGATAGTAGTGAATCAAGTCCACGCGAGTGGAGCCGCGGGCCCGGCTAGTAAATTATAAAACATGATATTTGTTCAGTTGAAATATTTCTTTTGTTGGTTAGTAATATTTTGGTTTGTCAAAGCTGCCCATGTCAGTTTAATTCTTCTCTGTACTTCTGCTGTTTATTTTTATTTGTCCACATTTTATCATTTTCCTAGGTAGATGTATTCTTCTCTGTATTCAAGTGTTCTGCCTTCTATTCTCAAGCCTTGCAGACTGTTTTCGTTTGTCATAGCCTTTGACTTATTTCTATTTAGTAGTAGTCCCAGTAGTTCCTTGATTTGGTAGTTCAATAATCATTTCTTGTGTATCATCAAAATTATCTGATATTAGAACTACATCATCAGCATAACCCAGATGATTTAGCTTTTGTCCATTTACACTGATCCCATTTTTTTCTCATTGGAGTTCTTTGCTGCTATAAATAGTTTTGGACTCATGAAATCTCCCTGTCTTACTCCGCGTTTGATAGGTGTATGATTTATTTTACTATCCGTTTCCACTATCACCTGAGCTTTGCTGTAAATTCTTCTTATGAGCTGAGTACGTCTATAGTCTATTCTGCTGCCATACTTGGCCCTTTCGATGACCGAGCTTTCGATACTATCAAAAGCATTCTGATAATCTGTAAATACCAGGTAAAATTTTAGGGTATATTCTGTTTCTTACTCTATTAAAGTTCTGATAGTTGAGAGATGATCATAAGTACTAAATCTCTTCCTAAAGCCAGCCCGTTCTACCAACTTGTTTTCTAATCTATTAATTATTATTTTGGTGACTAATTTATATATTTGCGACAGTAATGATATTGGACGGTAATTGTCTAACTTAGTCTTATCATCTTTTTTAAAACATAAGATTGAGGCTGTGTTACAGTTTTCTTGTATCTTCTCTTCTTCTAGATATTTATTGCATAAGCATTTCAGAACCTCTATCACCAAATATCCTCCTTCTTTCATTAATTCTATTAATACCTGGTATTTGCTCCCTGAGGTAGCATAAGAAGAACTTAAAAATATAATGAACAACGTAATGAAGAACAATGCACCTACGGACTGGACAACAGGCATCATAACTCCAATATATAAGAAAGGTAACACTAAAGATTGCAATAACTACAGAGGGATAACTTTAACTAGCACTGTGTCCAAAATATGTACTAGGATACTAGAAAAAAGATTAAGAAAGAAACTTAAGCACACATTGGAAGAAACGCAGTTTGGCTTTCGGCCAGGTAGAGGGGTGAATGATGCAATATTTATAGTGAGATAATTATGTGAAAAAGCAATAGGAGAAGATAGGGAAATTTACTTGGGTTTTATAGACCTACAAAAGGTTTTCGACAATATTAAAAGAGAAGACATATGGGAAACACTGAGGAAAAGAGAAATACCAGAAATAATAATAAAAGGCGTACAGAGTTCATACAAAGAATCAATAAATTATGTAAGAACAAGACAATACAGATCTGATATATTTGAGACAACTATGGGCCTTAGGTAGGGATGCATCCTGAGCCCCATGCTTTTCTCAATAGTTCTGGATGAAGCAATAAAGCAAGCAAAGAAGAAAGGGGTAAGACCATACCAGATAGGCTATTGGAAGATGAAAAAGATAGAAATATCAGAAATAAGCTCTGCGGATGATATGGTTATTATAGCAAAAGACGAGGAAACGCTTAATAGGAACATACGGATATATAAAGAAGCATTGGAAAAAATAAACATGAAAATTAATAAAGAAAAGACAAAGACTATGATAATAGGAAAGCAAAAGCAACAACATGGAATAAAGATAGGAGAGGAAAGGCTGGACCAAGTGGAGAAGTTGTACTTGGGATCAACAATAACGGAGGATGGAAGGATGGAAGAGGAGATCAAGGAGAGAATAATAACAGAGGAGGAAGATTATTTAATAGTATTAAGAATACATTCCTAGGAAAGAAAGAGATACCAAAAAATATTGAAGCTCAAGTATTCCAGAAGGTTGCAACATCAATACTGGAGGAGAAACATGGACTATGACAGAAAGACAGAAAGGAAAGATAACGGCTACAGAAATGAGATTATAAGGATAATAGAGGACAAAACAAGAATGGACAGGGTTAGGAATATACAACTCAAAAATAATTTGAACCTGAAACCAATGGTGGAAAAGGTTGAGAAAGCATAACTAAGATGGTATGGTCACGTCGAAAGGATGCCTGAACAAAGAATAGTTATACAAGTGTTTGAAGCCAGAGTGAGCAAGAAAAGAACAAGAGGCCGACTTAGAAGGGCATGGTTGGGGGATGTTAGAGAGGCAGTGGCCAAAAGAGGAATAGAGTGGGAACACGCAAGACGAGCCACACAGGATTAAAAGAGGTGGAAGGAAATATGGAAAAGACAAATATAGAATATCTCAACTTCACGGGCCTTACACCCCTAAAGGGGTAGAAAGGCATAAGGATTAAGTAAGTAAGTAAGTATACCTGGTATTTAGTGTTGTTAATATTTCATCTTTTATTATCTCCGGGATTTCTTCTGAGTTAATATGGTGGATAGTTTTTTGCTTATACCAGTTCTGATAGTACCTTTTAATCAGGTGTGTTGTTTTTTTTCGGGATATTTCACATCTTCCCCATTTTCATACATTTTGTCTGAGTGCTTTCATGTTTTTGTTCTGTTCTACAATTTTTTTCTATCTTTGTGTGTAACTGCTTCTTTTATCTTCCTTCATAGATTTTTTAAGGGTTTTTAGTGACTATATAAAAATCTATATAAAATAATATATAGATATGTATACATTTAAACCATTACTTTATATAAAAATTAAATAACCAAAATACAATCATTTTGATTGATTTTTGAGATTTTTCATTTAATACTATTTTAATGTGTAAATTGCACTTTTAATACACCTCTATAGTTGTGTGTACTATAAAACTGTTCTATCAATAAACATTCTTTTTCGTATATTAAGAGGTGATATACGTATTTTACCACATTTGCTCTCAGGTTGGACTAAGCACAACTTTAGGGTCTTCCTTTTAACCATTTTCTCGAAAATTTCTATAAAGGCTATGTTTGATAAAGGGGCCTATTTAAATGAGTACTACAAACAGTAAAAAGAAAGATTTAGCCGAAAAAATATCTATAAAATAAATTTAAAATAGACTTCATCACATCATCTGAAATACTTCAAAAATAAGCAAATAATATTCGTTTAATTAAAAATAAAAGTTATCGTAGCGTACAGTCTATTTGCTACCGAAAGTTTTAACCGACAGAAACTTTTGATTGGTTGGTGGTTTTCTTATAAATCAGAAAAGTTAACTTCTTTTCACCAATACCTTATTCAAGTTTTCAGTCTTTTCAATTAACTAGTACATAAACCTCGTAAGTAATATTGGGATATTTAATCTTTAGATTTTTGAATTTAATGAGGGCGCAAGTTATGTTGATTAGTAAATTAATTAAAAATCTGCATGGTGTTTGCACGCAAGATCAAGGATCTACTTAAATAATTTTATTGGACATTTATAAACATATATAAAGAAGCATCTATACATGTTAAAATTGACGAAATAACTGTCACTAATAACATACCATTAAAAAGAGGAGTGCGACAAGGAGATACTATCTCACCTAAATTAATTACGATGGCCTTGAAAACATCTATAAGGAGTTAAATTGAGATGAGAAGAGCATCAACATCGACGGAATTAGATTGAGTCACCTTAGGTTTACAGACGACATAGTGGTGATAGCTAATAATACCAATGAGCTACAGGAAATGTTGAATGTGGTCTCTGCAAGGGTAGGTCTTAAAATAAATTTAAAAAAAAACTAAATTTATGAGCGCTGAAGATACCAACATACAGATAGTAAATAACTCAATAGAACGCGTCGACGAGTATATCTACTTAGGTCACATTATTAAGATCGAAAAGGAGAACCAGCATGCAGAAATTACCAAGCGAATTAGGTTGATATGGACAGCTTTCGGGAAATTAGGACATATCTTAAAAAGTACTACAATACCCATAAACCTAAAAACTAAAGTCTATAATTCATGTGTTTTACAGGTCAGCAGATATTGGCTGGACACGATGTGACTTACTAAAGCGTTTGTTAAAAAGCTCGTAATTTTACAGAGGTATGGAGAGAAGCATGCTTGATATCTCTTTTAGGGATAGAATTCATAACGCGCAGATACAGAGAGGAACCAAACTCATTGACATAACTCTCGAGGCGGCAAAGATCAAGTGGCGATGGGCAGGTCATGTGGCTAGATCATCTGGAGACAGATGGGTGAATGGGATCACGGAATGGAGACCCAAAGAAACAGAAAGAAGTATTGGACGTCCATAGAAACGATGGGTCGATAAGAGTAGCTGCGGGCAAGCAGTGGTTAAAGGTGGCCAAAGATAGGGAAGCAAGGAAGAGATTAGAAGAGACTTACATCGAGGAGTGGACAGACTTAGGTTGAGAAGAAGAATTTATTTGGACCGACGGGAATCTTGATGTCTTTAAATACAAAAAGTATTTAATATCTGTAAATTGGGTTTTTGAATAAAAAATAATTATCGATTTTTTTTTATTTTATTTTAAAATCTTATCTTAAATAATATTGGTAATCGATGCGAAAAACTTTAAAAAATTTTTACATTTAATCTATAATATATAAAATGCAACGTCTCTCTGTCTGTCTGTCTGTCCGTTAGTGCGCTTATCACTGGAGAACCACTTATCCGATTTACGTACTTATTTTTAAAACAGACATATGTTCTTTGGCCAGGTTATAGGCTATATTTTATTATGATAGGTAGCATAAGGAATGAGTAGTGACGTAAAATAGTGAATGATGTCGGAAAAAAAAGTTTGCCGCTAGCGCGTTCCCTTGCAATACACAGCCTAAACCATTAAATATGGAACAATATTATGTAGCAGAGAATATCTATAATCTATAATGTATAATATATATAAAATGCAATATCTCTCTGTCTCTCTGTCTGTCCATTAGTGCGTTTATCACGCGAAAACCACTTATCCGATTTATGTCTTTTTTTTAAATTCATACATATATTCTTTGGCCAGGTTATATAATAATAATAATCTATATCTACAATATATATAAAATGCAACGTCTCTTTGTCTGTCTGTCTGTCCATTAGTGCGCTTATCCCTCGAGATCCACTAATCCGATTTACGTGATTTTTTAAATTCATACATATGTTCTCTGGCCAGGTTATAGATATATATTTTATTACATCTATAATATATATAAAATGTAACGTGTCCATGTCTGTTTGTCCGTTTGTGCGCTTATCACTGGAGAACTACTTATCCAATTTACGAGCTTTTTTTTTAAACATGCTAAACCATTAAATATGGAACAATATCATGTAGCAAAGAATATCTATAATATATATAAAATGCAACGTCTCTCTGTCTGTCTGTCTGTCCGTTAGTGCGCTTATCACTGGAGAACTACTTATCCGATTTACGTGCTTTTTTGTTAAACATACATATGTTCTCTGGCCAGGTTATAGGATATATTTTATTACGTTAGGTGACATAAAGAATAAGCAGTGACGATAATAGTGAATCAAGTCGGAGAAAAGTTTACCACTAGCGCGTTCTCTTGCAATAAACTACCTAAAGCATTAAATATGGAACAATATCATGTAGCAAAGAATATAATATATATAAAATGCAAGTCTCTCTGTCTGTGTGTCTGTCCGTTAGTGCGCTTATCACTCGAGAACCCCTTATCCGATTTACGTGTTTTTTTTTTTAATTCATCCATTTGTTTTCTGGCCAGGTTGTCTATAATCTCGTATCTAGAATATATATAAAATACAACGTCTCTCTGTCTGTCTGTCTGTCCATTAGTGCCCTTATCACTTGAGAACCACTTATCCGATTTACGTGTTTTTTAAATTTATACATATGTTCTATATAATTCGATATAATCCTAGATAATGGGAGATAAGGTGAGATAATTTGAGATAAGGAGAAATAATGGGAGATAAATCGAGATAAGGCTCGATAATGGGAGATAAGGCTCGATAATGGGAGATAAATATAAATAATGGGAGATAAGGAGAAATAATGGGAGATAAGCAGAGATAAGTCTAGATAATGGGAGTTATGGTGAGATAATGGGAGATAAGGAGAAATAATGGGAGATAAGGAGAAATATTGAGATATAAGTCGAGATAAGCCTAGATAATGGGAGATAAGGTGAGATAATGGGAGATAAGGAAAAATAATGGGAGATAAGGAGAAATAATTGGAGATGAGCAGAGATAAGCCTAGATAATGGAAATTATGTAGAGATAATGGGAGATATTTTATTACGTTGGGTAACATAAGGAATAAGCAGTGACGATAGTGGTGAATCAAGTCCACGCGAGCGGAGCCGCGGGCCCGACTAGTTATAAATAAATTAAAAGGACCACGCACACTTTAAATGGAAATTGGATTTCGGGGAAATTACTCCAAATTTTGCACAGAGGTAGATCTTGTGCTCCTGAACAAAAGTCTGAATGAGTATAACTCGCGAAAATGCTTCCTACCTTCACTATTCACCGACTCAATTCCAATCGAGCCCAAGCGAATCTAATTGATCATTTACTGACAATCGAAAAAAAAACTATATTTCGATGCTCAAATAGGATAATAATCTCACCTACTAGGTAAAATTGGATGCTCTTTCAGATTTCGCTATTAGTTTTTTGTCACATCCCCTACAAACCTCGAAAAACATGGCCGTAAGGGGATGAAATATTAAAATTCACGTATGAGATCTTATACATTCATGTGTAAGGCTTTTTTTACCCAAAAAGGGGGCATTGGAGTTTTCAGGTGAGTCGAGTTTAATTTTTTAGTCATAAGGGTATTATTTAGAATCTACCGGCCCTCCAAAGGGTTGTAATAAGGGTTGTGAAGGAGTTAAATTATAAAATTCATATATAAGTATTTTTTAATCAGACATGTATCCATGGGGTTTTCGGGTACTCTGAATTTGATTTTTCAGGTATTAGAGCCATTTAATCCTTCCGAAGGGGGTCGTAAGGGGATGAAATATTAAAAGTTTTAAATAAGTCGAAGCCGCTTGCAATACGTTTAATTTTTAAGTAATGGATATATTGCAGTTATTGCAAATTTCTGTAGCTGTACAACCCTCAGGTTTGTTACCAATCGAGCTTCGACAAAAATAGCCATTTCCTGCTTAACATCATTATTATAACTTCTCACTATTTAAGCAGGTTGTAATGCTAAATTGCGTTTATAACAAGAGATTCTAGGCATTTTTGGTACAGGTTTTATTTCTCCATACTTAAAAATATAAACGTGTTCACTTATTACACCACTACTCAGGATTAAGAGGTTGCACGGATGTGTCACTTGGACTATTAATGGCGTGAGGATCAAGGTCAAAGATGGAGTTTCTATGAAGGCTGCAGAGTTGCCACGTTTCGCTCAAAAAATCAGTCCCATTACTTTATGGACGCACCTCGTATATTATATTATATAAAATATGATATGATACGATTTATAATATGGTATGATTGCACTTCTTCGGAGCGATAACAATACCTAAAAAAATCAAATATAACGTATTCGAAAATCCCATTGTCAAACCTCATTTTACTCCGTTACAACCCCTTTTACACCCCCTTGGGAGGGATGAAAAGGCTCTAATACTTGAAAAATCAAATTCGGCGAACTCAAAAACGCGGTATATATATATATATATATATATATATATATATATATATATATATATATATATATATATATATATATATATATATATACATATTTGATTAAAGAATGCTTGTATATGAATTTTATAATTTAACCCCTTCATAACCCTTTGGAGGGTTGGTAAGGGCTAAATAAAACCCCTAATGTCTAAAAAATTGGACTGGACTCACCTGAAAGCTCCATGGCCCCCTCTTTGGGTAAAAATAGCCTTACACATGAATGTATAAGATTATATACATGAATTTTAATATTTCATCCCCTTACGACCCCGTTTTTCGAGGTTTGTAGCAAAAAACTAATAGTGTAATCCGAGAGAGCATTCAATTTTACTTACTAGGTAAGATTATTATCCTATTTTGGGCATCGGAACATGTTTTTTTTTCGATTGTCAGTAAATGATCGATTGGATTTGTTAGGGCTCGATTGGGGTTGATTTGGTGAATAGCGGGGGTAGGAAAAATTCTCGCGAGTTGTGTCCATTAAGACTTTTGTTCAGGAGCACCAGATCTACCTCTGTGCAAAATTTGGAGCGATTTCACTGAAACCCGGTTTCCACTTAAAGTGTGCGTGGTATTTTATAAAATAAAAAAAAAATCACGTGACTACGAAAGCGCCATGATTGGCTGCTATTTTTGTGACGTCATTATGTTAAAACGTTTTCACGTAAATATTGTCAACAACTTCTACCTGCATATATACTGTCAAAGTTATTGAAGTTTAGTGGAAAAAAATATTGTTGGTTGCTAATTTAATTTAATTTAATCTAATTTAATTCAGTAATGTGTGACAATTTACGCTGTCCATTTGGTCCAGTGTATCCTAACCTATATAAATTTTGAAACCCTAAATAAAACAAAAATCATTCGATAACATTATTCTTATTATTTTTTTCATCGTTCACCTCCCCGCCTGAGTAGGGATTTTTCCCTTTTTCCTATCCTAAGTTTATCTATCGGTGCGGATGTCGCAATACCCGTCAACGTTGTCGAAGAGCCGAAACATACATTTTTGTATTTCACAACACCTTTTTAGACAACATAGTGCTGCCTCGGACGTTATTGCATTTCTGCGAACAACTACTACCTATGTAAATACATTATTATATAAAAACACTTAAATCGAAGTGATATCACAAGACAAAAAATTCGATGTTATTTTAGGATTAATACGTCGTGCTACTTGGAACCATTGATTTCGACGTTTAACATCTTGTGGTAAATGTGCCACAAGATGTTTTGGTAGTATTCGTACAAAATGGTACGAAACAGGCACGATAACTTTTTAGATTAGACATTTTCATTAAATTTATCAATATACTGATGGTAATAACAAGAATAAATTGATTCAAAACTAAAACACTCGTATCAGCTGTGATTTTGAGGAAAAATAAACATTGTGACGTCACACGCGCTCGGGTTTTGTCGACGCGTCATCGGTAATAAGTTTAAAAATTTATTTTCAATTTGATATAACTTTTTAATTATAAAGAAAAAATAAAAATAGTTTTGTTATAAAACTGATATATGATCTTTCCACTTTTGACAATTAACGAAGGATAATATAAACTCCTGGACAAAATTAACGCAACAATCTGAAAATTAATTTATCATTTTCTTATGTCAGTTTTAAAGTTTATCGAGTATTTGAATAGTAGGCTATGCATATTTTGTTTCGTTGTTCATGACAGAAATCAAAACAATTCGTTTAGATTTACAGTTTTAAAGAATTTTTTAGAAGATAAACAATTTTCTGTAATAATGCGATAGATTTTCTTTAAAAGTAAGCTTATAAATTATTCCCTTTTTCAAAGTAATACGTTTTTGTGATAGACTGTTTTATTTTTGACGTCGCAGAATTAGAAAAATGAATCGAACAAGGAATTTAACTGAACACGAGGTAGTGCGAGCCTCAGTTTTATTGGACAAGGGATATTGTCAGAGTTATGTTGCCAATTTGTTAGGCAAAGATCGTTCCACAATAAGTCGTAAGGTAAGACGCTTGAATCAAGTAGGAACTTATTTTAGAAAGCTAGGGCAAGGGCGAAAACGATGCACTAACGACCTAGATGAACGTTTTATAAGACAATATGCTTTAAGAGACAGGACTGTCACTAGTTCTATAATAAGAAACGAACTCGAAGTTGTTCTCAATGTCACAATTTCTTCTAAAACAGTTAGAAGACGGTTAAATGAAGCTGGATTAAACAGTAGGAGACCAGCCACTGCGCTCTTGCTTACTAGAGAGAACAGAGTTGCCAGGTTACGTTTTGCTCGAAATCACGAAAACTGGTATGTGGATGACTGGAAACAAGTTTTCTTCACAGATAAAACTAGGGTTAGTCTAAAACATCCAGATGGTCGTGAGCGAGTATGGCGAAGACCAGGAGAGAGGTTTGCTCCTTGCAATATCTCTGCAAGGATTCCATTCGGCGGTGGCTCTGTTATGTTCTGGAGTGGCATCTGCTTTGATGCTCGCACAGAGTTTGTTTCTGCCCGTACGACATCCATGAATGCTGACTACTATCTTGAGAATATTGTAATAGAACATGTGATGCCTTTCGGTCATTTGGTGGGGCCCAATTTCCTATTTATGCAAGACAACGTTCGACCTTACGTGGCTAGGGAGGTACTCAATTATCTTAATCAAGTTGATATACCGATTATGCAATGGCCACCAAAAAGCCCGGATCTGAATCCGATAGAACACGTATGGGATCACCTTAAGAAAAATGAGAAACGTCATATACCTGCACGTAGAAACCTGAGGGAACTTGAAAATGCAGTTATCACAGAATGGGAGCAAATTCCTCAAGATTTTATCCAAAATTTAATTAGAAGCATTCCTAGGCGCATAAACGCTGTCATCCGAAGTAGAGGAGGCAACATACACTGCTAGTGTCCCAGTTACACCATTAATTTTACTACTAGTGTCCCAGTTTATTTTTTTCATTATTACATAATTTCAACGATTTTGTTATTAGGTCTTAAGAATAATTTTAATTCGAATCTTATAGAGAAATTTGGTAGCTAATTCACTTTTAAAGGATCCGAATAAGTTTTTTCTAACTTTTAGTGTAACCAATGTTCATAAAAAATTATTAAAATTAATTTATTATAGAGATTTGTATGATTTAATATATTGTTGCGTTAATTTTGTCCAGGAGTATATATTATTAGGGAATAAACTGAATGGCCCTAGTGTACGATTAATGCATTTTACTCGTGATCGTGTTAAAAGCTTTTACAAAGCACAGAACGTCCAAGATGATTGACACCAAATATCGTCTCGCCAATCCAATTAGAGCTCATGAGTGAGATGCTTGGGGAAGTTACTCATTTTGGTATTCGGAATCGGGATTCGTACTGCCTGGGAAACATATATGGTAAGTCCGAAAACACGGTAAATAAGGCACCATGGCAGGAATAAAATATGGTTTTACGAGGCTCGTTCTTAAAGTTGTTGGACTAACAAAGAAAACGTAAGATTTAAGACATTTTTCTTTACAAATCAATATACTTGGTTCAACGACTTTTCAACCTTTTAATATTCTTATTATAATAAAATTTAACGAACTCTGCATTTTTTTTTTTTTTTTTTTTTTTTTATGGGTCTAGCACACGTGCTGCAGGGAAGTCCCTAAAGCGCTCCAGGAGCGGCACGAGTGCGGAAAAAGCGATTCACGTTGTTCTTGAATCGCTGTAAATTGTACTCGGTGGGAAACACAGCGCTGGGCAAATTATTCCAAAGGGATGACGTTCTCCATATAAAAGATTGCTTGAAAAGCGTTGTACGCGGAGTAACAAGCTGAACCTCATACGGATGCGAAGCACCAGCGCGACCTGTATTTCTAACATGCACCGCTTTGGGAGGAATTAAGCGGGCTACATCCTTCGAACACTTTCCATGAAAATACTTGTAGAACAGACTCAAGTCGCCAACCGTTCTTCGATGTTCCAGCGAATCAAGGCCGCCGGTCAATTCTGGGTCCCTAATCAGACGGACCGCTCTTTTCTGAACAGAATCCAACAAATGCAGTGTATGTTTGAGAGCGGAGCCCCAAACGTGGGAGCAGTATTCCATAGTTGGTCGAATTTGGGCTTTGTAAAGAATTAACAATTGCTGTGGGGTGTAAAGCTTTCTGGTTCTAAATAATATTCCCAACTTTTGAGAAGCTCTCCTTGCTATGCCTGCAACATGTTCATGCCAAGACATATTTGCTCCCAAACTAACGCCCAACAAATTGAGCGACGATGCTAGGGGAATGGAGTGCCTCGACATAACTATGTCGGGTTCAGCAACGTTAACTTTTTTAGAAAAAACTGCCGCTTGGGTTTTTGTAGCGTTAAATTCCACTTGGTTACTGTCACCCCAAGATAGAATTTCTTCCAGGTCTTTGTTAAGTTGAACGACCTCCTGCTGTCTGCGGATACTCGCCTGAGTAGCCGATGTCCGAGCGTTCAAGGTGAATGAAGAGACAAGCGTACTGTCATCTGCAAAGCTATAGACTGGATTCCCGGTCTTTTCCAGCAGATCGTTAATGTAAATGAGAAAGAGAGTAGGAGACAGTATGGAGCCCTGGGGCACACCGGCGTTGATAGTGACGGTGTTAGAAAGAAATCCGTCGACCGCCACTCGTAAAGAACGCTCTCTGAGGAAAACATGAGAGCCACAAACAGAACCTTTCAGACATACCATAAGAGCGTAACTTAGCCAACAGTCCATCGTGCCAAACACGGTCGAATGCCTTGGATATGTCAAGAGCCACCGCTCGAGATTCTCCAAAATGTTCAATTGCGTTGTTCCAAACATGTGTTACATAAGTCAGAAGATCTACTGTTGATCTATGTTTACGAAAACCATATTGGTGATCGCTAATAATATTGAATCGTTCAAGATATTTTAGAAGATGCTCATTGATAACCTTTTCCATGACTTTCGATATTATTGAAAGCAGTGCGACTGGTCGGTAGTTATTTGGCAAGGTCCTCTTACCTTTTTTAGGTATCGGCTGAACCGTGGCACATTTCCAGCAGGACGGAAATATTCCCTTTCTGTAGGATAGGTTAAAAAGTCTACAGAAAACTGGTGTTAGTTCCCTTGCACAGTTTTTGAGAACTATGGCAGGTATTCCGTCAGCGCCAGAAGCCTTCTTGGTGTCTAGCTTCATTAAAATACGCTTTATGATGCGCTGTCTGAAGACAACATCGGGCATCCTTGACTGCAATATGGGAATAGTAGGTGGTGTTTTTCCTTGGAAATCGACAGTAGAATGTGAAGCAAAGAGTTCAGCCAACAAGTTCGCTCTCTCAACAGGTGTGGTTGCAATGGAATTATCTAGCCGTGTGAGTGGTGGTATGGTGGATTTGGTAAAATTTTGACTAATTGCCTTAGCGAATAAGCTTTCAACTAAGCTTTAACATCATCATTCGAAGTAAATCTTTACCAAATCTGGCGAAAACCGTGGATGTGGAAGTACCTCCAGCAACAATCCGAGACGTGTGTGAAGGCGCATTATTATGATGAAAAATCACTTTCTTTTATGCAAGATGTGGGCCTTTTGTCTGACTAGCACCTTCAGTTGGTCCAGTAACGAAGCATACTACTCCCTGGTGGTGGTTCTACTTTTTTTCAGGTAGTATATGAGCATAACACCACAAGAATCTCAAAAAACCGTAGCTATGACTTTTCTTGTAGATGGAACCGTTGTTGTTTTCATGGGTGCACGTCTCTGGCCTGTAATGATGAATCCTTATTTCATCTGGTGGTATGAAACGTTGAAGAAATTCACGAGAATTATGTTGAAACATATCTAAGTATTCTAAAAAGCATTTCAATTTTTATTTAATGCGTTTTTGGTCGATTTTTAACAAACGCGGTACCGATCGAGTGGAAAGCTTACTCATCATCAAAATAGTGTAAAATGTAGTAGACACGGCCTATCGCGATGTTTACAATATCAGCGAGCTTGTATACCTTTAGTCGGCAATCATTCGTGAATGTTTGACAATCTCGTCGGTTGTCGACGTTTTTGGGCATTTTGAGCGTTTATCATCTTGAATGATTGTCAATGTGTTTCGAGAACATTTTTTGCCATTAATGTATTCTTTGGTGTGTTAACCATGGCGCAATTACCTTAGTAAGTTGGCCAATCGCTTTCTGCCTCAATAATCGCCTGGCATCTTTGAGGCATGCTGTCACCGAGCTTTTCTGCATACTCTGTAAATTTTTCGAATCTCGCGAGACAACTGAGTCAAAGTCTCTACAGCTTTTCCTTTGAGCTTTCCCTTTACAAAGAATCAAATGTTTTCAATAGGGTTGGCGTGCGGTGATGGTGAAGGCCACTCTAGTGTCTTATCATGGGCCCAAGCGAGCCGCTTCGCGACGTTATTTTCGCCCAGCAAAGATTTCTTCAACGTGCTTCGGAATTTGACATTATGAGCACGAAGATGTTGACGAATCGTCTTATGGGACACATTCAAATCCGATTTTCTTAATTTTGCCGCCCCTTAACGCAGTATTAATTTCGGGTCCAATGAAAACAAAGATACGATTCATTTTTCGACTTTCGGAGTGACGTTTTGGCAAGTCGTCAACATTTTTCGTCTCGTTAAAATGATTCTTTTCATTTCTTCACAAACAATACCGACTATTTAGCGGCTGCAGAATGTGTCATTACACGTCTCTTTGGATGGAACAGAGGAAGACTGTCTCGAAGCGGTGCGCAAACAAGTGACACAGTTTCGATTTTACGGGATCGACTGATACCTTTAATAAAATGCGTTGTAGACCAAGGTTCCCTCTACCGATTTTTTGTTGAATCGCTGGAATAGCATCTGCCAAAAATGAATTATCGCGGACATGTTCTTATTTGACAGACTGTACGACCATATTTAAATTTAGCAGCTCACTTTTTAATTGTCGAAAGCGAAGAGGAGAGATCATTTAATGTGACATTTAATTCTTTTCGACTGTCAATGAAGTATTTTATAAAAGCTCGCATTTCAATTTTATCGATTTTTTAGAAAATGTTAAAACCAGACAAGACAACTAGACATATGTATCTAGTAGGTATCATTCGACAACAATCATAATAATTTGGTTATCTTGGAAATATATTTGTGTCAGACCGAGAACTTTTGGAACGGCCCTAGTATTAGCCATTCGATGATTTAGGCAATTAACACTAATAGTACAGTAAAAAAAGCATTTGAAATTGCACAGTTTAGATACAGCAATATTATGATTTTATTCTCTCTGGGGTATCACCAGGAGTATTGTCCTGAGTTTTGGACCTCGAAAAATTTGTGCTTTTTTGTTTATAACAACTGCAGCTTTCAAAATGCGTTTTTTTGGGCTTGAAATGAGAATAATTCGGGATATATATGTCGGATCGAGACAAAAAAATACAATCTCATCGTAATGAAATTTCCAACAAATCCTCGTTAGTTTTAAGTCGCTCAAATGTGTACAAAATTGAAAAAAAAACTGACAAGAAACTTTTTTTTTTTCATTTTATTGTACAGGTCGACTAAACTTCCAAAAAATTCAAAAAAACCATGAAATTTTGATTTAACAATATTGAACGCAATGGGCACAATTGAATTTGTTATTTAAAATTTGAATTGCCCGCCATTTTATGCCATTTGGTCCAAAATGGATCTTTTTTTTTCAAAATTTAGGTCTTGACGCCAGCTTTCCGATGTCATTAAAAAAAAATTGTGGAGTCATTTTAACCCGGTTTTTTTTACATTTGTTTATTAATCAAATAAAAACAAATGCGTTTTTTCAGTCATTTAAAAAAAAAAAAATTGAAAATTTTTTGTCACATCACATCACAATCACGAGACTTTTATGTTAACATTTTTTTTTCAAAAAGGTCAAATGTTCTTATTTGATTAATAAACAAATGTAAAAAAAACGGTTAAAATGACTCCAAAAAATTTTTTTTTAATTTTATCGAAAAGCTGACGTCCTAAAGTCCTAAATTTTGAAAAAAAAAGATCTATTTTGGACTAAATGACATAAAATGGTGGTCAATTCAAATTTTAAATAAGAATTGATTGGTGTCCACAGGGTTAAATAATTTTATATCAAAATTTTAGGGTATTTTTTCTATAACAAAAGGAATATTTTCTGAAAGTTTTAAGCCGATCGGTTCACTTAGTCGACCTGTACAATAAAATGAAAAAAAAAAAACAGATTTTTGCATGTTTTTTCAATTTCGTAAGTTATGTACACATTTGAGCACGAGGATTTCTTGGAGATTTCATTACGAACAGTTCAGTTTTTTGCTTGTCTCGATCCGACTGATATAACCGCAGTTATTCACATTTCAAGCTGAAAAAACGCGTTTTGAAAACTTCACTTGTTTATAAACAAAAGAACACAGTACTCAGGACAATACTCCTGGTAATACCCCAGAGAGGATAAAATCATAATATTGCTGTATCTAGACTATGCCTATTTCATCATTATTTTGGCATTTTTTTACTGCACTGTAACTGTATAAAAGAGACTTAAGACATTTTCGTCTACGACATACTTCGCTAAATCACGACTTGTCAAATTTATAAAATGATTAGTAGTTGTGAAAATTGAAATCCTGCTCATATCGATTTTCTTTTGAACGTTGAAAAAAAGCACAAACTACAAAATTAGTTTATTAAGAATGTTAAATTTAATTCTGCACATAAAAGAACAATATCCATCACATTTAAAATAAAAGTTTTAGAAGCTAAAAAGAATCTTTTATCGTTTCTTTTGGAACAACACTTTTATTTTAACAAGACCACCGAGTGGTTTCTTTCTAGCAATTACATAAAGTGACTAAGTAGAGCTTTTAGCGTTTTTATATTTAATGGCGAAAGCAGATACTTTGCAATTAAGGACTAGTTAAATTATTATAAATCAAAACTGGTTGCTCCGTTTCTTTGGTTTCCATTCGTTCAGGTTAATAGGTGTTCAGTAGGGTGACTAGCCAAAAAATATTTTTTTGTTTTTCTTTGATGTTACCCCCGCAAAATGTTCAATCCTATGATAAAGTAGAGCCCCTAAATTAATATATATATATATATATATATATATATATATATATATATATATATATATATATATATATAGAATAAAGAAAGAAAGCAAAAGATTGCCGTATCTACCAAAATTATTAAAAATACAATTTTAGTTGGGGAACTCGGCAAAAACAGGGCGTAATAAGAGATCACACAATTTTCATTAAGCCAATATTTCGGTCCTGGATTGGGACCTTCTTCAGGGCAGAAATGAGAAGTGCAAAGATTTCGTTAGCCTGAATGGCCGTAGGTAGCTTATACATAAAAAAGTTGTTACATATAAAAGTTGGTTAATCCATAAAATATATAAAATACACACTAAAACAACCACCAATGGCGGTGGCCATGTGTGGTTGGTCATAGGTGAAATAATTAACAATGTTCTCAACATCCAAGGTTCCCAATTACATCCATGTTTTAAATTTGGTTTTTAGAATTTTGTCTACAGTGTTTTAGTGTGTATTTTATATATTTTATGGATTAACCAAGGCTAACGAAATCTTTGCACTTCTCATTTCTGCCCTGAAGAAGGTTCCAATCCAGGACCGAAAATATTGGCTTAATGAAAATTGTGTGATCTCTTATTATGCCCTGTTTTTGCCGAGTTCCCCAACTAAGATTATTTATCATGGATATGGCACAGTTCTTTGAGAAATTTTCATGACGCACGAGTAATATTGGACAAAGACAGCGAGAACGAAGCGCCTTTTGGAAAAAAGATTGATACACCTAAAAAAAAAGGCAAACAATATGTATACAAATTACAGTGGTAATGTGGAAAATATGTTATATTCTCTATAAAGTTTTCAAGTGAAGTATGTTACTAGGAAAGTTTGACGCTGCATGGCATGGCAAGAACTCCTGTAAATACATGCTCGACGGAAGAAAAACAACAAAATATTGGCTTGTCAGTCTATTAGTTATTACCTTTTAACACGGATATAATTCTTTTCAAGTGCCGCATTTTGAAAAAAAGCCTTATTGCAGTTCCAATGAGGCTCAATCAGACCCAGTCAAAATTTAACGTTTACTCGGACGTAAAATTCTCGCTGACCTTAAATATGTATTAAAGGTATTGGGTTTCCATTTAAATTTTCAATTTTGCGACTCATAGTCACAAAGCGTTGGACCCAAAATCTATAGACCCATTCTATTTCCAGGGAAAAATACTAAAACTTTTGTCTGAAACATCTTTTTTGAAGTTGCTTTCTTGTCGAGTTTTTTAGGTGTGTCAATATTTTTTTCCAACAAAGCGCTTCGTTTTCGCTGTCTTTGTCCAATATTACTTGTGCGACATAGAAAATTTCTCAAAGATCTGTGTCATATCTACGATTTTGCATGATAAAACTTGATCTACTATGCTTCCCGTAAATTTTGCGGAACCTTTTTGAAAAGAAAACGTATTTTTTCACCCCTAATGTGCACTTAACATGCGCATTGCGAAAAATTGAAGGATTTTAAGGGGAAAGGGCCCCCCGGAACGGACTCCGGATCAAAAAATGTACAAGAAAACATCTTCATAATCCTTAAATTCAAATCAGAAGTATAATGGGGGGCTGCTGAAGGAGAAAAAACGATTGAGAAGAAAAAATATATTTTCAATCGATGGATGCGATCTATAAATATTAATATTTTTTTCATAGGATTGAAACTTTTGCGGGGGTAGGAACAATGAAAACCAAAAAAATGGCTGGTACCCTCGTGTTCAATCTATAAACAGGAGCTGGTTGTAGTAGTGTATATCTTGAAAACTCATACAAGAATGTTAAACTTGGCGTATTTTGTTACAACGTTGCAAACTTAACTGTAGATATGCAATCACAATTTAAAATAGGAGAAGAAAAGGAGTTTGTCTATGTGTGTGTATAGGTTTATGGCTTTGGTTGAAACCAAATGGCCAGTTTCTTATGTAATTTATTTACTACTATTTCTAACTTTATCCTTACTGTTCTTCATAGTTGTATTTACGTATTTTACAGTATCAATTTTGATTTCCAGGATTTTTTTTAACTGCGCCTTTTTCTTGTTTGTATTATTTTCCTTATTTATTTATGTGGAACTTTTGCTTGTTTTAGTTTTTATATATATTTATGGATATATTTATTTCTTCTGTGTTTTGTTCCCCTTTTTTGCATACTATCTTTTTTAGAATTTTTTTAGTTTTTTTATTCTCTTTTGTCTATTATCGCTGCATATATAGTATATCTTATTTTTATTCTTTTAAATATCTTTCAATATTAACAATGTACTTGCAACGGTTCTCTTATAATTCTAGTAATAAAGTTATACAATACCTTATATACTACTGTATTCTTCAATAAAATAAAATAATTCAAACTGAATGGTAGGTTCATAAGGATTCATAGATTGTCAATTAAAATATTTCGATGATTTCTTAAATAAACATGGTTTAAAATAGTGTTCCAATTTTCCTACTTCTCCGCAGTCACAATATTCATTTTCCTTAATGACCCGTTTTTTTTTGGGTTTTCATAAAAGGTTTGTATTCTAGAAATTACTCTTATCAAATTTTAAATATTGGATAGTTTGGGAAACCAAGGATTTTTAGGTATCAATGGAAATATTTCTTTATAAATTCATTGTAAATTTTAATCTAATTTTTCTTTTGCGTTTCTCATAATGTCTGTGTATGAAATTTATCAATTATTTTAGTTTTTTCTTCTTTAGCCAAATTATCAAGTATTTCAGTAGATGGAATACCTCTGTATGCCTTTACCCACATTAAGCAAACACAAATACTCCTATCTTAAATTGTGACTGATAAATAAAATGATATAATAATGTTTTTATTAGGTTAATCGGGAGATCGTTTAAAGAAGCCTATTTCAGAAAAAAAATCGAAATTGCTTTATTCTTATCTATAATATATAAAATGGAACGTCTCTCCGTCTGTCTGTCTGTCTGTCCGTTAGTGCGCTTATTACTGGACCACTCGTCCTATTTACGTGCTTTTTTTTTAAATACACATATGTTCTCTGGCTAGGTTATAGGATATATTGTATTACGTTAGGTAACATAAGGAATAAGCTCTGACGATAATAGTGAATCAAGTCGGAAAATAGTTTGCCGCTAGCGCGTTTTCTTGTAATACACTGCCTAAGCCATTAAATATGGAACAATATCATGTAGCAAAGAATATAATATATATAATATGCAATGTCTCTCTGTCTGAAAGATAGTGCGCTTATTACTCGAGAACCAGTTATCCGATTTACGTGTTTTTTTTTTTAATTCATACATTTGTAATCTGGTTATCTATAATCTTCTATAACATGTATAAAAAGCAACGTCTCTCTGTCTATATGTCTGTCTGTTTGTCTACCTGTCCGTTAGTTCAGGTTAGTTCAGGTTACACTCAAGAACCACTTATCCGATTTACATGGGTTTTTTTAAATCCTTAAAAAATGTATTCTCTGGCCAGGTTATCTATAAACCATAATATATATAAAATACAACGTCTCTCTGTCTGTCTGTCCGCTTTTTTTTAGAACATACATATGTTCTCTAGCCAGGTTACAGGATATATTTTTATTACGTTAGGTAACATAAGGAATAAGCAGTGACGATAATAAAGAATCAAGTCTGAAAAAAGTTTACCGCTAGGACGTTCTCTTGCATTACGCTGCCTTAACCATTAAATATGGAACAATATCATGTAGCAAAGAACATAATTATATATATATATATATATATATATATATATATATATATATATATATATATATATATATATATATATATATATATATATCTCGAGAACCACTTATCCTATTGTGTTGTTTTTTCTCTGACCAGGTTATAGGATATAGTATACGTTAGGTAATATAAGGAATGAGGAGTGACGATAATACTGAATCAAGTCCACGCAACCGGAGCCGCGGGCACGGCTAGTATAACATATACTTAAAAAAGTACGAAACAGAAGTAGATTTGTGCATTGGCTAAAGAATTATTATTATTTCCTATAAGACTACGTAACACCATGTCAATTTTAGATCATCAAAAAAGTGGACGTCTGGGGCAGCAGAGGCATCCCTACATGAATAAAATAGGCACCTTAAGAGATCTTATGCCTTCGAGGGATTTTCATTTCCTGTTGAGTAGCCGCCATTTGGGGAACTAGTCTATGTAACAAAATTCATTAGTTTATGATTTGTATTTTGTGAGATGTTTGGCGTCACAGTGTTTCGTTATTTGTACAACTGAAAACAGTGAAATACTTATAAAATAATAAATAACAGGTGTTCAGTCTATAAACACGAACTGGTTACAGTAGTGTATATCTTGAAAGCTCATACAAGAATGTTAAACTCGGCGTATTTTGTTATAGACTTCTATCTTAAATCGTGACTGATAAATAAAATGATAGAATAATGTTTCTATTAGGTTAATCGGCAGATCGTTTAAAGAAGCCTATTTCAGAAAAAACTGAAATTGCTTTATTTTTATACTACATATACTTAAAAAAGTACGAAAGAGAGGTAGATTTCCGCATTCACTAAAGAATTGTTATTATTTCCTATAAGGCTATGTAACCTAATGTCACTTTTAGATCATCATCTGGGGCCGCAGAGACATCCTTGTATGAACAGCACCAACAGAGGCGGCGCGAACAAGATGTAAAATGTAGTATGTAGAATTTGCCAGAAGTTGTGCCAATAAAATAGGCACCTTAAGAGTTCTTATGCCTTCAAGAGATTTTTATTTCCTGTTGAGTAGCCGGCATTTGGGGAATAGTCTATATAACATAATTTATTAGTTTATGATTTGTATTTGTGTGATGTCTGGTGTTACAGTGTTTCGTTATTTATGCTACTGAAAACAGTGAAATACCTATAAAATAATAAATAATAGGTGTCCAGTCTATAAAGAGGAGCTGGTTGTACTAGTGTGGATCTTGAAAAAACTGATCAAGAATGTGAAACTTGGCGTATTTTGTTATGACGTTGTAAATTTGACTGTAGATATGCAATCAGAAAACTCCTAACTTAAATTGTGACTGATAAATAAAAAAGTAGAATTATGTTTCTATTAGGTCAAACGCCAGATCGTTTAAAGAAGCATATTTCAGAAAAAAACTGAAATTGCTTTATCCTTATATTACATATACTAAAAAATGTACGAAAGAGAGGTAGTTTTGTACATTGACTAAAGATTTGTTATTATTTCCTATAAGACTACGTAGCTCAATGTCAATTTTAGATCATCAAAAACATGGGCCTCTGGGGCAGCAGAGGCATCTTTGCATGAATAAGCAAAAAGAGAGGGGTGCGACCACGATACAAAATATAGTATGTAGAATGTGCCAAAGCTGTGCCAATAAAATAGGCACCTTAAGAGTTTTTATGCCTTTGACAGTCTTCATTTCCTGTGGAGTAGCCGCCATTTGAGGGAATAGTCTATAGAACATAATTCATTAGTTTATAATTTGTATTTTGTCAGATGTCTGGTGTCACAGTGTTTCGTTATTTATACTACTGGAAACAGTGAAATTCCTATAAAATAATAAATAAAAATGTAATAAAAAAACTTTTGAATAACGTAAGAAACGGACGAAAAACCTTTAAATAAGGTTTGGATTCCAAACGTTGGGAGACTTTAGGATTCGTGGACAGCCTGAATTTTGCATTTGAAATTCGCAGTTATTCAGGAGGAAAATTTTTAGAAGTATGCGAATAATGTCAAAAATACAAGATTAATACTATGTGAATATTTAGTATTTAAAGTTATTTTTTCACTGTAAAATACTTACATCAATACAGGAATTGACGTTGTTACCAATTTTGATATCTACCTCAAGAGTTTCTCGAACTCTTAAAGTTTCTGGGAGGTGAAATTCAACTGTCAGCGGCCTGCAAAAATTAAAAATGTTACTTTCTTACTTAAAATATAAATGAATGGTTTATTGTTTTCTTTAATATCTTTCATATACATGTGGTACACAAGTTTATACGTATCGTAAGTAAATAAATTCTATATTTTTAAAGTACTGTCTTACTTTTATATTTCTAAACTTTTTAGATAATCAACTTGCAATTTAATTCACAATTTTGTGACACAAAAAAAATTTTATTATGTGGAGTTCGCCTAACAATGAATTTGCACGTCGTTTCGTGCTGCTGCTGCCGCTCGAAGCTAACTAACAGCAGCAAGATCATAGTATCAAGTAGCAGCAGCAAGAGCACTTGAAAATGCCAAATAAGATTTTGGCGAAACGTCGTGCAAATTTGTTGTTAGGAGAACGGATTGAAACCAGAATTTTATTGTAATATATATATATATATATATATATATATATATATATATATATATATATATATATATATATATATATATGTATATATATATATATATATATATATATATATATATATATATACATATATATATATATATATATATATATATATATATATATATATATATATATATATATATGTATATATATATATATATATATATATATATATATATATATATATATATATATATATATATATATATATATATATATATATATATATATAGGGGGCTTATGGTTCCTTTGCCTCTATAATTTACAAAATGTGTCCCTTAGAAAGAAAGGGTTGAGCCATCTACGACCTATCAGAGCTACTACAACCCTCGAGGCAAATGCAAATTCCCGGCAGCAACGTAATTTCTCAGTAAGCTATTAAAACTCCGACGAAGGAGTATTGAATATGCCAAGTAAGACATTGGAGAAGCGTTTGCAAAAATCCATCCCGAATGCAACAAACGAACAAATTCGTCCACTCCTTTTAGTATATATACGACTATAAATAATGCTTATAATTTGATACTTCTGAAATCCCGCAAAATGTATCTACCTCACCTCGTTAATTTCCCCCTTCTCCTAAAGCAATAGCGTTTAAAAACTATAGACCCCTTCCTATTTCAAGTACTATCATAATCATCGTCCGTTAGCCGTCCTCTGCTGGATATATACCTCCTCTAAGAACTTCCTCTGATCTCTGTCCTGAGCGGCGTCAACCCCATCTCGTGCCACTCTTTTGATGTCATCGCTCCATGTTGTTAGTGGTCTACCTCTGTTTCTTTTATCTTGTCTGGGTCTCTATTCTATTCATTCTATTCTATTAGTCTTTTACACCATCGGTTATCATCCCATCAGGCTATATGGCCTGCCCATCTTCATTTAGATTGCGTAATTCTTTGGATAATATCTATCAATTTTGTTCGTGGTCTGATAGTTATGTCTGTTATTCTATCCGTTCTTGTGATACCCAGCATACTCTATTGCCCGTTGCGGTACTCTCAGTTTGTTTGCTGACTGTTTTGTTAATGTGAGTGTCTCGGCGTTAGATGTTTATAAACTTTCTTTTTTAAGCACATTAGCAAATTACCTTGCAGTGTATCTCTCAGCTTCCCAAAAGACGTCCATCCCTAACCAACACCTCGGTGTATATTACGGGTTTGGTTATCTTTGCCAATTTGTAATTCATGACCAAAATACTTGTAATTTTGAGCGTACTGCACTTCGCTTTCGTTAAATTTCATATTACTGTTCGTAATTAGATTAGTCATAAACTTGGTTTTCAGAAAGTTAATATTTCGACCAATATTGCTGATCTTATTTGCAATTCGGTAAGCATTTGTTGGGCATCACCTAGATTGTCGGCTATTATGACAATAGCATCAGCAAAGAACAGGTAATTTAGGTATTCGCCATCGACGTTTATGCCTTTTCCATCCATTTCTTAAAAGCATATTCTAACACCGCCATGAAAAGTTTAGCGGAGATCGTATCACCTTGTCTGATTTCACGTTCCACTCGGTATTTACTTGTGGATTCATGAAGTTTTACACTTGCTGTTGTGTTATTATAAATAAATTCAATTAACTGAGTATATCTGTAGTCTATTTTCATTTGCTGAACGGCAGACAGTTTCGCCGGTAACTCCATGGTGTTTAAAGCTTTTTTAAAATCCACAAATACTAATACGAGTGGTTTGTTGTATTTTATAGATTTCTCTATAAGGATTTTGATGGTCTGTAAATGATCATTAGTACCGTATCGACTTCTAAAGCCAGGCTGGCTTTAGAAGTGGTTGATAAAAATCTAGTTTTCACTCAAGGCGTTTTGTTATGATTTTGGTGAACCACTGATACAAATGGGAGAGGAAAACTGATCGGTCTATAATTTTCAAGGTTGGTTACGTCTATTTTTTTATGAATGAGGACCGTCACTGCATTATTCCATTTGGTTGGGGCTATCCTATTTTCCAAGTAGAGGTTAAAAAGAGAAACTATAACCCTCAACAAGACTTCGCCACTCATTTTTACAGTTTTAATTACTATATGAGTACCAAAGTTACCAATATTTCATTTTCTTTGAAAGTTATCGCGATAAAAAATCAATAATCAGGAAAAATGGCCTACTGACAGAAATTCAAAATTAGGTTTTTCGTGAGTCGCTACCATATATTTGAGGGTGATTATTTCTGTCACCGAGAGGAATAGAAATATACATATGTAAAACTAACCTATTTACCGTAAGGTTTTAATATCCATCTAGTTTTTATAATTATCTTAATCTGCATGTTTGAAACATAATAGTGGTATCTATAGTAAACATAAAAATTGTAGGAAAAGAATTATTGTCAGTTTATTTATTTTTGTAATAATAGTTCTGGATTTAAGATATACGAAGTAATAAAATAGTATTTGGCCTTTTCGTTGATAAATCTCATATGAACAAGAAGTAAGATTGAAGGGTTGTTTCTTAGAGAACAGAATATCGAATACTTATTGCTACCTATTTAAAAATATATTACCTAAAAACTTGAAGTTTTACCGGCGCTGAAAATCTTAATCCTGATCTGGACACCGTCAAGGCCCAAATGGACCATTTTCCAGCTTCCCTCGGAGCATTTATCGACAATTCCGTTGAAGAACTTTCAGATCTGAAAATAATAATACATATGAATATATAGGATAGACGTTTCAAACCAGAAACAAATTTAAAAAGCATAGTTTTTATGAAAAATCTCTTAGGTACATACATACCTAAATTTACATAAATTTACGTTCTTCTATATTTAACCAATTTTATATGATAAATAAAAATATATTTTATGCAGGATAGCTTACAAACGACTTTTCTTATTTCAATAATGTGAACAAATATTTTTAGTGATCCTTAGGGAACACTTATAAGATCATTTCAATGTTTGTCCGTCTGTCTGTCTGTCCGGCTGTCACACCCGATTTTCTCCGAAACTATTTAACATAGAAAGTTAAAATTTGGCACTAATTGATGGCCTAATCAGAGCCGTGTAGTTTTTAAAGTTAAATTTGATTTAAGGGGTTAGTTTTGGAGGGTGAAATCGGAAGTGAAAAAAAAATTACCAGGTCATCGAGTGGGGTGTCAAATGAAAGCATGTAAAAACAAGAGTTTAAAAATATATATAATTTAATACTTGCGCACACTTTTCTTAGTATTATTTTTAAAAAATTGCGAAAAATCGCTGTCCCTCCCCTTATCTCCAAAAGTACTGATCAAAAAATTTTTAAAAAATTCTGGAATATTCTCCACAGGGTGGAGACTGAAAGAAAGTTATCAGGGGTGTATTACTTTTAATGATTTATCTGGTATATAAAAGTATATAAAAAAACCAGAAATTTCAAGGTCATCAGTTTTCAGTAAAGATTGGAAAAAAAATTCCGTCTTGTTTGACCTACGTTACAGCTATTGCTATTGATACTTAAGTTTATAATAATATATAAATCAGGAGTTTATAAGCTTAAGTGTCAAGAGTGCAATAGCTGTTATGTAGGCCAAACAGGACGGAATTTCAAAACAAGATTCGCACAACATAGTACATCTTTTTGGTTAAAAAATGAAAAAACATATTTTGTTAAACATTTTTTAGAAACGGACCATCCATTTCCTAATATTAATTGTTTATCAATACTCCATACGGCACCTAAAGGGTCAAAACTTAATTTCTTAGAATCTATGTAAATTCAAGTCAAGTAAGTGTCAGAAATTCCGTCCTATACCAACTTTTATAGCACCTAAAATGCTCGCAATTTTTCATTATATCAAAATAAATACAAAAAATCTGTTTTAGGCTTAGTTAAGCGTTTGAAAATGCAGTTGTACTACGAAATCGCGATAAGCCATTTGTAAATCTTTACAAAAATATGTTTACTGTCAATTAACAAAGTAAATAAGTAATTTTATTGTTAAAATGTATTGTCACAAAGTAACGGACCAATCAATCAACTCTTTAGTAAATATTTGTTTTAAACTTTTACCCCTAGATTCTAGATTGAGTTAGATTGATTTATTGGCTATTAGGTAGTTAAGATGTTATAACCATTATACATTATTGACTAAGAAAAAAAGTGAAAATACGTAATGGACCTTAAGATATATACATATATATGTCAGGAACTTTTTGTCTTAATCTGATTGTTCTGATTAGCCTACTGAGTCAGTAGCTGACTAAACATGTTTGCAATCTGGGTTCTTAATTCTGTTATTGAAAACTCATTTGGGGTGTGTTTTGTGAAGTCGCTGACCATTTTATACCTCCGTAACAAAAATTTTTACTTTAAAAGCAATCAACGTATAGAACACTAATTAAGAAAGTCCGACATGCACTTGGCCGGTTTATTTATTTTTTAACTGAGGGGTTGGTAATTTGAAAAACGCAATATAACGTGTAGTAATCATGTAGTACTTCTTCAGAAGATAAATATTGTGTTCTCATTTGAAAAAACTAGGTAGGAAATTATTGTAAATACCATGTGATAAAACAACATATTCGGCATATGGTCTCTCCGATATATAATTCCATAATAGCAATTTTGCGGATTTAAAAATGATCGTCCTCCGATCTTCATCAGCCGGTCTCTCAGGCAGACCCATGGTGTAATGAATAAAATAGTGTGCTTTCAATACGGCGGAAAACGTTATAAATAATCGTCACCCGCGAGCCGAGAAATTCTTTTTTCTTGTTTTTATTAATTTACGGACGTTATTATGTCAATATTAAATTCCAAAATTGAACTAATTGAATTGAAAAAATTAATTGCTGTGTTGCTACTTATCGAATCATCCCGCTGTTATATTACGATTCATCAGAAGATCTAGGATCAATAGTTTTTTTCCGTCGATCCTAGCTCGGCTGATAAGTGGTGATGAACCGCTCCCTGAGATGGATCGACATCTGGGAGAACACGACATTACTGCTGAAATATGGACCTTCTTAAATTTAGGCAGGTAATATTATTTTTCTTGACCTTTAGGGATTGGCTGCCTAGCGGGGATTTTTGTGTGATAGTAATTTTGTCCTTGCCAAGAATTCTGCTATCGGTTTATGGTTTAAATAGTCCCCTACAAGTGGCAGGTATGTCTTTAACATTGGGTTAACATCGGCCAGGGATACTAAGTGTTATATCTTACTGAGTATTATTTATTAAATCACTGGCTGTGTAACCGTCTGATGTGTCCCATAATGAGATCTAGTGTTTTTAAATTGCAATAAATAACATTTAGAGATGGAAAATAAATTGATTTTGTTTCAACACCTACTCGCTCACGACTATCAAACATATAACACATCTGTAAAGAGAATTCAGGTGTGAATTTTCATTTAGTTTTAAACTACTTAACTTTCTACTTCAAGCAGCAACATATAATATAACATTTCCCCAACTTTTCACAATTAAATTTAAAGGGAGACACAAAAAGCAAAATACTGTAACCCTTATGCTCATAAATTTGGGTTTAATCAACGCGTGGGCAAGTTTGTAAAGCTAATTTATCATTAAAAAGTCCGGCAAAACGTACTGTGAAATGACTTTAGGCATTAAAGCATATTTGTCTCACTTTAACAGTAAAATTGTGTCGGTCGGTTTTGGGGATGATATAATATTCTGATTAATTGTATATTGAGTGGAATATATTAAGAATTAAAATACTTATAGACTAGGAACAAAAAGTTTTGTTTGTATCCCAAAAAATGTAATAAATACGTGTTTATATTATATTAACTGTACAAGTTAATTCTCAGCTTTTAACACACTCTCATTTTTCAAATTAATCTTGTTCGCTTTGTACACATTTTTGTCATCTTTCTGACAATCGTGAGATTCCAGAGGGGAAAGATAGTTGTTTTGATGCAATCGAGGTTTTTTTGGACCCGTTCAACTTATCTGAACTAAGAATCAGCCAAGTAGTGTTAAAATGATATTCCGATCGTTATAACACTACTAATCCGAAGGGCTGAAGTCTGGAAAATACGCTTACACTTTGTGTTGGTTTTTAGGGTCCTTTTTTTGCTGTGTATTATCGATCATTATCACGCGGCAGTATTATCGTCCTTCTCCAACTGCATTTTTTTTTCTCCCATTGCGTCACTCACACGGATCGGCTGTTGTTACAAAAGCTCAGACGTATCGGTTTAAGTAATTCGGAGCTTTTGCTATTGTAGGTACTGGGAAGTAAGCTCCTGAGGAATTCAGCGGGACCTTTGCGAATCTACTACAGCTTTTGTTGTTAATAAAAAATAGCTTGCTGAGTCACTTCTGGTGCATTTATAACTTCTAATTGAGCCTGATAAGGATTTTCGCCCAACTCTCTGGCTTTCACTTTACTGTAAGAATCAAGCGTACACATATTTAAATTAAAACATGATCCATCATCTAACGCGCAATTAAAACTCGTTAAGTACAGGGCGAGTCAACGATAGAGTAAAGTTCATTATCTCATTTGTTTCGGGAATGACGAAAAAATGTTAAATACAATAGTTTTATGGAATGTTAAGGTGCACAGTTTAAAATTATTTTTGAGTATACAGGGTACTTCAAAAAAGTGTGGCCGATAAAACATGTTTTTTTAAATGAAACATCCTATTTTCTAATTTATTTTTAAATTCTGCGTAAAATTTTATAACTTTTTTATTAATAATAATATATACCTAAATCTAGTAGTTTTTTTAATATTTCATTTTTTTTTTTTTTAAATACTAGTTTTCAGTTTTGTAAAAAATTACCAGTAGCGCCATTGTTTCTGACTGTGGAATACTCATAATTGGTACGAGCGTTCTATAGACATGAAAAAAAGATATATGTAAAGAAATTTGAGTTAGATGCTACAAGGTGTTCAAAATAAATTTATGCATTTCGACTATTTTAAATTGAAAAATCTCACATTTTTTAAACGGCACACCTTGTATATTATTATTTTTTTTGATAGATTTTACAAAACTCTCCAACTTTTATTAAGTATATCATATACCTATTCCTAATAGTTTTCGATTTATTTTGAATTTTTCAATTTTACCCTTGTTTTTTAATACACTTATGCTACATCATAGTTGCCAAGACAAAATAAAAATGTAGGCATTGTCAAATTTTGACATGTCTATTAAGTAAGTAAAAATAGTTTAATTTGTTGTAGTAAGTGACGTATAAAGGTTTAGTTATGGATTTTCCTAAAAATGAATTAATTGATATGGTTTATATACTAGGCGAGGCGGGAAAAAAAATTATCTTTTGGCAGTAAGGCTTTACGGAGCGAAGTACCCTAATAGACGTATACCATCTAGAAAATCTTTTCAGTGCTTAATGGAACGGTGGTTTGATGGTTAGTGGTAGCGTTGAGTATACGAAACGGAAAGTAGACCAGAATGCTACCAATGAGGAAAAAGAAATGGAGATTTTATTTCATGTTGAAGATAATCTCCAGGTCAGCAGCCGTCAACTAGCTGACTTATCTGACATATGCCAATCTACGGCTAATCGGACCACGAGAAAATACAAGTATCATCTCTTTCATATGGAACTATACCAAGAACTTCAAGACCGTGATTTTGAACGACGAGTAAACTTTTGTACCACCATGAATGGAGCAATAGAGGCCGATCCAAATTTTTTATCCAAAATATGAATATGTTTTCTGATGAAGTTACTTTTCGCAGTTATGGAGCAGTTAACAGCCATAACATACATTATTATTCAACACAGTTAAACCATTTTGGGTCTGGGAAGTTCAAAACCAAAACCATTGGTCGCTTAATGTATGGTGAGGAATATTAAATTTTCGAATTATTGGTCCATATTTTTTACGCGAACCGCTTAACTGGCCTAGATATCTAAATTTTTTGCAAAACGAATTACTCCAGCTTCTTGAAGAAGTTGTTAACTTTGAAAGGGAACAAATGTGGATTCAACAAGACGGAGCTTCTGCTCATTACCACCGGGAAGTTCGGGAATTTTTAAACGTCAGCCACAAAAATGGATCGGTAGGGATGGATTCATTCAATGGCCTCCTCGATCATGTGACTTAACACCTTTAGACTTCTTTTTGTGGGGCTACATTAAAGATCGTGTTTATGTGAATCCCCCTACAACACCAGTAGATATGGAAAATAGGATATGGGATGCGTGTAGGATAATACCGCCCTTTATGCTAAGGAAAGTGAAGGAAAATATAGTAAAACTAGTAAATATGTGTATTCAAGTAGACGGGCATATTTTTGAATATTTATTACGTCATAGTAATTAATCATTAGATAAGTTCAACTATATTCAAATTATTATTAATTATTTGTTTATGTTTTCATAATAGGGTAAAAATTGAAAAATTCAAAATAAATCGAAAACTATTAGAAATAGGTATATGACATACTTAATAAAAGTTGGAGGGTTTTGTAAAATCTATCAGAAAAAATAATAATATACAGGGTGTGCCTGTATGAGATTTTTCAATTCAAAATAGTCGAAATGCATAAATTTATTTTGGACACCTTGTAACGTCTAACTCAAATTTCTTTACATATATTTTTTTTTCATCTCTATAGGATGATTAGAGTATTCCACCTTCAGAAACAATGGCGCTACTGGCAATTTTTTATCAAACTGAAAACTGAGTATTTTAAAAAAAAAAATTGAAATATTAGAAAACTACTAGGTTTAGGTATATAACATTATCAATAAAAAACTTATAAAATTTTACACATAATTTAAAAATAAATTAGAAAATAGGAAGTTCCATTTAAAAAAAAAACATGTTATATTGGCCACACTTTTTTAAAGTACCCTGTATACTCAAAAATAATTTTAAATTGCCTTAACATTCCCTAAAACTATTGTATTTAACATTTTTTTGTCATTCCTGAAACAAATGAGATAATGAACTCTACTCTATCGTTGACTCACCCTGTAATCGGTTAGTAAGCAATCGGTAGAATTTATAGTGTTGTAAGAGTTCCAAAATTTTAACCGGTCTTCACAACATGTTGAAAAGTTAAACTAAAGGAAGTTTGAGCTAATAGGGAAGAAAAGATATATCACAATATTACATTTATAGTTAACAGTTGTCGAAATTTGTATCTTAATAAGTTATACGTAACCATATATAACCAGCTATTAAAATTAATAAAGTTAAGTCGCGACTTAATACACACAACAAATATTACAAGAAAAGCAGATAAACTAGAAACTAATAAAAATCATATAGGACATTAACATAGAATGCAGACCAAATATAAAAGTGGGACATCTACCGAGCAAGTAAATAAAAATAAACCCCAGAATAAGATAGGCCATCCACTTAGTCCCTTTATTTTCAACCTCCAACAAGAAAGGTAGACTGATTATTAACACAACCAAGACAAAATGTATGATAGCTTCAAAAGAATTGCTAAGATGTAAGCTGGAGATCCAAGTAAGTATTATTGAAGAGGTTAATAATTTTAAATATCTGGGAACAATGACATTAAGCTATGGAGACTTAAACAGGGTAGTAAAACAACAGTCTATGAAGGCATTATTAATAGCAGGTCGTTTGAAAGATATAGTCTTGAAGAATAAATATAGCATAATGGAAAGCAAAATAAGGATATATAAGACAACAGTGAGATCGATCCTCTTACATGCTGTAGAAACCAGAGCTGACGCATGTAAAACAGTACAAATGATGAGGACAACAGAAGTCAAAGTGATTAGGGACATAAGTGGAAAAACTAACCATGACAGAATCAGCAACAAAGATTCAAAAAATATCCAATTTTTTTTTGTCGTTCACCTCATCGCCTGAGTATTACCCTTTTTCATATCCTGAGGATATCGCCGGGGATGTCGTAATACCTGTCAACGTTATCTCAGTGTCGAAACATACATTTCTGTATTTCACGGCACCTTTTAGACAATGCGGCAGTGCTGCCACGGACTTTTTTGCATTTCTGCAAACAACTGCTACTTATGTACGTGGCCAGGCCATATATACTTAAATAAATAAGTATACCGACCTGCTGGTATTAGAACTCGAGACTTTTTGCATCGCAAGCAAATAGTACACTACGGAGCCACCGGCCGCCACTATAGACAAATGGGTCAGAACCAAAGAAAAACAATCGAATAAACATGTAGGTCGGATGGACGACAATAGACTGGCAAAGAGCGCCAAACTTAATAAAATAAAATTTGCGGTACAAGAATTAGGGGCAGACCTCCGAAAAGGTGGAAAGAATGCTGGACGTCTACATAGGAAGAGACCTAATGGGGATAAAACAGGTCTTTGACTACTTCTATGACATATATAAGAAAGAATATTCGCAACTTCCAGAAGGTACCCAATGTTTGTACTATAAGGTGACAGGATGCCATTAAGTTTTCTTGTGACGTTTCTATCGCCGTAGTATAAAGTAACTTTTTGCATGTCGTTAGGACAACATTTTTTCCTTACAGACAGGTTCCTATAAGCTTTCGTTTTCAAGATACTGGGTGTTAAACTTTCTTAATGCAAACACAGGGTTTCAAATAAATACATAAAGATGCAAAATGATAAAAGCTACAACAGTTAAAACATATGTTCTTTTATACACGATAAAAAATAAGTTAAAAATTTGATGTCTAAAAATATTTTTCATTGGAGTACCTTTATTTCTTGAATAAATTCAGAATAACGCCTAAAAAAATACTTTATTTAGTATTTATAAAACTTTATTAGCATACAATTTAATATATTTTGTTGTGTTATCTAGTATACAAGGGTGTTTTTAAAGTTATCTACTTAGCTATGGAGGATAATTCGCAGAGCTTAAAAAAATATTCTTCTACATAACTATCGTTTATATTAATTCACTGATTCCAGTGTTTCTCGAGTTGTTTAATTCCATTTAAAAAATATATTTTGTTTGTCACTGACCACAACAAATCCTCAATAAGCCTGATGGATTTCTTGGCCTTAACCGGTATTTCTGATGGGAGGTCATTCTGATCTAGGTTTCGGCCCATCAAAACTAGGACCAAAATTTTATTAGAAAATAAGAGATACACCTGGGGCATCCTTTGATGAGTGAGTTTTGGTCAATTTTTCTTCTTAGGGAGAAACTTTATCACTGCGCTATTCTTCAAATTAATTTCACTCATTTCTTGGAGGAAGAGAAATCGTAAAAAACTGTGAAACGTATCGGACTGGTATAAAATTTCGTCAGAGTACTTAGAATGCCGACAACAATTTGAAAACCAAGAGATTTCTTGTCAGTTTTCATGGTTTGGTAGCTAACCTAAAAAGCACCATTGTATTTTAAAAGTCAGGATATAAAACGTTAAAACTTAGCAAGTTTAGGCATTTTAAATAAAAAAAAGTTGCCTTTAAAATAAAAATTTTTGTTATGGAGGTATAAAATGATTAGTGACTTCACAAAACAAACTCAAAATGAGTTTTCAATAAAAAAAATTAAGAGCCCAGATTACAAACATGTCTAGTCAGCTAATGACAGGCTAAACAGAACAACCAGAATAAGACAATTCCTGACATGTATATATCTGAAGATCCAATATGTATTTGCATGTTTTTTCTTAGTCAATAACGTATAATAGTTATAGCATCTTAACTACCTAATACCCAATAAATCAAACTAACTCAATCTAGAATCTAGTGGTGAAAGTTTAAAACAAATATTTTCTACCTAAATATTTATTTAATTATAAACAAATACAATAAAATTATTTTATCGCGGTACCTTATGCTTAAAATAGTAGCTAAGTAGTCTCGATGCAATTCACAACTTTCGACGAAATAAATTTTCATCATTTAGTCGGTCAAATAGTTTTTTTTTAAACCAGTTAAATTATCAAACGTAATGCACTAGTGATAATTTTAATTTTTGACTATTCAGAATTTTTGAACAGTACTTTCGAGATAGAGTGGAGGAGATAGGGAATTTTGGCTATCTTTTAAAATTAATATAAAGAAAAGTGTACGCAAATATTACAACAAGCTTTTATTTTACACCACACTCGATGACCTGGTAAAAAAATTTTTTTCACTTCCGATTTCACGCCTCAAAACCAACCCTAAGTCAAAATTTTACTTTTAAAACTACAGGGCTCAGATTGGATAATCAATTCCTTTATTTGTGCGAAACTTTCACTTTCTATGTTAAATAGTTTCGGAGAAAATCGGGTGTAAAAGAGAGATAAACAGACACCGAAGTGATTCCAGAAGTGTTCCGTACGGAACACTAAAAACTAATGTTGGTCTATTATTAAACTCTTAAAACAGTGGAGGCAAATGCCGTAAAATTTTCATGATTTTTGGAAATTTTTGGGTACAGCTTGGAAATCGATTTAACTACTTTAAAACAGTGTCAACATAATGTAAATGAGTTTTCTCAGCCTAATTTTGACCGCAAGGCCACTTTTTTTCTATTTTAGTGTATTGTTTCACATTTTAACGCTTTCGGCTCACTATTTCTTAAATATGTCAGCTTCTGTTCGTTATTATAAGACAGAAAAAAAATCATTTTACTCGTCATAAAATTGTCTAAGAAACTACGTAGATTGCATTGAAAAAATATTAAGTACGTGACTTAAAAAAAGTATTTACTACGGCAAATTGAAAAATGGATTTTTACGGGTAATTTCCGTTTAATTCCATATTATGGCTTTAAATTATGGGAAAATATAGCCCTTATATTAACAAAAAAGTGTGCCAAGTTTTATTAAAATATATTAAGAGAATTGGTCAAAATTCGCATTTTAGTTTAAATCTTATGGATTTTTCTTGTGGACAAAAGGTCGTAGAAAACTTTTTTCAAATATGCGAAATTTTACGCTTTTTAAGATTTTTAGAAGGAAAAATAAAGAGTATACAAAAAACTATCTTATTTTTAAATTTCGGTTTAATTTTATGATTTAGATAACAGAAACGTATTAATTATTACTATTTTAATGCTGAAATAATAGTAATAATAATATGATACAGCAGTTTAAAAATATAACAACAATATTAAACAAAAAGAATATTTGGATTTGAAAGCATTCCCTACTTATACTTAAACATTATATAAGGTAATTTGAAAATTACCGCATTGTGCCTCGCTATGCTAACAACCTTCGTAAGTATACAGATGGCCCCTGTATCGTAAGCATCAAATATTTCATCGTAGTTAGTCTTATCGTAGTTTACTGTAGTTCGTGGACAGCATTTATTTTCAGAGATATGCTAACGTCTCTCTTGTTTATTTTACGTATGTGCCTCGTGTATTCTTAAACTCATTAAACATTTAAGAATATTACAGTTTTGTGGTTTGTAATTATACTTTTCTTAAGATTTTTATTATTAACAAATATAAGAAATGTATATAGTGTATATTAAGCTAGGCAAATGATTTTGTGACCAAATTAAAAACACCTTTTTATGAAAAGTTTTCGGCTCTCAACAGTTTCTTTGTATTATTTTAGTTCATTTTTGTTTCATTGCATTTTTTCTTTTCCTGTTATCTAAAACATAATGTTATTGTAAAATAGGTAGTATTTGTTGAAATCACTTTTTCATGTCATATGTTTTTGTTGTTTTAATTGGTCAGAGCGCATAGACTGCTAAGGTCATTTAGCGCCCCACATTAGATGTATTTAATAATTATATAGATATTTTTAGTTCTTTTAGGTATTTGTGAATGTTTTCTTTGATTGATGTGAATTGTTCAATGTTCTGTTTAATTGAATAAGTAATGTTAGATTTAATTCTCACATGAAGGGAGCGGTTTGCTTCAAAGATATGTTTGACCGTCAGAGTGGAATTGCATACATCACACTTGGGCAATGGTTTTTTTTTTTTTTAGGAGATATGAGTGTGTGTGGGAAGTATCACCTATGGCCAATCTTCTCAGCAATACATTGTCTGATCTTTTGTTATTTGAATTATGACGAGGAGGGAATACGTGAGACTTTATCGGCCATAGTTTATTGTCATTATTCTCCAAGTCCCACTCCAGTTGGAATAAATCTCTTTTTATTGAGCATAGCACCTTTGTAAAATCATTACTGTTGTTTTCCCCCGAGAAAAGTGTTCTACTTGTTACTGCCCTTTTAGCCTCTCTATCGGCTTTGTCGTTACCTCCAATGTTTATGTGCCCAGGGATCCACAAAAATAAAATTTCAATATCTCTCAATTTAGCTACATATAGGAGGCTACTGATTTGTCTTAAGTATGTACTATTGGCTTTATTGGAGATAATGAGTTTTAGCGAACTCAAGGAATCAGAAGCTATAAGAAATTTGTTTATCCATTGGGTTGAGGCTATAGTAGATTTAAGTGCTTCCTTTATGGCGAGCAGTTCTGCTGTGAAAATGATGTTGTAGGGGTGAAGTTGAAAACGTTTTATGACTCTGTCATGTACGTAAGCGGCTCCCACTCCTTGATCAGATTTAGAACCGTCAGTATATAAAATGTAGTGATCAGAATATTGAGAACGTATTCTTTCGAGAAATTCCGAGTTAATTTCTGATGGGTTTTTGTCTTTTAAATTATTGGAAAATGGATGAAAATCTACCTTAGGGGTTGGGGACTTCCAAGGTGGGAAGTTATTCCAGAAAGGGTGGTCGAATTTTGGAGGAGAGAGATTATGTAGTAACATGAACTTGTTTATTCTGTTGTGAATTGAGTTTTTAGGAGCTATCATGTTGGGACGATGAGAATTTGTTAAGTTAATTGCCCTTTTTGTATGGGATTTCTGGAGTGAAGATGCATAGAATTTCATCAAAGAGTGTTGCCTATCTAGGTAGAGTGGAGGAGTTAATGATATACAATGAAGGTTTGATATTGGCGATGTTCTGAATACTCCTGTATCCAGTCTCAATGCTTGATTTTGAATTGGGTTTAGTGATCTCTTTATTCCTTGGGATGTTGAGTCATATAGAAAATCTCCATATCTCAGTTTGGGTAATATCAACGATTTATATAGTTTCATAAGCGTAGGAAAATTAGCGCCCCATTTAGTGCTACACAAAGATTTCAATAAGTTTAGGTCTTCAGTGGTTCGGATCTTTAAATTCTTAATGTGAGGAGTCCAGTTCAATTTACTTTCAAACGTTAGTCCAAGAAGTTTGACTGAATTCATTGTGGGAATAGTAAGGTTGTTTAGTGTAAATGCGTTTATTTTTGAACTACTTCGTACTTTGCAGAAATGTATGTTAACAGATTAGGAGGGGAGAAAAAAAGATCGTTGCTTCTAGTTCAGACATTAACTTTTGCTATTGCAGACTGTTGCAAGTTAGATTCTTTGAGTAAAAATCAGACTTATAAATGATCAAGGTGTCGGAAAATAGTTTGTAATTTATTGCGGGAGAAATCTCTTTTGTTAAGGATAGAATAACTATGTTAAATAGGGATGGACTTAATACTGATCCTTGAGGGACTCCTCTATTTAAATGGTGTGGATTGGAAAGATGCCATGTTATATTTAAGATAAAATATTGAATATGAATGAACCAGACCTTTCCTAGAGCAAATGCAAAAAAATTGAATCTTTCATAACGAAGAAATTTAAAAATAAGATAGTTTTTTGTATATTCTCTATTTTTCCTTCTAATTATCTTGAAGAGCATAAAATTTAACATTTTACCAACAAGAAAAAAAAATATATATTTTACATAATTTAGATATGTATGCATACATTTTTATTATATATTTATAAACTTATATATCGTTTTGTTTCTATTTTACTTTATTTTTAGTGTTCCGTACACTTATAAGATCACTTCGGTGTCTGTCTGTCACACCGGATTTTCTCCGAAACTATTTGATATAGAAAGTTGAAATTTGGTACTAATATAGGAATTGATGGTCTCATCAGAGCCGTGTAGTTTTGAAAGTTAAATTTTGACTGCAGGAGTTAATTGGGGGAGGGGGGTTAAATCGGAAGTACAAATTTTTTTATCAGATCATCGAGTGGGGTGTTAAATAAAGGGAACGAGTTCAAAATTATATATGTGTGTACTTGCGCACACTTTTCTTTGTATTCTTTTTAAAAAGTCGCGAAAAATCGCTGTCTCCCGCTTATCCCGAAAGTATTGATCAAAAATTTTGAAAAAATTGTGGAATATTCTCCACAGGACGTAGATTGAACGAAAATTATTACGAGTGTTTCCTATAATATTTTACCCACAAGAAAAAATCTTTATACGATTTGGACTAAAATGCGTATTTTGACCAATCCTCTAATTATTTTTTAAAAAAATTTGGCACACTTTTTTGTTAATATGGAAAGCTATATTTTCCTATAATTTGAAAATGCGCTGAAACAAGACTGTGCGATGCTGAGGCATAGTCAAGCGATCAGGCCGTCTAATATACCTATCATGCACCAAATTTCAGGACACTAGCTTCTCCGTTAAATAAATCGGGACTGAAATTCCTAAGAGCCTCATTAAGAATATTACGAAGTGCAGTTGCACAGTATTAGCAAAATTTAACCATTTTAACTCATTTATTTTTAAAGATACATGATCATATTTTCCCAAATGGAACATAAACCTTCACCAGACATTCTGGACATACTGCAATCGTCATCTTGAAAGCGCATCCAAGCAAGGATAGTACACAATACTACAATAATGAAATAAAGAGAAGACCAAAGACTCCCATTTGTTTTCTCATCTTAAAATTCAGAATAAAACGATTTACATATAAATCCTTCATTTTCGCATAACTTTTTTGTAGGAGCACCCTAACATTTTCCCTGAATCTGAGATGTGTATCAGTGCAAAGACCCAAATTCTTGGCACAATCAGAAAATAACAAATTCTGATTAGCCAGCCTCAGTCTCAAAGCCATGCTCAAGGTTGGTCGCCGATTTTCCTTGCAAAACAATAAATCTTGCGTCTTGTCTGTATTTAGCCTCAAATTATGTTCATCCGAGTAAACTAACAAAGCCATGAGATCTTGATTTAAATTTTCTGCTGCAGACTCAGGATCCGATGGTTCAAAGAATTGAAGCAACTATGTGTCATCAGCATACGACTGAACCGATGAATATGCAGCAGTTTGGAATATATCAAAAGTATATATAAGAAACAGAAGAGGCCCCAGTATTGAACCCTGGGGCACTCTCGAGATAATTTTACCAGCAGTTGAACAAACATCATTCATTCGCACCCTATGGCGTCTACCCGACAAATAACTATAGAAAGGGCAGTTTAGCACAAAGTAGGTTATGATCCAGCACATCAAAGGCTTTCGAATAATCTAGCGAGACTGATATATCAGCTATATTTTTATCAATAGCGATTATGCTATCAGTTAAATTCAATATAGCCGTTAATGTGCTATGACCCCTGCCAGATTGATGCAAGGGGAGCAACCCATTAGTCAGTCAATCTCTGATGGTCAAAGGATTTTTAACTTTAGCAACAGGTCACAAAATAGACTCTTTCCAGCTTTCCAGAAAATACCCACTCTCCAGGCAACAATTAACTGTATGGGTTAGACCAGGGGTGCTCAAACTTGAACTGCTGGCGATCTACCTCAATATTGTTAGACGATCGACTCTAAGAGGCTGCAAGTAAGTGTGATGCAGGATTGTCGTCTAGGTAGGGTGTATCGTGGCATAGATATTAGTTTTCCGCACAATATGCATTTTTCTAGTCAAGGTAAGTGTAGGTCTGCTCTAAAATATCAATGAAAAAACTCATAATTATTCAAAATTGCGAGTTTATTGGTTCTTACAAAACAAACGAGTTATAGTGTCTAAACTTAACTAAAGAGTGACTTTGGATGTTGAAGCGTGGCACTGCATGTCCTCAGCATACTTTTCATAAGATGGTACGTAATTACCGAGTGCTAATCGCAAGCATGATGACATATGTTCGTCAGTTAGTCGATTGCGATATTTTGACTTAATTATCTTCATTTCAGAAAATGCAGACTCGCACAAGTAAGTTGACCCAAACATTGCCGTCAGTTGAAGGGCGATTTGCCTTAGATTCGGATATTTATCTTCAGATATAAAAACACCAGAATTTTGTATCAGATGCTTTGAGATGTATATCTGATATAATCTGCACTAATTCCTCAATATTTTTACACGAAAAAGGATAATATTTGCCAATTTACTGAAATCATAAAAACGTATTTCGAATTGGCCCAAAATATTTGATAATTCTGCCTTATAAATATCATAATTCAACTGAGGAATCCTTGCTTTCAAAGACGGAAAATTTTTCAGATCCTTTCTTTTCAGTTGATCTATCATAAGTTGCTATTTACTTTTGAATGCGTTTATTAGGCTAATTATCTCAATAATAGTTTTTCCTTTACCTTGAACCTCCAAATGAATGGTGTTTAAATGCATTGTGGTGTCTGTCAAAAATGCCAAATCAGTCAGCCATTTTCCGTTTTTCAGCATCTGAGTGTCATCACCTCTTTCGTCCAGAAAAGCTGTTATTTCGGGCAATAATTCTTGAAACCTTTCTAGAAATTTTCCGCGACTCAACCACCTGACGTCCGTGTGAAGAACTAAATCAGTGTGTTCAGTTGACTCACTATCTTCCAACTGCAATTTAAAGAGCCGTCGTTGCAAGCTACGTGCACGGATAGAATTCACAATTTTTATTGCAATGCCCATAATCTCCTCCATGTTTAAGAACTTTTGAACACAAAACTTGTTGATGTATAATGCAATGGAAGGAGAAAAATGAAGGGAAATCATCATTAGCTCGACACAATGCCAAAAAAAAAACGTTTTTGTTTCCAGTCATTGCTGGTGCTCCATCGGTTGTAATGCACACTAGTTTATATATTGGTAGCTTGTAGTTTGTTACAAAATTGAACAAAACGTCATATATATCTTTGCCACGGGTCTTTCCTTTCAGAGGAATCATTGTCAAAAACTCTTCCTTAGCCGACATGTCATTGAATACCATTCGAATAAAAATACACAGCTGGGCAGTGTCTGTCGTATCGGTGGATTCGTCGAACTGTAAAGAAAAGTATGTACATTCCATGATATCATGTTTTAGTTTATCTGCCATTTCCTGACTCATGACTTCAACACGCCTTGTGACATTCGGACGAGATAACTGAAGTTCTCTAATAGCAGACATAATCTTTGTTTTATTATTAAAATCTCCAAATAAAGTCTCACCCGCTTCAATAAATGCTTCCTTCACAACCAATCCATCATCAAATGGTTTCTTGTGTTTCGCAAATATATGAGGTATTTTAAATGACGCGATCGTTGCAGCTTTTGATTGTTTGGCTGGTCTTGTGAACATGGTTTGTTCTTTTTTCAAACAAGTTATCAAATTACGTACTTTTCGTTTTCTTAATTCACTCTGTGACGGAAAATCCTTTTCATAGTTTTTATGAACCGTTTTATGATGCCTCTCTCTAAGTTCCTACGCTTAGGTATTTCCACTGACGCACGGCAAATGAGACAAATGCACTTATCCTTTACCATACAAAAGAAAAATTCTTCCTCCCAATCGTTATTAAAATGATAAGTTTTACTTTTCTTCGCCGCACTCATTTTGGACTATTTATTAATGAACTTTGTATCGATGTATCGCCTTCAAGTTACAACTCAGACTGACTCCTATTCCTGCAGACGCAACATTTATATCGGCGCGAACGAAGTCTCGAATGTTCCCGTCAAACACGCCGCCCGAAAGTTTCTAGAAAAATCGGCGGGAATCAAAAACGCAGCTTTTCTTTGATAAGTACCGCGTGTTCCTTTGATAAAGCCCCCTTTTGCCGCTAGCAGGGGGTTATTACGATAAAAGAAAGTGATGAGGGGGTTATTCTGGCCTAACTGTGGATCGAATAAATTTTAGTAGTTTATTCCTTACATTTTGTTTTAGTTACCTAAAACAAAATCTGTGAATAGTTCTATAACGGAATTTTTTTCTCGAGATCGACTAAAAAAGCACTCGCGATCGACTTGTCGATCGCGATCGGCCGTTTGAGCACCCCTGGGTTAGACGATATAAGATAACAGGCAAACAAAGTTTAAGCATAAAAAGTGTCAAACCATCATTTCCAGCAGTATTGGACTTTATACTATTAACACACCTGCCAATTGACTCAGGGGTTTCCATAAGGAAATTAAAATTCAAATCTAAATTCCTCTTATTGTTACTGTAATAATGTATTTACCAGCACAGTTGTCGGACTTTCGGAAAACGCTGAAAAAGTATTCATTTATATCATTTACATTGGCCAAATATGCAGGCTGGCAAAGGGTATCTTTTGAACCCGTGTGAACATTGCATTGATGAAGTCCCCTCCATAATGATTTTGCATTTTTTTGTGTCTCTACGAGGCTGGTTTGAAAAGTCCGTGCAAAGTCCGAGAGATGACACCACCGGCGCGTATCGAGGTCATGTTTAGTTAGTAGCATCTCTTGAATGAACGCACACCCAAGTTTCAGCCATATTGGTCTATTTCTTTGTGTTTGGCATTCGTGTGAATCAAGGAAGTCGAGTGATTTTCAAGAAATGGACGAAAAAGAATTTCGTGTGGTGATTAAACATTACTTTATGAAAGGCAAAACGCCTCAGGAGACTAAAGAGAAGCTTGATAAACATTATGGTGACTCTGCACCTTCGATTAGAACAGTTTATAAGTGGTTTCAAAATTTTCGGACTGGCCATATGGGCACAAGTGACGCTGAACATTCTGGACGACCTGTGGAGGTTACGACTCCAGAAATCATTGATCAAATCCATGATATGGTGATGGATGGCGGAAGAGTTAAGGTGCGTGAGATTGCTAGTGCTGTGGGCATCTCGACTGAACGGGTACATAATATTTTGCATAAACATTTGGACATGAGAAAGCTATCCGCAAGATGGGTGCCGCGATTGCTCACGCTTGACCAAAAACGGAATCGTGTGAAGTGTTGCAAGGATGGTTTGCAGCTGTTCCAGAAGAATCCGGAGGACTTTAAGCGTCGTTTCGTCACTGTAGATGAAACATGGATACATTACTATACTCCTGAGACCAAACAACAATCTAAACAATGGGTTACCAAGGGGGAATCTGCACCAAAAAAGGCGAAGACCGTTCCTTTGGCCGGAAAGGTTATGGCGACTGTCTTTTGGGATTCGCAAGGGATAATTCTCATCGACTATCTGGAAAACGGTTTTTTAAAACTATTACAGGTGAATATTATTCATCGTTATTGGACCGTTTGAAAACCGAGCTGCAAGAAAAACGCCCGCGATTGGCCCACAAGAAAGTCCTTTTCCATCACGACAACGCACCAGCACACATCTCAGTAGTTGTGGTCGCAAAATTAATCGAAATAGGATTCCAACTCGTTTCACATCCCCCCTATTCTCCAGACTTGGCTCCCTCGGACTACTATTTGTTCCCCAATTTGAAGAAATGGCTGGCCGGACAAAGATTTTATTCAAACGAGGAGGTAATTGCAGACACTAATGGATATTTTGCAGACTTGGACAAATCCTATTATTCGGAAGGGATCAACAAACTAGAACATCGTTGGACGAAGTGTATAAGCCTAAAAGGAGACTATGTCAAAAAATAAAAAAGGTTTACCCCAAACACATAAGTAGTTTTTATTTTTGCACGGACTTTTCAAACCAGTCTCGTAAATATGCAAGATATCCCAATTAGGTTGAGAAAACTCGTTTACATTATGTTGGCACTATTTCAAAGTAGTTAAATCGATTTCCACGTTGCACCAAAAAATTTCCAAAAAATATGAAAGTTTTACTTGCATTTTCCTCCACTATAAGTAAGAAAAACAAACGAGAGAGTGTTATCTTATTTTCTACTCTAGGCATATTTTATTGACCTTCCTTGTAATAAAACTTTAATGTACTTCAGACAAATTTACGACTTAGTAGCCATTGCTTTATCGGTGGAATGTCTATAATTTTCCCTTGTTGTCGGGAGAATATTCTCTAGAAGGGGCTTTTGTTTACTCGCGGTCTGTTAATTTGCAGCGGCCAAGAAGGACGTTTCCGCGATTTACGATTCTGTGGTATCGTTTAATAGGTTGCATTTAACACATGGAATTTCCCATTGAGCTACATTCCTATTTTATGATGTTTGTCTTCCAGTAAACAATACCAAATGAAGGATAATTTAGCTTTAATTTATAGAGGAGGGTGTAAACAGGAAGTAATATCCATAAATTATTGTTCCGAAGCGCCGAGTTTATGACATTTTCTTTTATTTTTTTAACCTTAAGCAGTATAGTAATACGAGGGTTGTATGATAAGAAAGTGCCGACGAAGACATAGATCAGGGGTGCTCAAACTTGAACTGCTAGCGATCTACCTCAATATTGTTAGACTACGATCGATCGACTCTGAGAGGCTGCAAGTAAGTGTGATGCAGGATTGTCGTCTAGGTAGTGTGTATCGTGGCATAGATATTAGTTTTCCGAACAATATGCATTTTTTTAGTCAAGGTAAGTGTAGGTCTGCTCTAAAATGTCAATGAAAAAACTCATAATTATTCAAAATTGCGAGTTTATTGGTTCTTACAAAACAAACGAGTTCTAGTGTCTAAACTTAACTAAAGAGTGACTTTGGATGTTGAAGCGTGGTACTGCATGTCCTCAGCATACTTTTCATAAGATGGTACGTAATTACCGAGTGCTAATCTCAAGCATGATGACATATGTTCGTCAGTTAGTCGATTGCGACATTTTGACTTAATTATCTTCATTTCAGAAAATGCAGACTGGCACAAGTAAGTTGACCCAAACATTGCAGTTGAAGGGCGATTTGCCTTAGATTCGGATATTTATCTTCAGATATAAAACACCAGAATTTTGTATCAGATGCTGTGGCTTTGAGATGTATATCTGATATAATCTGCACTAACTCATTTTCAACAGAACATGAGTCCATGTTAAATTGCCTTGCTATTTCAGTAGCTAATTCCTCAATGTTTTTACACGAAAAAGGATAACTCATAAATGATGCGATATTTGCCAATTTAATGAAATCATAAAAAGGTATTTCGAATTGGCCCGAAATATTTGATAATTCTGCCTCATAAATATCATAATTCAACTGAGGAATCCTTGCTTTCAAAGACGGAAAATTTTTCAGATCCTTTCTTTTCAGTTGATCTATCATAAGTTGCAATTTACTTTTGAATGCGTTTATTGCGCTAATCATCTCAATAATAGTTTTTCCTTTACCTTGAAGCTCCAAATTAATGGTGTTTAAATGCATTGTGATGTCTGTCAAAAATGCCACATTACTCAGCCATTTTCCGTTTTTCAGCATCTGAGTGTCATCACCTCTTTCTTCCAGAAAAGCTATTATTTAGGGCAATAATTCTTGAAACCTTTCTAGGAATTTTCCGCGACTCAACCACCTGACGTCCATGTGAAGAACTAAATCAGTGTGTTCAGCTGACTCACTATCTTCCAACTGCAATTTAAAGAGCCGTCGTTGCAAGCTACGTGCACGGATAGAATTCACGATTTGTATTGCAATGTCCATAATCTCCTCCATGTTTAGAACTTTTGAACACAAAACTTGTTGATGTATAATGCAATGGAAGGAGAAAAATGAAGGGAAATCATCATTAGCTCCACACAATGCCACAAAACCGTTTTTGTTTCCAGTCATTGCTGGTGCTCCATCGGTTGTAATGCACACTGGTTTATATATTGGTAGCTTGTAGTTTGTTACAAAATTGAAGAAAACCTCATATATATCTTCGCCACGGGCCTTTCCTTTCAGAGGAATCATTGTCAAAAACTCTTCCTTAGCCGACATGTCATTGAATACCATTCGAATAAAAATACACAGCTGGGCAGTGTCTGTCATATCGGTGGATTCGTCGAACTGTAAAGAAAAGTATGTACATTCCATGATATCATGTTTTAGTTTATCTGCCATGTCTTGACTCATGACTTCAACACGCCTTGTGACAGTCGGACGAGATAACTGAAGTTCTCTAATAGCAGACATAATCTCTGTTTTATTTTTAAAATCTCCAAATAAAGTCTCACCCGCTTCAATAAATGCTTCCTTCACAACCAATCCATCATCAAATGGTTTCTTGTGTTTCGCCAATATATGAGGTACTTTAAACGACGCGATCGTTGCAGCTTTTGATTGTTTGGCTGGTCTTGTGAACATGGTTTGTTCTTTTTTCAAACAAGTTATCAAATCACGTACTTTTCGTTTTCTTAATTCACTCATATTCATAAATTATTGTTCCGAATCGTCGAGTTTATGACATTTGCTTTTATTTTTTTAACCTTAAGCAGAATTGTAATACGATGATTGTATGATAAGAACAACATAGCATAGCAAAATCAAAGTTTCGAATTGCCACGTGGAATGTTAGAAGTCTGTATGCTGCAGCAAAGTTCGACAATGTCATCAAAGGAGCATCAAGACTGAGAGTTGGAGTAATGGGAATCAGTGAACTCCGCTGGCCGGATTCAGGAACATCCCAGTCAGCATCCAAATCATAAAGATTTCAGTATGAAGTCTTTTAAAAAACTTCTTATAGAAGTTCTAACATGACGTCTTAAGTAGCACATTTTTATGAGCTCAGAATTCAGAGTTCTTAATGAACTCATGAATGCGAAGTCAATTTTTTGATGTCTCAATAAATGTCTTTTGTTGAGCACTTTCTAAACAGTTTTTTATGAGCTTATAAAGTATTCTCTTTTCTTACTTCTAACTGAAATCAGATTAGTAACTCATTCGGAAGTCAAAATACAGACGTTCAATTAAGTACTTGACACATGGGTTTATTTTCAATGCGCAGTTTGACACATGCGCAAAATTTCTTATTTTATCTATATTTGTTTTGATCGTGCATTCTAACCTATATAGTTTCAATAAACATATGCTGTTTATCATATAACTGAATTACTGTTTTTTGTAACGTAATCGTTCTAAATTTGATTAATCTAAATCAATTTATCTTTGTTTAATAGTCATTATTGTTTTCTATTCACGTTGAATGTGATGGTAAGTATAATCTTGCAGTGATGTTGGAGTTTTAATTCCTTAATATGTTTTTAATTTTTACCTGTGTATAAGTATGATAAACTGTTAGGACCGTACGGTAAGTTCCTGTGTTGTTTATGGGTAAATTTGAATTTATAATAATAATTGCTAATTAATGCATATTTTTTTAAATTATTAACAATAGACAATTTTGACACTGCCCGAGCCGTTGAAATTGCTGCCGTAGATATGTCTACATGTGATGAAACATCACATGTAGACAAGTATCATTGTTCGTGAAAGAACTACCAAACGTAGACGAAAAAAACCGGCACGTTTCGATGACAGTTCTTCCAGTAACCGTGATAGCGATGAAGACGAGAATACTGATAATAAAAAAGATAAAGGTACAGTATCAATTTATTCTTTTATCAAGTTGCTCAAAAATGTATTATAGTCTAAGTATCATTTCATTTAATTCTCTTGTCACAGATAAAGAGTTAGATGATTCAGAAAAGGCAAAATTGCCATTTTTCAAATATCATGGAGGCAATCACATTGATCCTACGGAACCACTGGATGACGGCGATTTTCTTGAAACTCAGGAGCTCTATTATGGTAATTTCTTTGATGATCCACCCCATCCCGACTATAGACAATCAATCGTAACTAGTAAGCCGGTTGTAAGTAAAATTGAAAACGTTGGTAAGTGTCAAGTGAAAAAAGATTTAATACTGAATTAATTTTATTCTGTAATTCATGACTTTATTGATTTTATTTTATAGCAATGCCACGTATCGGTGGGAAAAGTAACACAAGCGTAGACAAGGATTTTCAAAAACTGAAAAATTTGTCACAATACAACTTGGGTGAAAGTAAACATCTAAATAATCCGGAGAGTAAATCAACGACTAATCATGGACTTGGGATAAAAGATAATGTAATAAATCCAAATCTACATGACGATAGTAAAAATGAAGCTGGTTCTTAGACCACAAAAGAAAGTTTACTTACTCCGAGAGCACCAAGCCTATCTCGTACTATTGATTCAATCGATCGCGTTAATAGCACAACTGAACAGTCTTTAGAATCTCACAACTGCTGCCGTAAGTATCCATTGATTCTATCATTCATCTATTTAATTTTCTTTATTTATTGTCATTAAGTTGAAACTGGTGTTGGAAAAAAGCTTTGAATTGGCCTATAATGTTAAACATTTCTTTATTTTTAACAGCTGCATGTCGTTTAGTTTTAAACTCCGGGTCTCGTAAGCTCGACGCATTATTGAATATGCATACTGATAATTACTTTCTTTATTCACAAAAATTACACAAAATTTCATGGTTGTTTTGTTTGTAAATTGCTCTCCAGTTTTTACAAAACATAAGTATTTATAAAAAATTTAACTCTAATACTTGCATGAAATTTTGACAATTTGAATTTCATAAAATTACTAAGTTCTTGCTGTTTTACATTTTTATAATTTTCTTGCGAATGAACAATATCTTCAATCATGAAATTAAATAATAACCGGTAGTAAGCAATAACTGGTTTCCAAGAAATGAATAAACAGTTCATAATAAATTTTTTAGACAGTATATATTATCGATTGATTAAGCTTTAATGCTTCTGTATTTGTTTATGTTACAAAAAAAATGATATGAATAATGCTGAACAAGGTGCTGTTGCTTATTACCCTTTAAGTAAAGAAAATATGAATTTATTATCGACATGGTTTTACAATATAAAATTTTTCAGGAGGATTTAATTAAGCAACGGCGAAATACAGATGGAAAGAAATGTATTCGAAGCGTATTAGGATTTATTTTAACAGATGAACTTTGCTGCAAATTATCTTGGAGTGGCCAAAAGAAGACTATAAAGGTTGAAAAAATGTCTTTCGTGGAGCATTTGAGAGGTAAGTAAACGATTTTAAGCTGAAACAATTTGATCTTTACATTGAAATTCAATGATTAAATAACTTTATAACTTTAATGATTATTATTTCGAAAGAAATACAATTTTTTCACTAAGCTAAAAAAATATTCATGAAGTATTTTTTTATCAGATATGTTAACTTGCTTTTGAAAACTTGGAAAAAATAAATTCTTTACAGTAATATTTATATGACTAATTATGATTTTTAATTATTTCTAGACACGGTGGTTTCCAACTCTCGATCTTCGCTTGACGATTGCAAGCAAGCGATAATGTCCTGGTTGCAACACGCAAATGACCGAGTAAAAATTGTAGCCGGCAAACATAATCCTCAATAACTTTTGAAGTTTTTTTTTCTTTTTTTTAAACTGTCATTGTTTGGTTTATTTTGTACTTTCTTCGACAGTTATTTGAGTTATATTATGGAATAATACAAGTTACCAATATACTGTCGATAATTACTCATATGATTAAAATATAGAAATAAAATTGGATTTTATTCTGAACAAATCGTTGAAATTCTTCAATTATATTAAGCACTTGCATATATCGGTTTTGGACATTTTATTAAAAATAGAATCTTAAATAATAATTATTGTTAAACATTTCAAATGCATGAAATATTTTAGTATTGTTGTAAATTGACTTATAGCGTATACATAAAAATCGATTTTAAATATTTAAAATGTTTAGATAATTGAGAAAATTACATTTCAGAGGATTCAAAAATTTATATAAAATGTCAATAATCTATATATTTAACCTGCCAATCAAGATCTAGAATAAGAATTCTAAAAGAAATCATATTTCGGACTTTCCAATTATGAATTCATTTTAAACTCATTCTAGAGACCTCAAAAAGAAAAATTCATTACGAAGTCTTCCCGTGAACTCAGTTAAAGGAGCTCTTTATGTATTCATTTTTGCAAATTCAGATAAAAGAGCTCTTTGAGAGCTTTTTTTCATGAGATCTTAATGTCTACGTTAGGTGGCGCATTCAACTTCTTGAGGAGGTCTTAAAAACGTCATTCAGACGTAGGATCTGAAGTCCAAATCATAAATCTGAGCTCATACGGACTGACTTAAAACGTCATTTTGCTATCTGGGATGCCAAAATGAACATGGCACACTATACTATTCCGGTAGCGGCCCTAATGACCCGCAACACCGCAACGGTGTGGGTGTATTTGTTTCCTTTCCTTACAACAAGAATGTTGTAAGTTACAGCCCTATAACTGACCGAATCATATTAATTCAGATGCAAGGGCATCTGAATTCAAGATCAATATAATACAAATTTATGCCCCAACATCCGATAAACGTTATGACCAGGAGGTCGACAACATGTACGAGCTACTTAATAAAGTCCTGGGAAAACTCAGCAGTGACGACCTAACACTTATACTCGGGGATTATAATGCTAAAATTGGACAAGGCCGACGATCTGATTTGGTCGGAGACTTTAGATTGGGTTCGAGCAATCACCGAGGTGACAGACTGTTTGAATGTTGCCAGGAAAATGACATGGTTATCACGAACACATGGTTTAAACTCCCCAAAAGACGTTTTTATACATGGATGTCGCCTGCTGAAGTCAACGACCAAGAATCCATTAGAAACCAGATAGACTACATTCTGGTTAACAAACGCTTCAGGAACAGTTTAAAACGTGTAACACACTCTAAGAAATTATTAATCTTTGAATAATAAATTTCTTTTATTATAAAATTGTGATCAGCCATTTTTTCATGTTTTTCCATTATAAACAAATTAAAATTTTACCCTAAATCATAAATATTTTTTAAAATTAATTCTGTGTGAAAATAAAAATTTGAACAGACACTAAAAGATCTTTTCGGTTTTCTTAAATCTTTTAGCCCGGTAGATTTATCAAATATTAAAAAAAAAAATTGTCCCGAAATTCTGTGTCGTATTTACATTATGTTCAGCATATAAGTACTATATAACTAAGATAAAAAAAAATTGGCAGAACTAACTTAATCCACTGACCTTATTACACCTTAGATAAGCGAAAACTTTTAAAAATATTGAAAAGGTATTGGCTCATCGCAAAGAAAAACCTCAAATTATAAATAATAGGGTAAAAATATTCGCCAATTCTATGTGCGACAGTTATGGTTTCACGAAAATCAGAATTTTTTAATTATTGATTGTAAAGCAAGTAAAACATAACTTGAAATCCAAAAATACATGTATAAATTCTTGTACCAATTTAACAAATATACTTCAAATTTAAAAAATAACCATTTTCTTGTGATCATATTTTTATTGGTCAAAAATTGACAAAATACAAATTTCGTCCAATCTATATGAAATTTTGCACACTACCATGAAATAAAATTCCAGACACTTTGTCCTAATAAATATTTTCAATATTTTAATAGAGTAATTTTTGAACTTTAAAAGTTAGAAAATTCAAATTTTCCCAGAAACGACAAATGACAATAGGCACTGCAAAATAATTTTTTGGGTTCCAAGTGAAGCAGATAAGATTTTTAAATAACTGCTGAAGTACGAAGATTTTTAATACAAATAGGTTCGATAAGAACTGCTGTATCTGATTTTGATTCTGGAGCAGATATTGGCTCGGATCACGTACCCTTGGTTGCCGATATAAAACTAAAGCTTAAATTGGTATGCAAAAAGCGACCATATAAATCACTAAACCTGGCAAAACTAGATAAACAAGAAGTAAGGTAAATGGTGCAACGAGAACTCAACGATGAACTTGGCAAAGTGAATGAAAGTGATTTGACAGAAGTCGGGGTACTATGGGATAAGCTGAAAAATATGCTGAACAGGACATGTAATAGGCACCTACAAACATCAGGAGAAACCAAGAAAAAAAGGTGGATGACTGGCGATATCTTGATATTGATGGAGAGAAGAAGACAGGTCAAGAACAACAAGGAAGAATATAAAAGGCTACAGAAGATCATTAAGTCGGAAATCAAGAGAGCCAAGGAAGGCTGGATGAGAGAAATGTGCCGGGAAATGGAAGAATTAGAAAAGAAACACGATAACTTTCGTAGCCACAAGAAACTTAAGGAGATTGCTGATATCTTCGAAAAAAGACAACCAGCTACCCTGCTTGATTCAACAAATACACCTATAGTGGATGAACGGGAAATCAGAGGCACATGAGAAAAATATATAAATGAACTATTTCATGACGATAGACCACCCTTACAGAATAATGAAGAAAATATGGAGGAAGGTCCAGAAATTCTTAACGAAGAAGTGCTTCACGCAATCCCTATATCACCCAATGGAAAGTCTCCGGGCCCGGATCAGATTGCGACAGAGATATTGAAACTTGTAAGCGAGGGTAACATATCACAAATCACAAAATTATTTAACTTGATATATAACACTGGGGTGATCCCAGATGACTGGCTCAGGTCGACCTTTGTGACTATTCCAAAAAAACCCAGACCTAAAAAATGTAGTGACTATCGCTTGATAAGTTTGATGAGTCATCTTTTAAAACATTCTTGCGCCTCATATATGCCAGAATTCGTAGAAAGTGTGAATTTGATCTTGATGACGCTCAGATGGGTTTTAGGAATGCTTTCGGAACCCGTGAGGCTTTGTTTGGTATTAATGTCCTTCTCCGGAAGTGCCGAAATCAGCGTAAAGAGGTATTCGCCTGTTTCATAGATTATGAAAAGGCATTCGACAGGGGGCTACACTCTAAATTGATATCAATATTACGCAAAGTACAACTGGATAGTCGAGATATACGTATAATTGAAAATCTGTACTGGGGACAAACAGCGGAAGTACGTATAGAAGGGATGACAACATCTAGCATCCAAATACAGCGAGGAGTCCGATAGGGTTGTATCCTCTCGCCTCTACTTTTCAACCTTTATTCGGACCGAATTAGAGGGTCTTCAAGAACTGTTAAATAAAATCAGCACAGTTGGAACAGATCTTGGCCTTAACATTAATATCAGTAAGACGAAACTCATGATATTCAGCCGAGATCCACATAGAGACACTCAATTGTTTCTGAACAATTCTCAAATCGAACGGGTTGAGAGGTTCAGGTATTTGGGTGGCATCCTGACGGAAGAATTAGACCCCGACATAGAGATAAAATGTCGCATCGAGACAGCCAGGAATCACTTCTTGAATATGAGAACACTATTTTGTAATGACAACATAAATCTCAAGCTACTTCAACGCATGGTCAAATGTTACATCTGGTCGGTTGTTTTGTACGGTGCAGAAAGCTGGACTCTCAAAGTAAGCACGATTAATCGTTTAGAGAGCTTTGAAATGTGGACTCATCGAAGAATGCTGCGTATTCCTTGGATTGACTTGGTAACAAACGAAGACGTTCTTAGGCGTGCAAGAACAGGAAGAGAGCTACTTACAACAATAAAATGCTGAAAGATAGCTTATCTGGGTGATATCTTGCGGGGAGACAAGTATCGCTTACTCCAGTTAATCATGAAGGGCAAAATTGAAGGAAGATGCGGTGTCGGCCGAAAACAGATGTTATGGCTTAACAACATCAGGTTATGGACCGGCATTCAGAAGGCAGGTGATCTTTTTAGAATGGCAGAGAACAGGGACGCGCTCTCCAGGGTGATCGCCAACGTTCGGGGGACCGGACAGGGCACTTGAAGAAGAAGATGATAAGAAAGTGCCGACGAAGATATAGATCATATGTATAGGCAGATAGAAAATCTTCTACTAAATACCCCAAAGAAAGAATCAACCATAATGATCGAGGATTGGAATGCGAAAATCGGGAAAAGAATAAAGGAAGAACACCTTGAATGGAATTGTTGGTACTTATGGTCTCGAAGTACAAAATGATAGAGGCGAACGCTTTTCAGTCATGAACACTATATTCAAGATGCACGCGCGACGACTGTCGACATGGACCTTGTAACATTCATTTTTTCCTAGATTTTAAGATCATGTTACGACACTGTTTTTCTCCCTATAATTTATATTTTATTACATTTTTATATTTATTGTAATGATTTCAATTCTTGAGCAGTGTAGCTTAAAACAGTGTTTTAAATTTTTGAGCAGTTTAATTTAAACCGGCAGTGTTTAACGCTTGTGGCCGACTTGACTTATTTAGTTTGCATTAATTTTTCGCCTGGAAGTGAGTCATTTTAAAGATGTTACTTTAAGGAAGGGACAAAGATATTTAAGCAGATGGAATTTTTAAGAGGAGCTTTTTCCACCATGAAGCAGTAACGGCTTTGTTCCGGCAGTAGGACGTAGTGGTTTTCTTCTGCACGCAAGGGAGTGTTTTTTTTTTTAGTGATGCAGTAACGGTTTCTAGCTCTCAAGTTTGAGGCTTTTTCCTTTCTAGAAATATCCTGCTCATCCTCAGGCATTTCGAGTCCAAAAGTGTTCTCAGCCGAAATGAAACTAGGAAAGTGATGGCTGGGACAATATTTTTATGAAAGTTTCACCAGGAGAGGCCAAGTGACTTATGGAAAACCCATGAGGAGAAACCAATCAGTAAGTGATAAGCACACCAGTCTAAATATCTCACTTCCTATCGACAAGTGTGTTTCCATCCATTCATTTCAAAAACTTTTAACATCGTGTTTTATCAAGCCTTCTATTAAAATTTAATAAGGACTCTATGCCATAGTGTACACTCTTATAGCTTAAGGACTTTTTTTATTTAGTAGATGTAATTTTAAGATTGTAATGAAGTTAGGAATTTTTATTTTGTTAGTATATATACTCTTCTTTATTTACATGTGTGGTGTTTCACTGAACTACCCGCTTTATCTTTCAGGACGCAACGATTGTACTCAATTTAATTTTATTTCAACAACTAATTAACTCTTCAGTATTTTTTCATTTTTAGAGCTGAACTTTTTATTCTAAAATGAATGGTGCCCAAATCTGTACAACCAAATTTTTAAACAATTATAGAGGCTATTTTCAAAAGATGTACAAAAATTATTTCTTATCCATAATCTCTCCAAACAAAATGAACTAGCTTATATCTAAATTTTTGCTCTATCAGTATTAATATCCACTCAATCCATTCTCAAAAATTAAGATATACATAAGGGGCAAACAACGGCTTCTACTTAATAAATAAAATATTTATTAAAAGTAAAGAAAGTTAAGACGGTTCAACCTTACCAGATGGACAAAAATTAGATAGATTATGTATTGATTGGGAAGAGATGGAGAACTTTCATCACAGATGTTAGAGCGAAACCCAGTGCTGATTGCGGATGTGATCATGAACTACTAAAAGCAGAATTCAAAATCAAACTACATGCCTTTTTATTAATAGTCAAAATTTACCAACTGACCCGGAGAAATACCGAGCAGCTCTCACCAATAGTAACATACCACACCCAACAGGAGACCCTGATCAGACATGGAACAACACGAAAAATTGGATCACAAAAGCCATAATAATACTTTATTTGCATAATAACTTGTACAAATCATGTTAAGCAAACCTAACCTGCACATCGTCTTTGCATCGTCAAATACAGTTGAAAATAAAATAATTATATATGCAAGTGAATTAAAAATAATCGATACGATAATCGATAACCAAACATACAATAATGAAAGACAATATACATATACAAATTGTCCCAAACTACTCGCTGTAATTGTACGGGCGTATTGATATTAATAGTTTTTTTTATTTCATGTTTAAATTTACGCGTGGACAGATTTTTGAAACTATCTGGGAGGTGGTTATAAAATTTTACAGCAGAGACAATAAAACTCTTACGAGTTGCAGTCAGCCTGTGCCGAGGAATGATAATCTTATTTTTATTTCTTGTTTCATAGACAATACAAATTAAACAAAAACAACCTTATTGAAACAGAAACATTGGATGACGGAAGAAACGCTACAACTAGTAGAACAAAGAAGGAAAGTCAGATGATGATCACAGTGAGAAACAAACAAAAATATCCATTTTGAATAGACAGATTAGACGACGCAGCAGCAGAGACAAGAACAAACACATTAATGACATATCTTCGGAATTACAACAACACGAGAAGGTGAAGTACCTAACCAAAGAATTCAAGCCACAAAACCCAGATCATAAATGACAGACAAGGGCGAATCATCAGCAACCCTGAAGGCATTGCAGAAGTATGTAAATATTATTGTTAATCATTATATAGTAGTAGGGATAAGAAAGATACTACCAATCCTATATCATTTGAAAAAGAACCCGATATACTTAAAACTAACACCTCCGCGCTGAGAAAATTAAAAACTAGGAAAGCTAGTGGCATAGATGGCAAAACAGCAGAAGCGCTAAAAGAATTAGATGATAACGGCACAGATCTGATGCATACAATATGTCAAGGAATTTGGAGAACTGGAATATAGCCAACAGACCGGAGCAAATCTATTTTCGTTCGAATATACAAAAAAAGCTCTCCTATCGAATGTGGAAATTATCGAACGGTCTCTCTAATATCTCACGCCAGCAAAGTCCTCCTGATTATCATCAATGAACGGTTAAAACCATTCCTTCATCCTCCTTCCTCAAATCTCAAGCGTACAGTCGAATTAATGGAAGAGGCATCAGCGAGCAGATCCTCAACCTTCGTCAAGTCGTGGAAAAATCCAGAGAATTCAATTTAGAGACATATCTTTGCTTTGTGGATTACTCGAAGGCATTTGACACTGTAAAGTGGAGCGCTACCTGGGAAGTTTTAGCACAGATGGGGACACCCTATCACTTAATTCAGCTTCTTCAAAATCTATACAAAAAAAATACAGCCACCATCGGGGTGAATAATACTTTCTCGCAAGACTTCAAACTCGAAGCGGGGGTTCGTCAGGGATGCATCGTATCACCCATATTGTTCAATGTATATAGTGAATACATCATGAGAGAGGTGTTTTACGACGAGCAGGGCGGCAAAACAATAGGTGGTTCTAAAATAAATAATCAACGATATGCCGACGACACCGTAGTCTTGGTTGCATCGAAAAAAGAACTCCAGTATATCATGGATAGACTTAACATCGTCAGTAACAAATACGGGCTACAGTTGAATAAAACCAAGACGAAAGTGATGATCATTGACAGAGTCCAAAACAATCAGCCTTACGTTAGAAACATTGCGAGGTATGAAACAGTCAGTCACTTCAATTACCTCGGTTCAGTAATAAGAAACAACGGCAGATGTGAGAATGAAATACGCAGACGTCTCGCTATGGCCAGAACAGTGACTGTTAAGCTAACAATAATAGGCAGAGACAGTGACTTGACGCAGAATACCAAATTATGACTCATCAACACACTAATATTTCCAATTGCTATATACGCAGCCGAAACCTGGACTATTAAAAAAAATGACTTGAAACGACTCAGCGCATTTGAAATGTGGGCATATAGAAGAATACTCCGGATACCCTGAATAGCGCACCGCACAAATGCTTCCATCCTAGATGAGCTCAACATCAAAACAAGACTGACTACTACAGTCAATAGAAACATACTGAGATACTTTGGTCACATAGCAAGAGGGAGGGACACAGTAGAGCGGTTGATTTTGGAAGGTAATGTCGAGGGCAAAAGACGAGAGGTCTCCTAAATGGTAGTCGGACCATATTAAAACAACAACTGGTCTCACATTCCCGGAAGCTTCACATCAAGTTCAAGACCAAGAAACATGGGCTAAAATGGCGGCACAAATACCAGGATATCACCACGTCCTTACGTAGGATGACGGATAGAGGAGGATGATAAGTACCTGGCCTTGGCCAGAGAGGGGACTACTACTATTTAAAAAAAATATATTTTTTGTAAACATAACCTTTCACAAGAATCCTGTCAAATTTTCAAGTCGCTATTTTAGTTTGTGAGTGGCAGCCATTTAAACAGAACTTCTATGATTTTACAACAATGGAAAAAAATAAATATCGAGTGATAAAATATTTGTTGAAAAATAAAACGAAGTTTGGGACTCTGCACCTTCGTTATTGAGCGAAAAATATTGGACAGCTGAATTCAAACGCGACCGTACAAGCATTGTTGATGAAGAACGTCCAGGTCGTCCAAATGTGATAAATGATCGGAGAGTGAAAGTGAGTGAGATTGCTGAGACTGTGGCATTTCAATTGACAGTAAACACGCAAGTGTGTCAATTTTAAAGGAATGTTTGGCGATGTTAAAACGCAATCGGAATGATTTTTGACGTCGATTTATAACTGACGAAACGTGGATTCATCACAGCACAACAGAGACCAAAGAATTGTCCAAACAGTGGGCTTTCTGTGGCGAACCGGCGCCAAAGAAGGTCAAGGCGACTTTATCGGCCTACAAAGTTATGGTCAAAGTGTTTTGGGATGCACGCGGCATAATCCACGTCGATTACCTTCAAAAGGGAAAAACGCTCCGTACAAAAGTTAATTGACATTGAGAAAATGATCATTTGAAGATTTTTAATTTTAGACTTGTCAAATTTCAATATGCTAGGTACTGTAATAGACTTTGACGTTAAGGTTTGTTTATAATTTTTCTTTTAAATAAAATTTTCTTGAATGGACATTATGAGAGCTAACTGCATACAATAAATCACAACCGTGATTTTTTCTGGGGCTGGACTAAGTTCAATTTTAAACTATTTTTCTTCAGCAGTTTTTTGAAAATTTTGTGTTATTTTAGAAAGTAATTTATTTTACTGGGTACTATTAGTAGTCCTAGCTTAAAGAACAGCTGAAATATGTATTCGCTCGTATTGTTTGGCATTTTTAGTAGAGACAGGTTTTAAAATCTCGAACAAATATTATTTATTCGAATTCATTTCTAATAAAATTATAAGGATATGCGAGATGATACCTCTTCTAGAATCTTGTTCTTTTTTTTAGTGTTTCGTACGGAACACTTATGGGAATACTTCGTCTGTCGCACCCGATTTTCTCCGAAACTATTTGGCATAGAAAGTTGATATTTGGCACAAATATGGGCCGACTAGTTTTGAAAGTCAAATTTGGCTTAAGGGGTTAGTTTTCTAAGGTCATCAAGTGGGGGATCAAATAAAAGCTTGTGAAAATATGAGTTTAAAAATATATATGACGTAATACTCTCAAGAACTGTTCTTCATATTATTTTTAAAAAAGTCGTTATCTCTACTCACCTATCTCGAGAAGTACTGATCATAAAATTAAAAAAAAAATCTGGAATATTTTTCATGAGGTGTAGATTGAGCGAAAATTATCACGGGGGCATTACGTTTGATAATTTATCTGGTTTGAAAAAATCTATTTGTTTTGACAATATGGTGGAGTTGTGAATTCAACCGGGACTAAGAGCTACGAAAAATCAAGACGTATTCGGTGCAATCAGTAATATCATGATGATAGGTATCGAGATAAAATAAGTTTATTTTATTTCTTTATAATTAAGTAAATATTTATTTAGTAAATATTTGTTTTATATTTGTGCATCAAAGATATCTCTTTTTTTATATATTCTTGGTAATTCTTATATTGAAGATCAATGTGTGACTGAATTTCATAGAATACTTTAGCAATCACGGTACAGAACACTAGTTGTGCAAGTTAAACTTGCGCTTTGCCGTTTTTAGTGTTCCGTATGGAACACTTTGGTGTCTGCCCGTCTGTCTGTCCGTCCGTCTGTCATACCCGATATTGTCCGAAACTTTTTGACATAGAAAGTTGAAATTTGGTACAAACATAGGAATTAATGGCCCGATCGGAGCTGTGTAGTTTTGAAAGTTAAATTTTGACTTAAGGGGTTAGTTTTGGGGGGTGAAATCGGAAATGAAAAAAAAATTACCATGTCATCGAGTGGGGTGTCAAACGAAAGCTTATGAAAATATGCGTTTAAAAATATATATGATGTAATACTTTAGCGCTTTGTGTTATTTTAGAAAAAATTACTAAAAATGGATGACTTCCCCTTATCTCGAAAAGTACTGATCAAAAAATTCTGGAATATTCTTAATAAAGTGTAGATTGAGCGAAATTTATCACAAGTGCATTACGTTTTATAATTTATCTGGTATAAAAAAAAATATGTATACATATACATCTGTAACCAACTGACGAGTCGCACTTGTACCGAGATATAATTTTATTTTGTTTTAAAAGCAATTACCACACGGAATACTAATTGCGCAAGTACGATTGGCACCTGGCGGGTTTTTCTCAATTTGAATAATCCTATAGAAACAACGACTAAAGAAATTTTGAATAAGTAAAACAATTTAGGGAAGTTCTTAAAAAGTTTGGGGAAGGAACTTATTTTTCAGAAGAACATTTAGTGCCAAAAAAAAACAACCAAAAAAACAGTTGTTTTTCGACTGTATGGCAGAAAGTGCTAATTTTATTTGTTATGTTTGATAAAATACATATACATCTTAGACTAAGACGATACTGGCCAGCTTATATTCCTATTAGCCATTCAGAACTCATATGAAGGATTGAGCCAACCAGTATAGAGATAGCTAAAGCAAGAATTTCTATTTCAGTAAAAGCTCCAAGTTTTGTTACAAGTGAAGAGTATTCCAGAGATGGATAAAGTAATTCTCTACCGCACTTGCCAGATTAAGGTAAAGATATCATTTTTTTCGTACATATCTTATTTGACACATATAAACTCAATTATATTCTTTATTCTTAACCTCGAGAAGATTACCGGGAGCTCTTGGAGCTTAAAGTGATGTTTTTTGGAAGAAGAATCTTAATACCTAAAGGCGCCAGATTGCTTAAGGAGGAATTGATGGGGTGTGAGATTTGGTTATTCGGGAAGTAATCGCAGCTTTCAACATAGTTAGGTCGGAAGTTATTTAAACCAAATGTTGCCGATGGTACGCATGTAAGGAGTTCCGTGCACCACTCACTTCCCAAGCTTTACTCGCCGATCTCACATTGCAAGTGTTATATAACAATGGAAAAGTGGAGTCCCGAATGGCAGTCATCTCTAGAGAAGCTCTCCAATCACCTTAAGCATATTCCTCCCAGAATTGTTCTTCTCGCATTTTTCGATGAAAAGGTACTGTCTGAACAAAAGGGAGGGATGTTGCTGATCTGTGAATAAAGTGGAGATAACAACCCACTGATTTACCCCAGATTACACTATATGACAGCATCTTGAAGTTGCTATTTTAATATTTCACCGTTAATGTTTATTTAAGCTGACGGGCATATCTTCGAACATTTGATTGTAGGATCCACTATAATGGCCAGTCGATGAGAACTATTCTTTTTGTTTATAGTTGAGGAATACCTGCTGTAGGAGAAATCCGAAACTTTCTCAGGAGCGACGCATATGCAAAAAAAAAGAGGTTTACGTTGGCCCTGAATCGCGGAAAACAGAGTCCAGGGCAATTCATGCTACACGGGATCGGATTCTACATATAAAAGAATTTTTGGAGAGGGGGTATGAGGAGTGACAAGCTGAACTTCATATGGATCTTTTTTTTATGGTTCTAGCATACGTGCTGCAGGGAAATCCCTAAAGCGCTACAGGAGCGATTCACGTTGGTCTTGAATTGCTGTAAATTGTACTCGGTCGGAAACACACAGTCCGGGGCAAATTATTCCAAAGGGATAAGGTTCTCCATATAACAAACTGCTTGAAAAGGGTTGTATGAGGAGTAACAAGCTGAACTTTATACGGATGTGTGCGTGACGTATTTCTAGCATGCACCGCTTTCCATGAAAATACTTGTAGAATAAACTCAAGTCGCCTGCTGTTCTTCGATGTTCCAGTGAATCAAGGTTGCTGGCCAGTTCCAGGTGTCCAATCAGGCGAACAGCTCTCTTCTGAATAGAATCCAACAAATGCAGTGTAAGTTTGGGAGCAGAGGCCCATACATGGAAGCAGTATTCCATCGTTGGACGGATTTGAGTTTTGTACAGAACTAATAGTTGTTGTGGAGTGTAAACCTTTCTAGTTTGAAATAATATTCCTAGCTATTGAGAAGCTCCCTTTGCTATGTTTGCAACATGTTTATGCCAAGAAATATTTGCTTCCAAATTAACGCCCAGTAAATTGAATGACGATGCTAGAGAAATGGAGTGCCCCGACATAACTATGCCGGGTTCAGCAACGTTAACTTTCTGCAAGCAACGTTAGCTACAACCTGATATATTATGGCGAAGTGTATTCTTGGTATGAATCACTCTGAGAAGAATTAAATGGGTTACACTCTTCATGAAAGTAGTGAGAATATTTTTTTTTATGGGTCTAGCACACGTGCTACAGGAAAGTCCCTAAAGCGCCCCAGGAGCTTCATATGTGTGGAAAAAACGATTCACATTATTCTTGAATCGCTGTAAATTGTACTCGGTGGGCAACACAGCTCTGGGCAAATTGTTCCAAAGGGATGATGTTCTCCATATAAAAGACTCCTTGAAAAGCGTTGTACGCGGAGTAACAAGCTGAACCTCATACGGATGTGAAGTACTAGCGTGACGTGTATTTCTAACATGCACCGCTCTGGGAGGAATTAAGCGGGCTACATCCTTCGCACACTTTCCATGAAAAATACTTGTAGAATAGACTCAAGCCGCCAACCGTTCTTCAATGTTCCAGCGAATCAAGGCCGCCGGTCAGTTCCGGGTCTCCAATCAGACGAACAGCTCTTCTCTGAACAGAATCCAACAAATGCAGTGTGTGTTTGGGAGTGGAGCCCCAAACATGGGAGCAGTATTTCATAGTTGGTCGAATTTGAGCTATGTAAAGAATTAACAGTTGTTGTGGAGTGTAAAGCTTTCTGGTTCGAAATAATATTCCCAACTTTTGAGAAGCTCTCCTTGCTATGCCTGCAACATGTTCATGCCACGACATTTGCTTCCAAATTAACGCCCAACAAATTGAGTGACGATGCTAGGGGAATGGAGTGCCCCGACATAACTATGTTGGATTCAGCAACGTTAACTTTTTTAGAAAAAACTGCCGCTTGGGTTTTTGTAGCGTTAAATTCCACTTAGTTACTGTCACCCCAAGATAGAATTTCTTCCAGGTCTTTGTTAAGTTGAATGACTTCCTGCTGTCTGCGGATATTCGCCTGAGCAGCAGATGTCCGAGCGTTCAAAGTGAATGAAGAGATAAGCGTACTGTCATCTGCATAGCTGTAGATTGGATTCCCGGTCTTTTCCAGCAGCTCGTTAATGTAAATGAGAAAGAGAGTAGGAGACAGTATGGAGCCTTGGGGTACACCGGCGTTAATATATGGTGTGGGATGATTGAGAGATATTTGGTTGGACCATATTTTTTTGAGGGAACACTAATTGGAAATAGATACCTTAATTTCTTGCTTAATACTCTACCAGTTTTAATAGAAAAAGTTTCCCTTATTTTAAGAAGGCATATGTGGTATCAACACGACGGAGCACCACCTCATACAACTGCTGCTGTTAGAGAGTATTTGAATGAACGGTTTCAACGAAGATGGATAGGGGTTCGTAGCCCAGTCATTCATTGGGTACCTAAGTCACCAGACCTCACGCTGTTAGATTTCTTTTTGTGGAGGACTCTTAAAGATATTCTATACAAAAGTGCGATAAAAGATATTGAGCTCTTAAAGGCAAAAATATCAGATGGGAGCAATAGTATATGTGGAGAAGTTATTTACAAAGCCACTCATTAAGCGTTAAAGAAAAGAATGGAAAAATGCGTGATAGAAGAAAGAAGACAGAAAATTTCTTTTGATGTTTTTTTTTATTATTTTTTAAGTTTCAATCAATTAATTTTATAAATATATAATAAGTTATATAATGTTAAAAATTACCTAGTTTTTTATGCGTTTTTAATAAAAATAATGTATTCTTGTTTTTTATTGTTCAAAGATATTTTATCAAAGAAAAAAACCTCAACAACACAATATTATTAAAATTACTTTTAGATTAATGTATGACAGCCGCCTACTGAATAAATTACTTGAACAGCGATGGCTAAAAAATAATATTTTTTAAGGCTTGTTGATGCATAACTTTTTTGCAAAACAAATTAGAAAAAGAAACAGTTTAAGGAAAAAATGTTGAAAAAGAACGGTATGTCAATGGAAAAAAAAAAAAATTTTAACGTCGCGGCGCCCAGCGTCGTTTTCACTACCAAATGTTAAATATGTCAGTATACTCTTTGACATGCACTATACCATTTTACATTAAAAATAACCGGTCAAGTGGAAGTTGAACTTACACAATTAGTGTTCCGTACGTTAATTGCTTTTAAGATAAAAAAATTTGTTACAGTGGTATAAAATGATCAGTGACTTCACAAAACATACCCCAAATAAGTTTTCAACAAAGTTTGTTTCCAATCTTTACTGAAAAACTGATCACCTTGAAATTTTTGTTTTTTTTTTTTATATACCAGATAAATTATTAAAGGTAATGCCCTCGTGATAATTTTCGTTCAATCTATACCCCGTGGAGAAAATTCCAGAATTTTTTCAAAATTTTTTGATAGGTACTTTCGAGATAAGGTAGGGGGACAGCGATTTTTCGTGATTTTTTAAAAATAATACAAAGAAAAGTGTGGGCAAGTATTACATTATATATATATATATATATATATATATATATATATATATATATATATATATATATATTTTACTCGTGTTTTCACAAGCTTTCATTTGACACCACACTCGATGACCTAGTAAAAAATTTTTTTTTTTTTTCACTTCCGATTTCACCCCTCAAAACTAACCCCTTAAGTCAAAATTTAACTTTCAAAACTACACAGCTCTGATGAGGCCATCAATTCCTATATTATTACCAAATTTCAACTTTCTATATTAAATAGTTTCGGAGAAAATCGGGTGTGACAGACAGACAGACACCGAAGTGATCTTATAAGGGTTCCGTACGGAACACTAAAAATAAATATCCAATGATTTTCCATATTCCATTACATACGTAATTTATATTTTCATATGATGATGTTTTTAACTATATAATTGGCCAATAAGTTTTCTCCGATAAGGAAACGTCTGGTCAGTATTTATTTTCAAATTGTTTTTTAAAACTAGACAAAAGAATAACTGGTCAAGTACAAGTTGAACTTGCGCAATTAGTGTTCCGTACGTTTATACTTCTGAAATAAAATTTTTGTTACGGAGGTATAAAATGATCAGTGACTTAACAAAACACACCCCAAATGAGTTTTCAACAAAGCGTGTTTCCAATCTTTACTGAAAACTGATGACCTTGAAATTTTTGTTTTTTTCATATACACCCTCTGGAGAATATTCCAGAATTTTTTCAAAATTTTTTGGTTGATCTCGAGAGCGAGACAGCGATTTTTCGCGATTTTTTCAAAATAATACAAAGAAAAGTGTGCGCATGTAAGACATATATATTTTTAAACTCGTGTTTTTACAAGTTTTAATTTAACACCCCACTCGATGACCTAGTAAATTTTTTTTTTTTTAAACTAGACAAAAGAATAACCGGTCAAGTGCAAGTTGAACTTGCGCAATTAGTGTTCCGTACGTTTATACTTCTAAAATAACGGAGGTATAAAATGATCAGTGACTTAACAAAACACACCCCAAATGAGTTTTCAACAAAGTGTGTTTCCGATCTTTACTGAAAACTGATGACTACGAAATTTTTGTTTTTTTTTCATATACACCCTGTGGAGAATATTCCAGAATTTTTTCCAAATTTTTTGATTGATCTCGAGAGCGAGACAGCGATTTTTCGCGATTTTTTCAAAATAATACAAAGAAAAGTGTGCGCATGTAAGACATTATTATATATTTTTAAACTCGTGTTTTTACAAGTTTTAATTTAACACCCCACTCGATGATCTAGTAAAAAAATTTTTTTCAGTTCCGATTTCACCCCTCAAAACTTAAGTCAAAATTTAACTTTCAAAACTACACGGCTCTGATGAGGCCATCAATTTCTATATTAGTACCAAATTTCAACTTTCTACATCGAATAGTCTGGGAGAAAATCGGGTGTAACAGACGGACAGACAGATGGACAGACAGACACCGAAGTGATCTTATAAGTGTTCCGTGCGGAACACTAAAAAGAATACTCTGACCTGATACTGGATTTCAACATAAACAAATAATAAGACATCACTAAACTGTGCTTATCTTAGATGTTTTGGCTAAGTGAATATGATGCAACATGTTTGAATCTGGAGTAAACCCTAGTACAGCTAGACCAGCAAAATTTTGAACTTAAGAAAGTTGGATGCAACTGCCATTACTTACTTCATACATTTAATTAATACAAGCTGGGGTAATTTATGTATTTTTTTAGTATTTTGTGTTCAGTGGTGTAGCCAGGTTTAAGAGGTGGGAGGATATGAAGGGCGTTTCTTTAAAGAAAAGAAAGAAAATTAAAGGCCAAGATAGATAGATGGCGGAAACTAATCGACAATCGAGAGATTAGGCTTCTTGAGAACCAATTTTGTAGATTATTCAGCCAGGAGATATGTCTGCGTCCTGGTTCCTCTTTTTCCATAATTTCCAGTTTCTTGTTCATGCAACGTAAGACATTCTCATTGGTAATGTGGTCAGTATAAGAAATTTTCAAAATTCTGCGATATAGCCATAATTCAAATGCTTCAAATTTCTTAGAAGTGGCTTCAGTCAGCGTCCAAGATTCTACACCGTAAAGAATACCAATACATAACATCTTAGGAGTATTATTTTTGTGCTTAATTTTATTGCTGAATTTTTGAAAAGTGATGTCATTTTCAGGAATAGCTTTTTCGATACGGGCACGAATTTCCTGCAAGTGATCCCACTGTTCGCTTATTATGGTATCTAGATATGAATATTGTGGAGTCCTTTTTATCTGTTAATTGTTAACCATGAACAAGGTAGCAGGAATCGGAGATTTGCTGATTACCATGTACTTTGTTTACCTGATATTAAGTTCGAGGCCGCATCGATTACTGACTTGGTTTATTCTTGTCATAAGATGTTTTAGACCCTTTAAGTTACCAGCCATAAGCGCCGTATCGTCAGCAAACCGAATATTATTTATTCGCTCCCCATTAAGCAGTATTCCCTCATCAGCCTCTTCCAGTGCTTTTCTGAAGATTTGCTCAGAGTATATATTAAACAATAGTGGAGACAAGACACAACCCTGCCTTACTCAGGGAGAGAACGAGAGAGAGAGAGAGAGTGAGACAGACTGAGAGAGATGAGGCACTTTAAGAAAAAGAAAACACTTCTTGAACTCTTGACGCCTTCCCAACGCAATAAACTCAAAGTCAACGACCAGGGGAATAAATTTTTCGTGAAAAAGAATTCTTTAATTTACTGGAACTTAAAGAACTTACACATGCGTGAAGAATGGATTACCGGAAGTAGAGAGAACCTGAACTTTAACAGCCTAAATCTAATTTAAAATTAAACGACGATTACAAAAGGACGGAGATTTTTCACGGAAATGAACTCTTTCCTATAGTGGAACTTTATAAGCTTAAAGGCGATTTACGAGGGACCTTCAATAATTACCGAGACAAACAGCACTAGTGGGAAACTTATTAAATATTTTTAAATGAAAATTTCTGGGAGTCATGTTGACAACCTTGGAGACGGATTCGATCAGTTTTTTGAAAAAAAAATATATGCTAATTTGTTCTTCATTTCCAAATGTTAGTTTCATTTCAAACGTGTACGCAGAAAGTGATAAGATTTTTGGTATCCGAAGGTGTGAAACCGGCCGAAATTTACTTGAAAATGTTGAAACAGTATGAGGAAAAGTGCTAAGGCCGCGGAAACGTGTATAAGTGGTTTGAATAGTTTAATTCAGATAGAACAAGCGTCGCTGGTCTTCATCGCTTGGGAAAACCAGTTGAAGTTTCGACCGACACGCTGCAAAATAGTATAAATGACCATATCAAGGATGACAGACGTTTAGAAATTGCGACTATTGCTGAAACGTATAATGTTCGTACTGGAACCGCGCACGCTATCATTCATGATAAGCTGAAGTATCGCAAAACGTGTTCGAGATGGATTCCAAGACATTAGTTGTTTCAGGATCATAAAGACAACCGAATTCGCATTTGTTCTGAACTCAAACGACGGCATTTAACGAAAGATAATGACTTTCTAGATTGTATAATAACCTGGGATAAAAAGTGATTTCATCATTTTTAACTTGAGTTCAAACAGCAAAATTTTGAGTGGAAACATCCGAATTCTCCCGAAAAGAAAAAAATCAAAACCTACGCGGTGCTCGGTGATGTTAACGGTGTTCTAAGATTCTTAAGGTCTAATTTATTGTTATTATTTAGAAGATCAAGTACTGTAAACAGTGCGTACTATTCAAACATGCTTCAACGGAAAGTACAATCCGTGATAAGAAGAAAATGCCAGGGTTCTCCCTTAAAAGGTGTGATTTTGTTGCATGATAATGCCCGCCTTCATACTGCTCAGAAAACACAAGAGACAATCGAAAAGTCTGGTTGGGAGGTGTTGCCACACCCACTTTATACCCCCTACCTGTCACCATCTGATTTTTATGTGTTCGGCCCGCCTAAAGAGTTTTTCGTGACACCAAGTTCGAAGAAAACGAAGCCGTCCAAAAAGCTGTACACGACTACCTCAGACAGTAAGGTGAACAATTCTACACTACAGGAATTTAAAGCGATAAGAAAAGTGGTTATATGTTGATGGAGACAAAAAGTAGTGTAGGTTTTACTGTCATCAAATGAACTGTTTTGTGTTTACAGCCATTTGTTAATTATTGAATGCTCCTCGTAAAGATCAATAACAGATGGTCGAAATTTCTCCCAAAGAAGAACCCTTTGTTACAACAATCTTTAGAGCCTGAGAGGACACTATTTAGTACATCCGTGAAACGGGGCATATGCCCACCGCTGGCAACGCAGCTCTATACCATATAACTTCCTGAAAATGTGTCATACATTTCTAACAAAACGGAAATTCTTTGTTGGTTTGCCTTACCGTTTTTGATTAATAGCAAATACTTAGAACGAGGTTAAATGTTAATGCTTTCCCTTTTAACAGATAAGAACTTTCTAATTCTACATTCTTGAGAGCAAATAATTTTCCCCAATTTTAATTTCTAACATCCAAATATTATTTACTTGAATAAATTAAATTTACCCCGCGTTTCAAATAAAGTTACAAGGACATACAAGAAGACATACTTCTGGCATTTTGCACTCGGTGGGGTAACTAAGCGTTAAAGAGAAACGTCTTATTATTAATCCCTCACTTCGTGTCCCTGAGGACAACTTTACTTGAACGATTGTAGAAAATGGGGACCGAGGAAGTTCCGAACAAACACAAGCCCTTAGGGGAGTTTTTAGAGAAGTTGCGAGAAGTTGGCAGAGAAATTGGTTTTCGGTCCGTACGAGACTTGCATCTTATATCAACGATTTCCGAAATACCTATGACGGACTTTTTATGTGATTCGAATTTTAAACAGAACGTTTTATTGTGATTTTATTGAGTTTATATGGGGTTACATCAGCAAATGTGATGTCTTTGAACCAAAAATGTATAAAGCTGCGTTGGTGAAAAACTTGTTTTTGAATAGGAAGGAAAATGACGGTTTCAGACAGAAACTTGATCTGAATGTAAATTATTATTTCTGGCTGTACAAACTAATGTTTGGAAGATTCGTTTGTATTCGTCTATTTTGACTACCTTGATTAATTCGTCGAATAGTAACATTCTTAAAACATTTACATTTGCTGTACGATTGCGGGACTTATTTGATATCCTTTTACATTCTTTGCGATCGGTCAGTCTGTCGGTCTGTTGGCAGGATAACTCTGGAACGAAATAAGATATCAATTTCAAACTTGGTACAAATATAATACCTAATAAAGGGATGAAGCCTATAGTTTTTCAGTGATGTCGGTAATTATTCCTGGCGTTTTGTTGAGAATAATAAACAAATATTATGCATATATATTTATAATAAAACCCAGGAGTCAAAGGGTTGGACGAGGAGATTAGAGGGGTTGTTTCCTATATAGAGAGTTGTATGGCCTTTTTAAGGTTTTTGAAGTAAAAAATTTTTAAAAACCTGGTTATTTTTTTTATTACTTTTAATTTTAATTCAAAAAACGGGTGAGAAGAGTGGAGGTTGTTAAATCTTGTATAGTTTCAATAGTATTTTGAAAATTTTTCCAAATTTCTTGGATAATTTAATTAACAAATTTTAAGCATATTATTTATAGTAAAATAAGTAAAGGTTTAATGGGGTAGGGTAGAGGGGGTTAGAGGAGGTGCTACATATATATAGGGCTATATTTTCTTTTCAGGGTTCTTATATTGTAGGAATATAAAAATTAATTTATTTTTTCACTACTTCCATTTCTAATAGGGGAAGGGGGTAAAAAAAGATGGGAGAATATGGTATAGTTTAAATATAATTATGAACAATTTTCCAGATGAAATTTTAAGCGTAATCATTTATAATAAAACATATAAGGAGTGAAAGAGATTGAGAAGGGAGGTAGAAGAGTGACTTTGTATTTATCATGTTGTATGTATTTTTCGTTTTTTTTTTTCAGTCAAGGAAATATTACATTTTTTCTATTATTTTCATTTTTAGCGTCGGAAGAGGGTGAGAGGAATGGGGTTTTTATATCATTTCAATAGTATTATGCCAGTGTTTTCTGGTTCTTGATTGGAATATTAAATATAATATATATTGGGTAAAAGGGATGAGGTAAGAGGCTAAGGTAAATATACTTCTATTTCAGTGGTCTTATTTTTCAATTATTTTCAATTTTAACAGATAGAATATAGAAGGGATTGAGATCTGAATTCAGAGTAACCTAAAAAAATGTGTTGAATATAGAACAAGTTCTAGAAATTTGAACTGTAAGTGGAATCGTACGTATGGCACAGCATGTGAATTATTATAATTATGTCCCTTGCTAATGGAAAGTACTGTATTCGTGAAAAAAAATACTCGCCGAAATTTTTCTTTTCTTCAGGTGTCAGAGTTTTAGATTACGAAAAATATATATTTTTTAACTTCTAACTTCGTAATAAATAATACTAAATACATATACAAAAATAATAGTTCATCGACATATTATATAAAAGGTTTATTTCTATTAGCACATCAATAGGTTTTTTTAATGTACCTGCATTTGAATTTTATTTTTTAGGGTAGGCCCGTATTCCGTTGGCGTAGAGGATATATTTTGTTCGACGTGATTTTTAAACAGAGGATTGTAGTTTCCTAATCAACAAATATACTTTTAAATTCTTTAAAGAAAATAAATGTTATTATTAGAGCATTAAATTAAGTATAACTTACTAGTTTAATTAACCAATAATTAATATTTTAATAAACCAATTAATTACAAGAAACAAACAACAAAAAATTAGAGATGCAAAAAGCTTGTGAACAATTATGAACTTAAAAGCTAAATCAAGAAAAACCTGTTTTCGAGGACCTTTGAATCATTTGAGTACTCCTCCAACATATTTTAAGTGGTGGGAATCTTACCTCTCAATAAAACAGGGTAATTTGCGGTTATTCGCAAAAAAAAAATACCTCCATAATTGATAAGAATGATCTATGTACTGTGTTGTTTTACTTATTATGACTCTCAAGTTAAAAATACAATAATAAAAATACAATAAATAAACAATATATTTTGAATGATAATAATAGTGTTAAACATGTTTCGACTATTGTATCGGAACAACAATAGCAATGTCTTTGTATTTAACTTCTTCCCTATAATTTTCCGTAGGCTTAAAATAAAGACAACGCAAAAGGCGTACCGAAATAAGCATTGCAAAACTTTCCTGTTATCTTATTTTTGAAAAAAAATATTACATTGAGAAGAGTTCGGTTTTACACCCGAAAAATTTAGTAAAAAATATACAGCGTGATCCAAAAATTTAAATAATTGAAAATAGCATTTTAGAGCAGAATTAAACAAAAAAAATGCTCAAGTGCAAGTTGAACTTGCGCAATTAGTGTTTCGTACGTTGATTGCTTCTAAAATAAAAAAAAAACGCATCCCAAATGAGTTTTCAACAAAGTTTGTTTCTGATCTTTACTGAAAACTGATGACCTTGAATTTGTTTTTCTTTTATATACCAGATAAATTATTAAAGGTATAATGATGGTATGATAATTTTCGTTCAATCTAGAATATTCTAAAATTTTTTTCAAAATTTTTTGATCAGTAATTTTCGAGATAAAGTAGGGGAACAGCGATTTTTCGCGATTTTTTAAAAATAATACAAAGAAAAGTGTGCGCAAGTATTACATTATATATATTTTTAAAGTCGTGTTTTTGCAAGCTTTCATTTGACACCCCATTCGATGACCTAGTAAAATTTTTTTTTTCACTTCCGCTTTCACCCATTAAAACTAACGCCTTAAGTTAAAATTTAATTTTCAAAACTACACAGCTCTGATAAGATTATCAATGTCTATATTAGTACCAAATTTCAACTTTCTATGTCAAATAGTTTCGGAGAAAATCGGGTGTGACAGACGGACAGACACTGAAGTGATCTTATAAGTGTTCAGTACGGAACACTAAAAATAGATCCAAGTGAAAATATCTATTAATATTTTGCCATACAACATTTATAGTCTAAATTAGCTTTAAAAATGATGAAGCAGAATTTCAGTTTTTGGACTTGTCATATCAGTAGCTGTAATTTGGTGCAGACGTGTATCATATTTAATGTTATTTGACTTATTTTTAAATATGTAGCCTGGAAAATGTCAATTTCAGATATTGTTGATTGATTGATTTTAATATTTTGTATTTTTTTTCTGAAAAATTGTAAATATAAAAAGTTTACTATTTGTTAGCAACTATTCTGACGGGGAGTTATCAATTCCATTTGAACCACTGCTAATTTATTTATTATTGACGCTACGAAGTCGGTTAAATTAAGAATTTAGTCATAATTTAAAATGACAATAAAACAAAAAAAATGAACATTTTATCGTCAAATTATTTTTAAATGAATAGGTATAAATATTATTTAAACACAGCACTCCGAATATTTCTTTAAAGAACAAATTATATTTTGAAATAAAGGGTAATATATTTGTATTTTTGGGGTTATTTAAGCGCTTCATATACAACTGAATTTTTTCCCATGTCATTTTTAGTGTTCCGTACGAAATACTTATATTTCGTATGGAACAACACACATTTCGATGTCCGTCTAGGTGTTACACCCGATTTTTCTCCGAGACTATTTGACATGGAAAGTTGAAATTCGACACAAATATAGGAATTGAGCCAGAGCCGTGCATTTTTGAAAATTAAATTTTCACTTAAGGGGTTAGCTTGTAGAGGGAAGTGAAAAAAAAATTTCAAGGTCACCTAGTTCAAAACTATATATGATGTAATACGCGCAAACTTTCCTTCATATTACTTTTAAAAAAAGGGCCAAAAATATCTGCTTCCCCCTTTATCTCGAGAAGTACTGACCAAAAAATCTTGAAAAAATTCTGGTAGCTCTTATACCGAGATAAAATTTTATTTTATTTGTTTATAATTCAATAATACACTTTTATTATAGTATTTTTCACGATCTAAAAAAGTGATTTAGCTACCTATACCCATTCAATATTCAACAAGATTCGAAAGTGATTAATTTATGGCTGTTTAATGACAAGACGTCGTGCAGGGCCGCACTATTCCTGATTGTATAATTGTTGGGTTTAAAATTTTATTGTGGTAAGGCAGTTGAATTTTAATGTTTTATGTACTAAATAATATACAATATAGCAATTACACAAATATATTAAAACAGTGTACAGTGTCCTCGCGTACATTTGTTACAACTTTAGTTATTAATTAATATCTAGTTCAATTTCGCTATCGCTACTATCTTGCAAATCAATAATAAGTTTTTTTACAGGTTCTAAACTACTTATATTTATGTACATACATCTATATAAGTTTTCAACTTTTTTGACGTGTTTAATACAGTTTCTCCAGTTTTCAACGGTTACATTTTTGACTTCTGTCTTTATCAACTCAATCACACTACTGTTTAAAGTGGGTGTATTATTGTGAGTACGTATATTAGACTTTATTTTATGCCACATCCATTCGATCGCATTAAAGACACAATAATATGGTGGAAGCCGAATTATTTCGTGTCCTGCTTCCTTTGCAATTTTATCACAAACATATTCCTTTGAAAAATTGTAACTTTTTAAAACTTCTAACAATTGTTTAACTGTATAACTTTCATGGAAATATATGTCACGTTCCCACAAAAAGGTTTGTATATATCTTTTTTTACTGGTGGAACTTGGTACCTTATTCATTTGGCGACTATGATAGGATGCATTATCCATCACTATATAGCTATTCGGTGGTATATTCGGCATTAATTTGTTTTGAAGCCAATCTTCAAAAACCTCAGCGGTTGTATCACAATGATAACCCAAGCTAGAATCTGAAATATTCTTGGCTGCTAGAAATATACATTCTAGTATCCAGCCTTCTTCTGATCCCGCATGTAAAGTAGTTATTCTTTTACCTTTATTTGATGGAGCTTTGGTGTGGCACTTTTTGGATTTATCAATCCATCCTTTACTGGGTGTGTCGTGGGTGTCATACCAAGTCTCATCTAGGTAGATTATCCTTCGATTTTCCGATCTAGCTGTATTTATTTTTTCAAGATATTCCATTCTGAGTGGTTGTAAGCGCCGTGATTTCATTATAACTTGCCTTTTGTCTATTTTTTTGAACAAAAACCCCAAACGACGTAGAATAAACCATAAAGTTGTAGTGGAACATTTTATGTCATAATTATCCTCGAATAGCCTCCGTGAAAGTGACAATAACGTAGGAACTTTTTGTTCTGTATACATTTCATAAATTTTGCGGCGGATTAAGTCTTCTTGACAGAAATCAATACATTTCGACATGCCTTTGTCTTTCTGTGTTTTTTAGGCGCTATCGAATTATTTACAATTTTCCAAACTGTACTTCCAGGGATGCTTGTTGAAGCTGATGTCTCCATCAATGAAAAGTACTTTTCGTGGCCTCGCTCCACTAACTTTAAATAAACACTTTTAACTATCACTTTTGCGCAAATGTTTGCCCGTTGAGGGGCAAACATTTGCCGCTTCTGATGGAAAGGGCTTCGGATATTTTAAGACACTATTGAACTTTATAATACTATTTCAGTATAATGCTGCAGATAAAATGAAGAATATTCTTTATATTTATAAACACGAAGTAGCCAATAAAATGTTAGATTGAAAGGGAGGTATATATATCAGTTACGATCCTGTTACGGACAGGTACGTGCGAAGATCCTAACGGTCATTTAATGTTTTTATTGCATCAATCTGCCAAATCACATTCTTAGATCTTGAAAAATACTATACCAGGTTCTAGATTGAGCTATTAGGTAGCTAAAATGCTATAACTATTATACATTATTGACTAAGAAAAAACGTGAAAATATATATTGGATTTTAAGATGCCAGAGTCATAATTAACTTAGTCTAGGTAGGGATTTTATTTTATTTTAAAAGCAATCACAGTACGGAACACTAATTGCGCAAGTCAAACTTGGTTTTCTAATGCAAAATGCCTATGCTTTAAAACTGACATGATTCTGTTTTATTCTATCTCATTATGTTAGTAATATTTTGATTTAATTAGGTTCTAGCAAAAGGCAAAGAAAATAAACTTTTCAAATTAAAAATAGTTAAAGTTAGTACGAAAAAAATATTTAGTATTAAAATGAATAAATGATTATTGAAAAATCTGGAATTATTGTACATGATTTGAATTTAATTCGTATTAGTTTTGTGAATAAATCTGCAAATAAAACATTTCTATTGAAAACTTCAGTAACAATTTTATGTATAATAAAACAACTTAACTAGAAAATGGAATTATACGGATATTCGAAACGAATAAAAAACATAACATCGAGAAACTAATCGTATATTCTAAATAACATAATATAACTGGCGGTAATTGGACTGTAAATCACCCATAAAATTAATACCAATATTAGTAAAAAAAGATATTTCCCCTCAAAGATAGGGAACGATTATCTTAATTCTAAGAACAGTGAATACCAGGTGTACAAGTATGAAATAAAAGGTTACGAAACGAATGTATTTCCATAAAATAACTTTCATTTTTGGAACTTTTTCAGAATGAAATTTAAAGTGCAACAAAATTATTTGTCACTTCGAAATCTGCAGCAGTATTTACATAACGGTTTTCATTATAACATCGTGGCCTATATAAAAAAAATTGGTGCTACTACCATATATATGCAATTGAATATTAGGCCCATGGTACATGCACTACATTGTGCCAAAGATAAGTTTAGAGTTGTTCGCCGTAAGGACAACAAATTAAATACCTTGGTACCAATGGATCTGATGGAAAGATTCGTTAGCAAAAGTATAATATCTGAGGGTTGTCGCAACCGACGTGGTCGGTGCGGGAAGTGCGGCAAGTGATCGGTGCTCAAAGCCCTGGGTAGATGCAGAAGTTACAGTCTTGAATATCTCGGGTCAAAAATCTTATTATTAAAGGGTTTATTTTGAAAATTATCAGGAAGAGGTGTCTTAACGTTTCCATTGTGTAAAATGTTAAAAAAATGCGAATACCTGATATAGTTCTAATATAAAAGGAATGCAGGTGCTATTATAAAATGTTAGTTTAATCTTATAGATTGTAACTAGTATAGTATTATGTATACCTGTAAAAAACTTAGTTTTAAATCAAAAAACACTGCTTTAAATAGAAGATAGGAATAATTTCTTGACTATGACTTGCCAGCTCTTATACAAAGTATATTTATTAATATGAAAAAATATACTCTTGAATAACAACTGTGGCTAATGTCCTTTAAGAGAAAAATGCTCTAAGGTGCACAATTTCGATCTTGTAAATAATTTAGTTGTATACGATTCATTTCGTA
>CM032454.1:124170356-124325587 GCA_019049505.1 Pachyrhynchus sulphureomaculatus
TTCTTTATCGTCCATTTTGCAGATGCATATGTTGCAATCGGAAATATAAGCGTTCTTGCGAGCCTCAACTTAGTCGATGGCGAGATGCTCGAGTGTTTCCATGTTTTGAATAATTTTGTGGTTGCAGAGCGAGCAATTGAGAGTCTCCTACGTATTTCTGAGTGACACTCCTGTATTGGTAATTAGAGACCCAAGGTATTGATAGGAATCTACGATCTCATATTCTAGTAGATGCTGAGATTGATTATCATTCGTTCTATTATTGATCATTATTCTTGTTTTGTTGTTGTTTACTTCCAGTTCGTGGGCTTTTACTGATCCTTGTCAGTCTTTGCATATTGACCTCTAATTCACTTCCATTTGCGGCTATAATCAAGGTGTCATCTGCATAGTACGAGTTCTGTATGCGTTTTCTTCCAACGGCGATACCATCATTCCAGTTATTAAGAACTTCGCGCATTATATACTCTGCATAAATGTTGAACAGTAATGGCGAAAGAATGCATCCTTGCAGGACACCAATTTTCGTGGTGAAGCTTTCTGTTTATATGTTATTAACACGTACTTTGGCTATGTTAAATTCGTAAAGCGTTTGTAATAGCTTTAATAAGTGCGGCGGAGTTCTCATTTCTTTCAGAATCGACCATAGTTTTGGCCATCTCATCTTATCAAATGCTTTCTGATAGTCGATAAAGCAGAGATAAATTTTGATGTTATGTTATCTTCCTTTCTCTCTCAGTTGAGCCTCTTTCTTCTTCTGATCTTGAATTATACTGCGAAAAAAATAAAGTCTTCAGCAATTCAGTTCAAAGAGATCAGGCTCTTCAGGGATCTTGAAGAGGGCGGTTCGAGAAATGGCAAGCTGAATCCCGCAGACGTATTAAGTTTTATATTATTGGCAAAAATGTTCAAAATCTTGTGCAAAATTTTATCCAACAATATGGAAAATATTACAATAATTTTCTAAGTTACTTCCAACTAATAAATAAAGTTTGTAATCTTATAGAAATCAATACCCGTGGGGGAGCGGGATAGAATATCTCCCCCGGTATGTTCTGCCTGTCGTAGGAGGCGACTTAAAGAACAACCTAGATGGTAGATGCCCAGATCCCACCAGCATCGTCCGGTGTGATACCATCGCATCGGCTTAGGCTGCGTGAAGTTGCTTAACGTTTCGTGGCTGTGCCGATGTCCCGGACTGTGGGACCAAATAGCATGATGAGGCACCTGGATACAAAAAATTCCGGAGGTAAAATAGCCCCCCCGTTCGGATCTCCGGGTGGGGGCTGGTTCAGGGGCGTCGACATGCAGAGATCAGAATTTCAAAATGGATTTTTGCAACATACGAGGTTTAAACACGAATATAAATTCAGTGCACCAACACCTGCAATCAAATAAACCTCATGTACTCGCTCTCTGTGAAACTAAGGTCAGTTCATCGATCAGCACAGTAAACTATCTTTATCCTGGGTACGACCTCTATTCCCGATTTAGGCGTAACTTTGGAATCTGTCTTTATGTCAGAAGCGACCTCTCTTGCCAACGAGAAGAGGCTCTGGAGCCCCCAAACTTTGATGTTATGTGGTTAAAAATAACGACTCAACCAACCACAAAAAGTTCATCTGTATCCTCTATCGACCACCAAGTGACACTAACTTTAGAACACTTTTCACTTCCCTTGCAGACACCATCGATCATTTACAAATTAACTATCCAAATGCTGAAATTGCCATCCTGGGCGACTTTAATGTCCACAACATCAACTGGCTTAAATATTCAAATACTACCGACGAACAAGGTCATGAAGCCGATCATTTTCAATCAGTTGTGGCTTAACTCAGCTTATTGACGAATCAACACGGATCCCTGATCGAGACGGAGAGTTTGCCAGTCTTCTTGATCTCTTTTTAACAACCAATCCGGAGATTTACACAGTCAGCGTAAATCCGACATCGAGTATTTCTACCAATCAATGACAGAGAGGCGCCTAAACCGCGCAAGATTTGGCACTACAAGTCTGCTAAATGGGAAGATCTCGTAGAATATTTTCGAACTTTCCCTTGGTTAGACATTTGTTTTCGATCCGACGACCTATCTGACTGCGCCAGGGAGGTTTCCGATGTTATTTTGGCCGGTATGGAGGCTTACATCGCTTTTTCGAAGAAATGCCTTTCCAACGGCAAGCCTTGGTTTGACCGAAAATGCAAAGAAGCTGTTGCTTCTAAACATCTTGCATACCGACAATGGCGCGAAAATCCTAACACCATAAATCGTAACACATTTGTTCGTGCCAGGAATAGATGCAAAGAAATTACCGACGAAACCAAGGAGGTACACAATCAACGGATTAGAAACAAACTTCTCGCCTGTCCCGGCAATTCAAGGTCCTTTTGGTCGGTCGTTAAGGCAGTTAGTCAAAATTTCACCAAATCCACCATACCACCACTTACACGGCCAGATAATTCTATTGCAACGACACCTGTTGAGAAAGCGAACTTGTTGGCTGAACTCTTTGCTTCACATTCTACTGTCGATTTCCAAGGAAAAACACCACCTACTATTCCCACAGTGCAGTCAAGGATGCCCGATGTTGTCTTCAGACAGCGTATCATAAAGCGTATTCTGATGAAGCTAGACACTAAAAAGGCTACTGGCGCTGACGGAATACCAGCCGAAGTTCTTAAAATCTGTGCGAGGGAACTAATACCAGTTTTTCTGTAGACTTTTCAACCTATCCTACAGAAAGGGAATATTTCCTTCCTGCTGGAAATGTGCTACAGTTCAGCCGATACCTAAAAAAGGCAAGAAGACCTTGCCAAATAACTACCGACCAATCGCACTGCTTTCAATAATATCGAAAGTCATGGAAAAGGCTATCAATCAGCATCTTCTAAAATATCTTGAAAGATTCAACATTATTAGCGATCACCAATATGGCTTTCGTAAAAATAGATCAACAGGAGATCTTCTGACTTATGTAACACATGTTTGGAACAATGCAATCGAACACTTTGGAGAATCTCGAGCGGTTGGTCTTGACATATCCAAGGCATTCGACCGTGTTTGGCACGATGGGCTGTTGGCTAAGCTACGTTCTTATGGTATCTCGGAAAAGTTCTGTTTGTGGCTCTCATGTTTCCTCAGAGAGCGTTCTTTACGAGTGGCAGTTGACGGATTTCTTTCTAACACCTTCACTATTAACGTCGGTGTACCCCAAGGCTCCATACTGTCTCCTACTCTCTTTCTCATTTACATTAACGATCTGCTGGAAAAGACCGAGAATCCAATCTACAGCTTTGCAGATGACAGTACACTTATCTCTTCATTCACTTTAAACGTCCAGACATCGGCTACTCAGACGAATATCCGCAGACAGCAGGAAGTCATTCAACTTAACAAAGACCTGGAAGAAATTCTATCTTGGGGTGACAGTAACCAAGTGGAATTTAACGCTACAAAAACCCAGGCGGCAGTTTTTTTCTAAAAAAGTTAACGTTGCTGAACCCGACATAGTTATGTCGGGGCACTCCATTCCTCTAACATCGTCACTCAATTTGTTAGGCGTTAATTTGGGGGCAAATATGTCCTGGCATGAACATGTTGCAGGCATAGCAAGGAGAGCTTCTCAAAAGTTGGGAATATTATTTCGAACCAGAAAGCTTTACACTCCACAACAACTGTTAATTCTTTACAAAGCTCAAATTCGACCAACTATGGAATACTGCTCCAATGTTTGGAGCCCCGCTCCCAAACATACACTGCATTTGTTGGATTCTATTCAGAGAAGAGCTGTTCGTCTGATTGGAGATCCGGAACTGACCGTCGGCCTTGATTCGCTGGAACATCGAAGAACGGTTGGCGACTTGAGCCTATTCTACAAGTACTTTCATGGAAAGTGTTCGAAGGATGTGGCCCGCTTAATTCCTCCCAGAGCGGTGCATGTTAGAAGTACACGTCGCACTAATTCTTCACATCCGTATGAGGTTGAGCTTGTTACTCCTCGTACAACGCTTTTCAAGCAGTCTTTTATATGGAGAACATCATCCCTTTGGAATAATTTGCCCAGGACTGTGTTTCCCACCGAGTATAATCTACAGCGATTCAAGAACAACGTGAATCGCTTTCTCCGCACATGTGTCGCTCCTGTAGCGCTTTAGGGACTTCCCTGTAGCACGTGTGCTAGACCCATAAAAAAAAATAAAAACAACCTATTGGAAAATAGTTTTCTGCTTATGTGAAGAGGAACTACCGAAAAACTTTTGATAAACGGAATTTAGTATAGTTAGGTGATTCTCGACTAGTCGCGGACAGACGTTAGCTCCACTTATTTCATAAATAAATAAAATTTCAGTTTAAATTTAAATTATCGAAAAGCAAGAGTTTTAAAAACGAAACTTTTTAGTATGGTTAAGTGAATCTTCACTAGTAGCAGACCGAGGCTATTTCAAGTTACTTCTGCAATTATTCAGTTTGGAGTTTAAAATATGATTACTTAAACTAAAATGAACTAACATCTGTTCGTGACAAGCCAAGCAAGCCTCTTAACTAAACTAGTCATAAATAGGAAAATTAGAGTTCCAGTTAGTTTAAATAAATTTAAATTAAGTTACAACCGAACTAATAAAATAATTGGTTTCATTTGTTCTCATTTAAACCAATCGACTATATTCTTCTTAAATTTTATTTAAGAATATTTAAGGTTAATTCAGCTAACCTGAATTAACTGATTAATTAAGCAGATCAGTAATTAATTAAATTGTAGCCAAATTTAGATTTAACTGAACTAACCTTCGTCCTTAACAAATTTAGATTTAACTGAACTAACCTTCGTCCTTAACTAGAGAGGAAATACCCAAACTAGTCATGATCAAAGTTTACTTTATGTGTAAATCAGTCTAGATGGAATGCAGATCGAATTAATTCAAGTTGTCTTACCTAAAGCAACTACTGTTTACGTTATTTACAAGTTAAATGAGAAGTTCTGATTCGAGAATGGTGTGTTTTCGCGTTTCCTTTTCGTTCAAAAATTGCTTGTGCAAAAAAGTACCCATTAAGAAATGTTCTATTACTAAAAATTTGGTTTACAAAAATTATTATTATTCATTAAATATTTTAAGGGGACGGGACAACTGATTTAAGGTTTCAATCCGTGCCTAGTCATACGTAGATGGAGATTGAGTACTTATATAGTACAGGGTGAGTCAACAATAGAGTAAAGTCCATTATCTCATTTGTTTCGGGAATGACGAAAAATTGTTAAATACAATAGTTTTAGGAAATGTTAAAGTGCACAGTTTAAATTTATTTTTGAGTATACAGGGTACTTCAAAAAAGTGTGGCCGATATAACATTTGTTTTTTAAATAGAACATCCTGTTTTCTAATTTATTTTTAAATTTTGCGTAAAATTTTATAACTTTTTTATTAATAATGTTATATACCTAAACCTAGTAGTTTTTCTAATATTAAAATTTTTTTTTTAAAAATACTAGTTTTCAGTTTTGTAAAAAATTGCCAGTTTTTTTGAGTTTTGAGTTAGATGCTTCAGGGTGTTGAAAATAAATTTATGTATTTCTACTATTTTAAATTGAAAAATCTCAAATTTTTTAAATGGCACATCCTGTATATTATTATTTTTTCTGATAGATGTTACAAAACCCTCCAACTACCAACTAAGTATGATATATACTTATTTCTAATAGTTTTCGATTTATTTTGAATTTTTCAATTCTTACCCTTGTTTTTAATACACTTACGCTATAACATCATAGTTGCCAAGACAAAATAAAAATATAGGCATTGTCACATTTTGACGTGTCTGTTAAGCAAGTAAAAATAGTTTTTAATTTGTTGTTGTAAGTGACGTATAAAGGTAATAGTTTTCAAAAAATGAATTAATTGATACGGTTTATATACTGGGCGAGGTGGAAAAAAATTGTCTATTGGCAGTAAGGCTTTACGGAGCCAGTTCTTAATGGAACGGTTTGATGGTAGTGGTAGCGTTGAGTATACGAAATGGAAAGTAGTAAACCAGAATGTTGCCAGTGAGGAAAAAGAAATGGAGATTTTACTTCATGTTGAAGATAATCCCCAGGTTAGTAGCCGTCAACTAGCTGACTTATCTGACATATCCAAATCTATGGCTAATGGCACCACGAGAAAATACAAGTATCATCCCTTTCATATGAAGCTACGCCAAGAACTTCAAGACCGTGATTTTGAATTACGTGTAAACTTTTGTACCACCATGAATGGAGCAACAGAGGCAGATCCAAATTTTTTATCCAAAATAATGTTTTCTGATGAAGCTACTTTTCGCAGTAATGGAGCAGTTAACAGCCATAACATCCATTATTATTCAACAGTTAATCCATTTTGGGTCCGGGAAGTTGAAAACCAAAACCATTGGTCGCTTAATATATGGTGTGGAATATTAAATTTTCGAATTATTGCTCCATATTTTTTCCGCGAACCGCTTAACGGTCCTAGATATCTAAATTTTTACAAAACGAATTAGTAAAACGACTAAACACATGTTTTCAAGTAGATGGGCATATTTTTGAACATTTATTACGTCATAATGATTAATCATTAGAAAAGTTAAACTATATTAAAATTATTATTAACTATTTGTTTGTTTTCACAATAGCATAAGTGTGTTAAAAACAAAGGTAAAAATTTAAAAAATTCAAAATAAATCGGAAACGTATTAGAAATAGGTAGGTAGGTAATAAAAGTTGGAGGGTTTTGTAAATCTATCAGAAAAAATAATAATATACATTTAAAAAATTTGAGATTTTTTTCAATTGAAAATAGTCGAAATGTATAAATTTATTTTGAACACCCTGTAGCATTTAACTCAAATTTCTTTACATATATCTTTTTTTTCATTTTTATAGAACGCTCGTATCAATTATGAGTATGGCACTAATGGCAATTTTTTACAAAACTGAAAACTAGTTTTTTTTTTTTTTCTAATAAAAGTTTGAAATATTAGAAAAACTACTGGGTTTAAGAATATAACATTATTAATAAAAAAGTTTTACGCAGAATTTAAAAATAAATTAGAAAATAGGATGTTCCATTTAAAAAAAAAACACACTTTTTTGAAGTACCCTGTATACTCAAAAATAATTTTATAAACTGTGCACCTTAACATTCCCTAAAACTATTGTATTCAACATTTTTTTCGTCATTCCCGAAGCAAATGAGATAATAAATTTTACTCTATCGTTTACTCACCCTGTACAGTCAACAAAGCTATTAGGTAGTCTGAGCCGCTGAAAACGATTGGATTTTTTTTGCGAATTAAATTAAATAATTTAGATAAATCCATTTTATGTTAATAATCTGAAAAATAATTTCTTAAATAAATCAAAATATCAACGCATATCTTTACTACTTTTTGAAAAGACCTCAATCGTATGCAGTAATAACTTAAAACTTTGTTGTCTATATAATCAACTACTGGCCGGTGTATACAGTTTCACGAAAACCTAACCTTATTATCAATGGTATAGGAGGAAATTGGTGTTTTATTCATATCAATTTATTAAAAGTTCACACGTGATAGAGATAATTGTCAATAAAAATTAGATTTTAGGAATAATAAAATATATTTAAAATAATTAAAAAATGGCAACAAAAAAAACTAGTGTTTAGTCTGCAGATATTTTTCAGAAGAGCAATTTTTTTAACATATCTAGTCTAGTTTTTAAGAAAAAAGGCAATTGCTTTAAAATTCAAGATTTGTTGGTATTAATTTTGGTAATTAATATTGCTTTTAGTGTTGGAACTAGCAACTGCGTTTCCTCACTAGCCTAGATTTTATTCATTATTGAAAATACTTCATATAATTGAGGTTATTGGCGGCAAAGTGTCTGAATATTTTTACCCAACGATTTTTACATTGTTCCATATTTCCACTTTTGGAGCAGTAATGTACTTTGAAATCAGTGAAAACTTGTCAAAAACTTGGGTATCTTGATTTCCATCAATAAATCCTCTTTCTATTTATACGTCCATTGCTCCTGCACCTCATGGCACGCGATAGTCGTTGTTAGGTTACCCATTCAAATATTTCTAATTCCGCATTAAACTGACACCATTGCTCGAAATACTCTCTGCTTGTTTTATAAAATTCGGCAGTCATTGTTTTCACATGTACAGGCTGAGTCAACAATAGAGTAAAGTTCATTATCTCATTTGTTTCAGGAATGACTAAAAAATGGTAAACACAGTAGTTTTAGGGAAGGTGTACAGTTTAAAATTATTTTTGAGTATACAGAGTACTTAAAAAAAGTGTGGCCGATATAACATATGTTTTTTTTTTTATGTATCATCCTATTTTCTAATTTACTTTTAAATTCTGCGTAAAAAAAACTTTTTTATTAATAATGTTCTATACCTAAATCTAGTAGTTGTTCTAATATTTCAATTTTTTAAAAAAAATACTAGTTTTCAGTTTTGTAAAAAATCGCCAGTAGCGCCATTGTTTCTGAAGATGGAATACTCATAATTGGTACGAGCGTTCTATAGAGATGAAAAATAAGACATATGTAAAGAAATTTGAGTTAGATGCTGTTCAAAATAAATGTATGCATTTCGACTTTGATGCAAAAATCTCAAATTTTTTAAACGGCACATTCTGTATATTATTATTTTTTCTGATAGATTTTACAAAATCCTCCAACTTTTATTAAGTATGTCACATACCTATTTCTAATAGTTTCCGATTTATTTTGAATTTTTTAATTTTTACCCTTGTTTTTAATACACTTACGTTATTGTGAAAACATAAACAAATAGTTAATAATAATTTTAATATAGTTTAACTTATCTAATGATTAATTACTATGACGTAATAAATGTTTAAAAATATAACCGTCTACTTAAATACACGTTTAGTCGTCTTACTATATTTTCTTTCAATTTTCTTAGCATAAAGGGCGTTATTGTTCTACACGCATCCCGTATCCTATTTTCCATATCTACTGGTGTTGTAGGGGGGATTCACATAAACATGATCTTTAATGTATCCCCACAAAAAGAAGTCTAAAGGTGTTAAGTCACATGATCGAGGGGGCCACCGAATGAATCCATCGCTACCGATCCATTTTTGTGGGTAACGATCTTCCCAGTGGTAATGAGCAGGAGCTCCGTCTTGTTGAATCCACATTTGTTCCCTTTCAAAGTTATCAACTTCATCAAGAAGCTGGGGTAATTCGTTTTGCAAAAAATTTAGATATCTAGGGCCGTTAAGCGGTTCGCGGAAAAAATACGGACCAGTAATTCGAAAATTTAATATTCCACACCATACATTAAGCAACCAATGGTTTTGGTTTTGAGCTTCCCGGACCCAAAATGGATTAACTGTTGAATAATAATGCATGTTACGGCTGTTAACTGCTCCATTACTGCGAAAAGTAGCTTCATCAGATAACATTATTTTGGATAAAAAATTTGGATCGGCCTCTATTGCTCCATTCATGGTGGTACAAAAGTTTACTCGTCGTTCAAAATCACGGTCTTGAATTACTTGGTGTAGTTCTATATGAAAGGGATGCTATTTGTATTTTCTCGTGGTGTGATTAGCCGTAGATTTGGATGGGTCAGATAAGTCAGCTAGTTGACGGCTGCTGACCTGGAGATTATCTTTAACATGAACTAAAAACTCCATTTCTTTTTCCTCATTCGTAGCATTCTGGTTTATTACTTTCCCATTCGTATACTCAACGCTACCACTACCATCAAACCGTTCCATTGAGCACTGAAAAGATTTTCTAGATGGTTTACGTCTATTAGGGTACTTCGCTCTGTAAAGCCTTACTGCGAAAAGACAATTTTTTTCCCGCCTCGCCCAGTATATAAACCATATCAATTAATTCATTTTCATTCATTCATACCTTTATACGTCACTTATTACAACAAATTAAACTATTTTTGTTTTGTCTTGGCAACCATGATGTTATAGGGTAAGTGTATTAAAAACAAGGGTAAAAAATTGAAAAATTCAAAATAAAACGAAAACTATTAGAAATAGGTATATTTACTTAATAAAAGTTGGAGGGTTTTATAAAATCTATCAGAAAAAATAATAATATACAGGGTATGCCATTTAAAAAATTTGAGATTTTTCAATTTAAAATAATAGAAATGCATAAATTTATTTTGAACACCCTGTAGCACCTAACTCAAATTTCTTTACATATATCTTTTTTTTTTCATTTCTTTAGAACGCTCGTACCAATTATGAGTATTCCACCTTTAGAAACAATGGCGCTACTGGCAATTTTTTCAAAACTGAAAACTAGTATTTTTTTTTAAAAATTGAAATATTAGAAAAAGTACTAGGTTTAGGTATATAATATTAATAAAATAGTTATAAAATTTTACGCAGAATTTAAAAATAAATTAGAAAACAGGATGTTCCATTTAAAAAAAAAAAACAACATATGTTATATCGGCCACACTTTTTTGAAGTACCCTGTATACTCAAAAATAATTTTAAACTGTGCACCTTAACATTCCCTAATAGATAATGAACTTTACTCTATCGTTGACTCACCCTGTACATTTTGATGTTATTGCAGCTGCCAGTTTCTTGGAATTTTGCTATGAAATTACGGACGGTGTAAAGAAGAAATAGTGTACTCTCTTTCCAAGCCAACTTGTTTTTAAGACGATTAATTTCCTTTATTGCTTCATTGCCGGAAACATTTTGTCCTTCAGTATTCAACATAGCTTGATGAAACGTACGTGCAACATATCAGTATTAAATGCGAAGCACAAGCATTTGAGCGAAAGCGGTGATTTGCTTGCACAGTGTGCTAAGCCCAGACGTCTTCCGCAGCAGCAACTTATATGTCTTGATGGTTAGGAGAATTAGTTTTCTTAAAGACATTCAGCATCGATGGGCTTGAAGCTGCAGCTTGATCAGATAGTTTGTGTTTTTCAGATCTTAAATGTTGTCTCTAGCACCACCATGGACTACACTGAAATTTATACGACACTTTTCACATGTGACCTCTAAGGAGCCGTCCTTTGTTTTATAAACGGAGAGTTAGTTTGTAAGTTCAAATTAAAAGTGCACTTGCGTTGAGGCATTTTACTAAAATATCGTTCTCTCGCGTAGATGAACGCAAAACAAAATAGACAATAGTAGGTACGTTCTTTACGTTCACAACAGCAACAATCACTCTGGGCTGTGATTGGTTGCATTAAATCATTTGACTCCCCCCTGCCTTACCGTGTCCTGCGTAGTGCTCCGTATCTTAGCTGCCCGCACTGCGATTATTTTCGCTGATTTTGTTGAGTGTCGAGAATTGAATTTTGCCAAAACGAGATATTTCTGCGTCCCGACAATTTCGTTGGAGATAACGGGACACATTGCCTAAACACGGGACTGTCTCCGTTCAAAATGGAACGTACGGTCACGTTAAGGATACACATTAACATAAAAAAAAAATGGAAATAATTAAGCGCTTTGATGTGTGGGAACCGACGGTTGATTTTGATTTTGCATAGTAATAAACGCTGTAGAGTGGACAAGTACAGAACAAAATTTCAAGTTTCTAGGAAGACTTCTATGTTATGTCTGCAACATAATCATTCCAAGATATAATTATTGCCCAGTTAACGTCTAACAAGTGACGATGCAAGGACAGAGTGTCCCGATATGATTATGGCAGGTTATGCTACGTCTTACAAGTAACAGTCTAAGACGCATTTTGATTTATGCGATCTTATCAACTAAACGTAAGCCAGGTATTACCGAGCGTACTGTAGCGAAGGCAACAGTATCACTGAATATTTTTATTCTCGGGTAGTCGCAAACGAACAGCAATAACAACAAATCTGAAACGGAGCCAACTTCCAATACAGTGCAAAATCTTACCGCCTAAGCTAAAATTAAAACCTCTCACTCAGATGACAAGTAATGTAAAAATTAGTGTGAATTTCAAGCGGTAAAACAACACAAAAGGGTTACTTCCTTCCTAGTAAAGAGATCTATCTTAGCAACTTGTAGTCCACTAAGCAAGTAAGTTTCTCCTAGTGTCTTAATTTACAGATGCAAAACATTTTTTAGTGTTCCGTATGGAACACTAATACAATGACATCGGTGTCTGTCTGTCCGTCTGTCACCCGATTTTCTCTGAAACTATTTGATATAGAAAGTTGAAATTTGGCACCAATATAGGAATTGATGGTCTCATCCGCGCCCTGTAGTTTCGAAAGTTAAATTTTGACTTAAGGGGTTAGTTTTGGGGGATGAGAACAGAAGTAAAAAACATTTTTTTTACCAGGTCGTACACGAGTTCAAAAATATATATAATATAATACTTGCGTACACTTTTCTTTGTATTATTTTTTAAAAATTTTGAAAAAGGTCTGGAATATTCTCCACAGGGTGTAGATTGAACGAAAATTATCACAAGTTACCTTTAATAACACAGCCCCACAAAAAAAAAGTGGGGTATACTTTTGATGCGATATATCAGATCCGTAGTATTTTTGCCCGCTGATCACGAATCTGACGTCAGAATATCGCCATCACATCTCAATTTTTTTCTAACCTCAAAAAATAGGTAAAAATTAGTAAAAATTAAGAAAAATATACTCCTAAAAAATTGATTCAAGCTTTTTCATGAATCCAAAGATGTATTAATATGTATTCGGACACGCTAAGCTACAGTTCTGTTTTCTTTCTAACCTCAATAAATCAGACAGATATAGTGCTTCTCGAATGCAAAAAACGAATTCAAATTAAAATTCAACCGATCCTTACCAAATTTGGTACACGGGGATTTTTTGGGTCGCTGATCACGAATCTGAGGTTGGATTTGCAAAATTCAAGATGGCAGATGTTTTCGCGCCATTTTGAACTCCGAGAAAATTCATCGGTCGATTTTTATTCTTCTACCTGCATTCAGGGCACCTCCACGGAGTGACGGTGGGCAACGGTGTTACTCCACTAGCCGGCAGAGTCCCTGGATAACGGCTTAGATGCCGTCATGGCAGGTAGAAGAAAGAGAATTACGATGCAGGGACTCGGAAACCCAGTATCGGCGGTTGGTCAGGGTGGGAAAGCGGGCCCGCAGCCGTCGTCATCCAGTGACCGTAGCTCTTCATGTGTGGGTGACTTGGCTCATGTAGAGTATAATGCTACAAGAAAACGGTCTCACGGTACAAGGACTTTTCATAAGTGCGATAAAAACAGTGATTCATTTTGTTATATTTGCTGTCAACACGTATTGAGTAAAATGGGGTCACCGATAACGGATAAGATTAAAACTTTATATAAGGATTGTTTTAACATTGAAATACAGCACCAGGATACAGATTGGGTTCCCCACATCATTTGCAGTTCTTGCAAAATAATGTTGTACATCAATAAGAAGGCGATTAAATATTCCAGACCAGCAATATGGAATAGACCATACAGTGAAAATGATTGCTACTTTTGTATGAATGTTGTATCTAGGCATAACCGAAAAAATAAAAGCACTATTACTTATAACGATGTTTCGACAGTAACAAGACCAACTAAACTAATTCCGCCTCCTGAACCACTTGATGCTGATGTTATGGAAACAAATGATTTCACCTTATCAGTTCATGCCGAAAACATTGAGACTGTCGAAAAAGATTCAAACACTGTTACTAATGAATGTTCTAGTGACAACCTATCATATACTAGTGACACAGATAAAGAATTTCTACCATACAACCGTAAACCAGAACCAATACTCGTATCACAGTCAGAACTTAGTGATCTAGTCAGAGATTTAGGCTTATCCAAAGATGGTACAGAGCATCTTGCTTCCTTTTTAAAGAAAAGACATTTACTTAAGCCAGAAGCTACGATTTCTTATTATAGAAACAGAGATGAAGAATTTCGAAAATATTTCACAATGGACGAGGAATTGTCACTTTCATATTGTACCGATGTAAAAGGTCTAATGGATGAATTTCAAAATAACTCATACGATCCTGAAGAATGGAGACTGTTCATTGATTCTTCTAAACGGAGCATTAAGGCAGTTTTGCTGCATAATACCAACGTTTACGCTCCCATTCCGATTGCTCATTCTACAGTTATGGAAGAGCAATATGAAAAAATGAAGCAGCTTTTGATAAAAATAAAATATGCTGATCATAACTGGAAAATTTGTGGAGATCTGAAAATTCTAACAATTTTGCTTGGCCAACAGTCAGGGTTTACACTTTATCCCTGTTATAAATGTCTGTCGAATAGCAGAGACAGGGAACGTCATTATAAGAAAAAAATTTGGCCAACAAGAGAATCGTTCACTCCTGGTGAAAATAATATATTGTTTCCACCATTGGTAGACCCAGGAAAAGTTCTTATTCTCCCGCTTCACATTAAGCTTGGACTTACGAAGCAATTCACGAGAGCATTAGATACAAACGGCCCATGTTTCAAATATTTGCATAAAAAATTTCCGAAATTTTCTGAAGCTAAAATTAAGGCACGCGTATTTGACGGGCCACAAATAAGAAAATTGTTTCAAGATTCATTATTTGTTACTAAAATGAATAAACTTGAAAAAGCTGCTTGGCTTAGTTTTAAAGAAGTCGCAACAAACTTTTTGGGAAATAATAAAAGTCCTAAGTACAAAGAAATAGTCGAGAAAATGATAAAAAATTTTCAAACATTAGGTTGCTTAATGAATCTAAAATTACATTTCCTGGACTCCCACATCGATGATTTCCCAGATAATCTTGGTGACTACAGTGAGGAGCAAGGGGAACGTTTTCACCAAGATCTGAAAATCATAGAAAATCGGTATCAAGGACAATGGGATGACCATATGCTAGCGGACTATTGCTGGTCGCTAAAAAGAGAAACAAGTCCTCAAAAGTTGGGCAGAAAGTCTTTGAATAGGTCATTCGCGGAAAAAAGAACAAGATACAGCCAAAAAAAAGGAAAGTTAGGCGCGGGTCTAACCTTCGCAATTCTAGGGCTTAAAGGTCTACTATTTGAGAGTATATGGTTTAAAAGTCCTGGTTTTGAGTTTATTGGGTCTCATTTTTAAAGTTACAGGGTTATTGAGGTCTCTATTTTTTGAGGTTACAGGGTGTGGGAGTCTAAGGTTTCAGGGTTTAGGGTTTAAGAGTATCAGGTTTGAGGATTCCCCAACTGTATACCAAATTTGGTAGGAATCGGTTGGTTTTCAAAAATTTTGTCCGCCATCTGGGATCCGCCATTTTGAATTTTGCAAATCCGACCTCAGATTCATGATCAGCAACCCAAAAAACCCCCGTGTACCAAATTTGGGAAGAATCGGTTGAATTTTAATTTGAATTCGTTTTTGCATTCGAGAAGCACTATATCTGTCTGATTTATTGAGGTTAGAAAGAAAACAGAACTGTATGGCTTAATCCAACCGATGAATATTAGCTTAGCGTGTCCGAATACATATTAATACATGTTTGGATTCATGAAAAAGCTTGAATCAATTTTTTAGGAGTATATTTTTTCTTAATTCTTACTAATTTTTACCTATTTTTTGAGGTTAGAAAAAAATTGAGATATGATGGCGATATTCTGATGTCAGATTCGTGATCAGCGGGCAAAAATACTACGGATCTGATATATCGCATCAAAAGTATACCCCACTTTTTTTTTGTGGGGTTGTGTAATTTATCTGGTAAATAAAAAAACAAATTTTCAAATTCATCAGTTTTCAATAAAGATTGGAAAAAAAACTTGTTGAAAACTCCTTCGTGATGTGTTTTGTGAAGTCATTGATCATTTTATAGCTTCGTAACAAAATTTTTTTATTTTAAAAGCAATCAACGTACGGAACACTAATTGCGCATGTCCGAATGCACTTGGCCGGTTATTTTATTTTATTATAGTACTTGGGGTGAAACATGTGACGGTCTTCCTGGCGAAAGTAAGGGTGAATTGTTAAGTTGATCTCTATATTAGGGAGACCGTGCTGTCGTTGCGTTGCTTCCAAACGTTATGTCACTTATCTGATCTCCATTTTAGCTCTGTCGGTATAATTTTTTTCTGTATTGAAAGTTTGATCTTTGCTTCAAATTTGTTTCGGTTGTAGGCATGGGTGGCACGGATAATTTGCATTTGCTGGTATTATACAAGGTCTTGGCATGGAAGGCTTCAGTGTTGCGTCGTCGTTACTGAATGCCCTATAGGGCCTCGCTAACATCTACTAATGAGATCTAGTAAATCAAAACGCATCCTAGATTAGCACATGGCTAGTGGTTGCATCCAAAAAAGTTTCATTTGTTATCTCGGTATTTTTATCGTAGTAAAAATAAGAATGCCGACAATCGTTAACCGCTCGGCCACTAATTTTCTCTTATTTTTATTAAATTACGGACACACGACTTTTTTCTATTTATTTATTTTTTTCTGTAGTTTAATAGTTATACAGATAATTATGGATATATCGATAATTATCGATATATCGATGACTATCAATAAATATCGATAGTTATTGATACACTGACAGTTATCGACATATCGATAGTTGACGACTTACCAACATTTATCAGTATATCGATAGTCATTTATTATCTCCATCCCTCCCCCTAGCCGGTTATCAATTTTAGAAGGAGATAAAAAAGGGAAGGAAGTCTCGCTTTGCTCCGTTCTCCTATCTTCGTTGAATAATACCTATACCAATCGATAGATTTACATCCAGCAGCCCACACATTTCTAATGAATATATTTCATCTGCTGTCTATAAGTTAAAATAGATGACGACTTTTCCTTAATGTTCCATTTCCATGTTAAAAATGAAGATTAAATTAAACGTCCTTTCCCACTGTTTTCATTAAATGTGATCGTTCTATAATACATTTTCATTATCTTATGAATATGAATGGAGCTATAGATAAATTTCTCTCTTCTTACTTGGTATAACTCACTCTTGGTTATAAAACGTTTATCCCAAAATGCTAAATTTATATCCTATTAAGAAAGGTCTCGAAATCGTAACTTTTAGATGACACCGTTGTAGGATTAGTCATGATGAGAAATTCATTACTTTCCAATACCATTATGTCCAAATATTTCCACGACGGCGTAAAGCCGCCCGAAATTAGAAATTTCATATTTTAAATGGCCTAAATAAGCAATTCATGTAAAAGGTTTATTGAGTTGGTTTCAAATCGTGTTTTAAGTAAGAAGAATTGAAACCTTCGACAAATTTCGTTAACGTACAAACGATCATTTTTAGTGTTCCGTACGGAACACTTATAAGATCACTTCGGTGTCTGTCCGTCTGTCTGTCTGTCCGTCTGTCACACCCCGATTTTATCCGAAAATATTTGTCATAGAAAGTTGAAATTTGGTAATAATATAGGAATTGATGGCCTTATCAGAGCCATGTAGTTTTGAAAGTTAAATTTTGACTTAAGAGGTTAGTTTTTGGGGGTGAAATCGGAAGTGAAAAAAAAAATTTTTACTGGGTAATCGAGTGTGGTGTCAAATGAAAGCTTGTGAAAACACGAGTAAAATATATATATATATATATATATATATATATATATATATATATATATATATAATAAATATATATATATATATATATATATATATATATATATATATATATATATATATATATATATATATGTATATATATATATATATATATATATATGTATATATATATATATATATATATATATATATATATATATATATATATATATATATATATATATAATGTAATACTTGCGCGCACTTTTCTTTGTATTATTTTTAAAAAATCGCGAAAAATCGCTGTCCACCCGCCTTATCTCGAAAAGTACTTATCAAAGAATTTTGAAAAAATTCTGGAATATTCTCCACGGGGTGTAGATTGAACGAAAATTATCACGAGTGCATTACCTTTAATAATTTATCTGGTATATGAAAAAAAAAAACAAAAAAATTTCAAGGTCATCAGATTTCAGTAAAGATTGGAAACAAACTTTGTTGAAAACTCATTTGGGGTGTGTTTTGTGAAGTCACTGATCATTTTATACCTCTATAACAAAATTTTTTATTTGAAAAGCAATCAACGTACGGAACACTAATTGCGCAAGTTCAACTTGCACTTGACCGGTTTTCTTTGTTATAGTTACAGTTTAGAAATAATAACTTAGTTATTACAGAACTACTATTATATATTCATTCGATTAAATATGCAAGAATTCATATTTCAAAATTAAAATCGATTTATAAGAAATATCAAGATAACCAGTTTACGTAATTAGTGGTAAATATATTCATATTTTTGTATATTCGCTTTGGAAATATTTCAGCATTTTATTAAGTATGGATATTTCAAGAATAACGTCTCTTCTAAGGCTACCACTATCTTTAATTTTACCCTCAATGCTTCAATCAGTACGTATCACTGATGGTGAAAAGTATACCGTATACATGTATTCATATTAAGGCATTTAGACAACCTAGAAAAAAACAGTGGATATATCATAATTTGAATTAACGTTGTACGTTGTACGTTGTACCTGTCTTTTACTACACTGGTGAGCAAAAAAAATCAACTCAAACGATTTTGCTTCATTTAACACCGATCCTTGAATTTAATTATCAAACAGTGATATTATTTTTTGTATCGTTAGAATGCTAATTTTCTACTCTTTCCAATAATACCAAAAACATTCGGATTTTCAAAAAGTTTTACTGATTAAAAACGGTTTTACTCAATAGAACCGTTTTTGCTCGCTCAGCAACTGCATTTTCCTATCATTTTTTTATCGGAACTTGAACCGTCAACATCTCTGCTATACCTGCTCACTAATTATGTCATCGGAAAATGGATAAAATCCCCGGAAGAAATGGCACAAGTTATTGCTCTATTGCAAGAAGGGCATAGCCAACGTGTAGTCGCTGCGAAACTGCATATGAGCTGGCTCCAGAGTCTACAGACGTTAAGAAAGAGAGTGGCGCCTTTACACGTAGACTAGGACCAGGAAGAAGAAGGTGTTTCTCGGAGTGAGACGACCGCTTCATTGTCAACATAACTCTAAGAAATCGGCTTGCGTTTAGGTCCAGCTGGAGCTCCGATAAGTTCATGGTCGAGCTGTCAGTCATTGGAGAGTCAGAAGAAGACTTCAAGAAGCTAACTTAATTCCGAACTATAGGAACCAGTTAATGGACCCAAATTGACAGCAGCCCATCGACAAGCGCGACTCAGATTTGCCCGAGAACATGTCGATTGGATCTTAGAGCAATGGCGCTCCTTTTTATTCTCCGATGAGTCCCGAATGTGCCTACATGGCAATGATGGAAGAAGATGAGTCTATAGGAGGCCTGGGGACCGCTATGCGCAGTACTGCATTTCTGAAACTGTCGCCTACGGAGGGGGTTTTGTCATGGTGTGGGGAGGCATTTCACTGGATGCGAAAACCGATTTGGTTTCGTAGCGGTCGATTAAGGTACATCGATCCTGCAGGAACACATCGTTCCTTACGTTGGTGATAGTTTCGTGCTAATGCACGACAATCCGAGGCCACATGCTGCTATATCGGTACGGCAATACCTGGTGGAAGTGGGATTACCCACATTAGATTGGCCCGTGCGGAATCCTGACCTCTATCCAATTGACCATATGTGGGATGAGCTCAAAAGAGGGATTCGAGCCGGAAATCCAGCCCCTGCATCGTTGAGGGACTTAAAGGTTACGATGGTGGAAGAGTGGAAAATAATTCCACAGACAGTGGTGAAAAAGCTCATCTGCCTCATGAAAAACCGGCTGGAAGCAGTAATAAGGACTAGGGGGGGGGGAGTAACACAAAATATTGATTTTGGTTTTTATCAATATATTTAATTGTTAAACTTAAAATTTGTTTAATTTTTCACTTATTTTACCCCTATTTTCAATCCTTGTTCTCCTTGTTTGCTCTTTCAAACATTTTAATAAGTAAAAAGCATGAGGTATGCTATGAAATTTGGTATCATTAGAAAGAGAATAGAATGAGCTTTCAGTGTATCTTTGTTCTCTACATTAAATTTATGTTGGAAATGACCACGAATTCATTCATTTATCTTGAACTCACGAACATCAACTGGCCAATTTACATTTATGCCCAAAATTGAGCTTCCATTTTATTTACATCTTTAAATCGAAATATTCGTTCTTCTAGTAGCTGCTATGGATATTATAATGCACTTTTCATTAAATCAACCACTAAAGTTTTTACGACAAAACAACTAATTAAAACAATTAGTATATTATTTATAACTTTTGAAATGAATTGTTTTGTGCTAAGATGGTACAATATACATTTTTTTATTTTCTGATATATAATAAGCTAACAAAGTCGTTTAATTCCCATATGAATTTAGATACTCCTTATTTTAAAATACCTCATCATCATCATCATTATCATCATCAGCTATGCAGTCCATCGTCGGACATAAGCCTCCCCTAAGTACGTCCATCTTCTTCGGTTTTGGGCCTTGTTTATCCAGTTGTATCCCACTAGCCTTTTGATGTCGTCAGACCATCGGATTTACGGGCGTCCTCTACTTTTTTTCTCATTCCAGGGCCTCCAGTTGATTACCGTATGGGTCCATCGATTATCAGAGAGTCTTGCGATATGACCTGCTTATCTCCACTTTAACCTGCTTACCCTCTCAGCTACATCAGTTATCTTGGACCTTCCTCGAATTTCCTCATTAGTCAGCCTACCCCTCAACGAAATTCTCAACATCCTTCTTTCCATTGCTCATTGAGCTATTTGCAGGCAATTTATAATGTCTTGATTCAAAGCCCACGTTTCCGTTCCGTATGTCAATACTGGCAACACGCATTGATCAAATGTGTTCACTTTTCGTGTATTTGGGATATCGGAAAGGAAGATATTCCGCAATCTGCCAAATGCCGACCAAGCCAATGATATTCTTCTTGATAGATCCGCTTTCAAGTTTTTCCTGAATATTAGTATTTTTTATCCAAGATATACGTATTAATCCGTTTTTGTGATTATCACGTTTTCAATATTTAGTTCTGCTTTTTTATCACAGTCGTCATTTGTCATGATCATGGTTTTGGCGATGTTTATCTTCAGATCAATCTCGCTGGACTTGTTAAGTGCGTTCAGCATTTCTTCCAATTCTTCTTTATTGTTAGACATAAACACAATATCATCCTCGAGTCGCAAATAATTGAGTTGCTCTCCTCCTAGATTTATACCAGCACTTGTCCATGGAAGTTGTTTGAAAAGATCTCCTAGCGCCAACGTAAACAACTTCCGCGAGATGGTGTCCCCTTGACGTATCCCTCTTTTCATTTCTATCTTATGGGTGTTTTCAATACTATCTGAAATGTTACATATATATATTTTGAGTAATCTGCGAGTATCTCCTGTCAATTCTAGAGTTGCTTAGACTATTTAATGTTGCCCAGATTTCAAGGGAGTTAAATGCTTTCTCGTAATCCACAAAGGTCACCCAAATCTTAAAATTATACTTGTTTGACTTTTTTATTAAGGTTCTTAATACTTGAAGGTGGTCCAGTTTATTAAAGCCTTTTCTAAATCCGGCTTGTTCTTTAGGTTGGTAACCGTCTAATTTCTTTGTGAGTCTCGCAGTTATTTTCATAAATAACTTACATTACGGATAATACCCCCAATGCAATGTATGTTTGGGGCTCCGCTCCCAAACATACATTGCATTTGTTGGATTCTATTCAGAGAAGAGCTGTTCGTCTGATTGGAGACCCGGAACTGACCTGCGGCCTTGATTCGCTGGAACATCGACGAACGGTTGGCGAATTGAGCCTATTCTACAAGTATTTTCATGAAAAGTGTTCGAAGTAGAAAGGGGAATGAAGTATTGAAAGAGGATAATTAGAGAAAATATGAGAAGTATGGATTTGAAGATGAGTAGACTGGAAAAAGATAACGTAAGGAATAATATTGTAATATCGGGAATGAAATTTGAAGCGAATAGCCAACCAGATCTGAAAATGGGTGTAGGTGCGACTTGAGCCTATTCTATAAGTATTTTCATGGAAAGTGTTCGAAGGATGTGGCCCGCATAATTCCTCCCAGAGCGGTGCATGTTAGAAATACTCGTCGCTCTTTTCGAGCAGTCTTTTATATGGAGAACATCATCCCTTTGGAATGATTTGCCCAGCACTGTGTTTCCCACCGAGTACAATTTACAGCGATTGAAGAACAACGTGAATCGCTTTTTCCGCACACGTAGCGCTTTAGGGACTTCCTTGCAGCACGTGTGCTAGACCCATAAAAAAAAATAGGCTGATTGGTCTATAGTTGGTTAATTTAGACTTATCTCCTTTTTTGAAGAGCAAGACCACCACAGATTATCCCAGTCTCGAGGTACATCGCACATACTGAGACACTTATTATACAATATAGCTAGCATTCGTAATATGGGCTCTCCGCCCTCTTGCAATATTTCGACAAGTACGCCGTCTTCACCTGCTGCTCTTCCTCTTGCCATTTTGGGAATATCTTTAGATCCTTCAAATACCTAAATGTGTTTAATTTGAAATATGTGCAAGACTTATGAAGTCTATTTTCAAGATTTTTTAAAAACGTCAGAATACAGAGTGTTAAGAAACTTTGTTAATGGCGTCAGTTCACCCTTGATAGTGTTCTTTCTTCTTAGGTACATGTTGTCCAAAAAGATACACTGTTGTTTCTCCAAAGTTTGCACATTATACTGTGCTGTTCTAGTGTGTTTATTGTTTGGAATTTCTGTATATATCATTTTTATTTCAAAAATTGTTTAACTTGGAAGCAATGTTATTGTTAAATATTCATTTCATTATTTTTATTTTCACTCTATAAACTATGAGAGAGCTCAAATTTTAATCGATTTCTAACAAGGCACCAAATCATTTACCAAGCGTTTAGAGATATTACGAAAAATATTTATTAGTGGAGGAAAATGCCGTAAAATTTTCATGGTTTTTGGAATTTTTTCGGTACAGCTTAGATTAAAACTATTTTAAAGCAGTGCCAGCATAATGTAGACGAGGTTTCTTAGCCTAATTTTGACCGCAAGGCCACCTCTCTTCTATTTTAGAGCAATTTTTCACATTTTAACGCTTTAGGCTTACTATTTCTTAAATATCTCAGCTCCTGTTAGTTGTTATGTATATATATTTTACTCGTCATAAAATTGCCCAAAAAAACTACGTAGATTGCATTAAAACATATTAAGTACATAACCTAAAAAAAGTATTTACTCGGGCAAATTGAAAAATCGTTTGTTACTTTCGTTCAATTCGATATTATGGCTTCAAATTATAAGAGAATTTAGCTTTTATATTAGCAAAAAAGTTGACCGAATTTTACTAAAAAATATTAAAAGGATTGGTCAAAATTCGCATTTTAGTCCAAATCTTATAATGGATTTTTTTTGTGGGCAAAAGGTCGTAGGAAGCTTTTTTTTTTTAAACATGCGAAATTTTATGCTCTTCAAGACGGTTAGAAGGAAAAATAAAGAATATACAAAAAACTGTCTTATTTTAAAATGTTTTCGTTACGAAAAATTCCATGTATTTCGCTTGTGCTCTAGAAAAGATCTGGTTTATTCTCCTTTTTTTGTATTCAATATTTGAACTTAAATATAACATGAAACAGTGATTTTAAAACAAATACTACCTATTTTACAATAGCATTATGATTTAGATAACAGAAAAAGAAAAAATGCAACTAAACAAAAATAGACTAAAATAATGCAAACAAAGAAACTGTTGAGAGTCAAAAATTGTTCATGAAGATGTATTTTTAATTTGGTCAACATTTCTTAAACAGGTTAATAATAAAATCTTAAGAAAAATATAATTACAAACCACAAAATTGTAATATTCTGAAATGTTTAATGAATTAAATAACACACGAGGCGCATTCGTAAAATAAACGGAGAGATGTTAGCATATCTCTGAAAATAAATGCTATCCACGAATTACAGTACCCTACAATAAGACTGACTACGATGAAATGTTTGCTGCTTACGATACAGGTACCATCTATATACTTACGAAGGTTGTTAGTATTACAACTTATTTCGAAGCGTAGCGTCGAGGTATTATGTGGTAATTTTCAAATTATCTTATATTATGTTTAGCGGCGTTAGTAAATTTCACACCTAGACTACCTGCGCCCTTAATACAACAGGTAATTTCCACACTAACCTTATAAGGGTGCTTAAATCTTACAGGTAATTTCCACACCAAGCAAATATAATTATGCTTTATATATGGTAAATAAAATTGGGCGGATTTCTTTTAAATCAGTTTTTATTGAAAATTTTAGATATTTACAAAAATAATATATTTTTATTTCATAGTAGAATAATATGGATAAAACATGAAGTTTTTGCTAATTACATAAAATAGAATTGGACAAATTTCCTTACATATACTAGATAATGCTACAAACCTATACATATCTATTTATATATATTTACAAAACAGGTTGAGAAAAATAGGAGATATATTTTAAAAAATGGAAACGATTAATATTTCCTAATTGTCTTTGTTCATAAAGATTTTTTAAATGTTTTAATTTTTGATTATTATGATTATTACTTATTTTAGACTCGTCGACACTTTGTATTTTGAAATTCTTTCGGTCTATCGATAAAAGTATACAGAGACGGATGTGTAGAATAAAAAGAATTATTTAGATGGGAATGGAAGGACTCACAACAGTTAGTCGTTCGAGTTAAAGATGGACTCGATTCTGCCCATATTTCAACTGGAAAATCGGCTCCTTCCTCTATATACGTTTCTAGTAGGTAATCACAAAAGTTATTTAAACGTTCACTCTCAGGTTTTATAGAATATAAATCGTATGCAAAACTGTCACCTAATTCTTCGGGTGCTAAATAGGACAAGCCGAAACAATACTTTAACCAACGACCAATTTCAGAATTTTTGTCGCAATATTCTTTAGCTAGACCTAGATTCTGTATCTTGCGAAAACAAGATTGGTGTAAATGAAATCTACATCCTAACACTTTAGCATTTGGCCAAACTTCAGGTACTGCCTTATGAATAGATTTTTCGAAGTCAATAGTAATTTTCTCTGGATTGAAATACAGTGTATCTGTTGAATAAATCTTACATTTTAATAATGTGAAGAGGTTTTTGTATGTTTCAGCTCTCTTATCACGCAATAAGCAAAATAATAATGGAATGTAATGACCGTTTGCAAAACCATGCACTGTAAAATATTTAGTGCAGTATGAAAAGTTGCCGTCCATATATATATTGGATATTTTACACAACATATTGACATTTGTAGTGCAAGAAAAAACAATAATGCCACTTTCGAGTTCATTGATATATAGAAAATTCTCACCCTTGCTAGTTTTGATTTCAAATGTCTCTAAAACACTATGCACCTCCTCAGCACTTCTTGGATTACGTCCTGGCAAAAATTTTCGTCTATGGTTATAAATGTTTTTTCTAATTTATTCGACATCTTTTTCTGTTACTGTTTCAGGCAGCGTGTTTTGTAGTTGTTGTCGGATAATTTTAGATGGCCTTTCACTCATATACTCTCCGGCTTTTCTTTTGCAGGAATTACTAATTATTTGCCGATTCAGCTTCTTGGTGTCGGCTTCGTGTGTATGGAGTCCTTCACTTCTGGTAACTAAATTCTCGGGCCCAACGGTGAAGACTTTTGATTTGCAATCTTTTTTTGAACATCTCCAAAATGTTTCTCCACATTTTAGCACCTTTTGTCGAAAGTAAGTGTAGTAATTCACACATAACATGTATTTTCCTCGATTACTTTTTATTAACTTTGCTTCCATATTAGCAACACTTTAAAAAATATACGCACAACCAAGTAATAATCACAAATTAATAATATGTACTAAACTGATATGTAGAACGGTTTAATAATGATTTAATTGAACAGGCCGGTGCGTACCACCACCCATTTATCAACCCTCATCCTCTACCTGAAAGTACTCGGTGTGGAATTTAATTCTGCAATTACAATCCCTTAAATATGTCTAGGTCATAAACGGATTAGTTGTGTGGAAATTACCTGCGCCCATGTTTAGGCATAAGTAGGTAATTCCTTCAAATCCAAATATTTTCTTTTTTTAATATAACAATATCCAGTTTTATTTTTAAACTGCTGTATCATATTATACAAAAAGTTCTTCTTTTTCACATTTGGTCAATGTGGTTCCATGTTTGGCTGATGAGCCCAAGCCAAGTCAGCACAAACGCTGTTACCATTGTGTATTAGGGAATGTCCTGGCATTTTTGCATGTTTTCAGAATCACTGACTTCTGAATGTTTCTGTGTATGTTTGTGTTGAGTCTTAATTGTACCAAGTGTGGTGTGAATGTTATTGGTGTAAGGCCTGTGGCTGATATGATGAGGGGGAAAATGATGCCTTTTTATTTCTGTTGGAAGGTATGTGTATTTGGAGATTTTTTCTGTGTATTTCGTTTGGATGTTTGTGTCGTTGGGGACAGCCATATCAATTAGATAGGTGACTTTGCCTTTCTTGCACTGAAAAGTAATATCGGGTCTATCTGCGGAGACTGTTTTATCTGTATGGATACTGATGTCCCAGTAGAGCTTGTAATCTTTATTTTTAAGTATCGATGCTGGTCTGTATTTGTAGTAGGAATCTCTATTTTCTATGGCTAGTGCTTGATGAACTACTTTTGCAGCTGAGTCATGCCTGGCTGTGTATTCCGTTCTGGCCAATATTTTACATCCGTTTGTTATGTGTTCGATCGCTTCTTTTTGCTGGTGGCATTTCCTGCATCTGTCTTCAGTAATAGTTGGGTCTTTGATGATATACTTTTGGTAGTTTCTGGTTAATACGACTTTATTCTGGATGGCAAGTAAGAAGCCTTCTGTTTCAGGGAATAACTGCCCATCCTGTAACCAGGTGTATGATTGTTTTTTATTTACGTGGTCTTGTTCTACGTAGTATCTGTGTTTTCCGTGGAGTATTTTTTCTGACCACGTTTTACATCTTTTCCTGTTGTAATTGGGTGTGTCTGCTGGCTGGTCTGCTCGGGATAAGTCGATAGGTGTGTAGTTTTTGTCTGCTTTCACTGTTGCCGTATGGAGGCTGGTTTGCTTGCTGTGAAAGAATTTCCTAAGTGTTTGTTTTGTGTGTACTGATCTGATGTCTATGATTCCTCTTCCCCCTGCCTTTCTCTTGATGATGTTTTCTTTGCATGCGTTGGGGTGTCATTTCCTGTATTTGGTGAATTCAGAACGTATAAGTATGTCAATGTTTTCTATGTCTGTTTGTGACTATTTGATGATACCAAATGAATATGTTAGTATAGGTATAGCGAACGTGTTGTTGGCTTTAGTGGGATATTTGGAGTTGAGTTTTGTTTGTAAAAGTTTCGTGAGTGTTTTTGAATTCGGTTCTGAGCTTTGTTTTCATGTGAGTGTGGTTGAGTTTTGTGCTTTGTTGGAAGCCTAGATACCATATTTGTACGTTTATTTGTCAAGCATGTTATCGAGTGTTTCGTTGTTGATGGTTTCTGTCTCATGGTGGCCTTTCAATTGGCCTTTGTTGATGTGGAGCACTTTGCATTTACTTATGCCAAATGCCATATTGATATCTAAGGTGAATATTTCTGTGATTTTGAGGAGTTCTTTCAGCTGTGTTTTTGTGGCAGCGTAAAGTTTTATGTCATCCATATATAGGAGATAGTTTATTTTATATTTGTTCACTTTTTGGTGTCTGATGTTGAAGCCATGGTCTGTTTTGTTTAGTGTATTTGAGAGTGGATTGAGACAGAGGCAAAACCATAGAGCGCTGAGCGAGTCTCCCTGAAATATACCCCGTCTCATGTACAGCTCTTCTGTTTGTAATATCATGTTATTATTACTATTATTTTAGTATTAAAATAGTAATAATTAATACGTCTCTGTTATCTAAATCATAATTTTATTGTAAAATAGGCAGTATTTCTTTAAAATCACTTTTTCATGTTATATTTAAGATAAAATATTGAAGAGAAATAAAGAGAATAGAGAAAAAGTGAAAAAAAAATTGAATTTTTCGTAACGAAAAAATTTAAAAATAAGATAGTTTTTTTTTTCTATGTTCTTTATTCTTCCTTCTAACTATCTTAAAGAACCTAAAATTTTGCATTTTTTTTTTAAAAAGCTTCCTGGGACCCTTAACACAAGGAAAATCCATAAAAAGATTTGGACTAAAATGCGAATTTTGACCATTCCCCCTAATATTCTTTAATAAAATTTGGCACACTATTTTGTTTATATAAAAGCTATATTTTTCTATAATTTGCAGCCGTAATATCGAATTGAGAAAACTAGCTTACATTATATTAGTACTGTTTCAAAGTAGTTTTTTTTTATTGGTCTAGCACACGTGCTGCAGGGAAGTCCCTAAAGCGCTCCAGGAGCGGTAAGTGTGCGGAAAAAGCGATTCACGTTGTTCTTGAATCGCTGTAAATTGTACTCGGTGGGAACACAGCGCTGGGCAAATTATTCCAAAGGTATGATGTTCTCCATATAAAAGACTGCTTGAAGAGCGTTGTACGTGGAGTAACCAGCTAAACCTCATACGGATGTGAAGCACTAGCGCGACGTGTATTTCTAACATGCACCGCTTTGGGAGGAATTAAGCGGGCTACATCCTTCGAACACTTTCCATGAAAATACTTGTAGAACAAGTGTAAAGAACTGACAGTAGTTGTGGGGTGTAAAGCTTTCTGGTTTGAAATAATATTCCCAACTTTTGAGAAGCTCTCCTTGTTATGCCTGCAACATGTTCATGCCAGGATATATTTGCTTCCAAATTAACGCCCAACAACTTGAGCGACGATGGTAGGGGAATGGCGTGCCCCGACATAACTATGTCGGGTTCAGCAACGTTAACTTTTTTAGAAAAAACTGCCGCCTGGGTTTTTGTAGCGTTAAATTCCACTTGGTTACTGTCACCCCAAGATAGAACCTCTTTCAGGTTTTTGTTAAGTTGAACGACCTCCTGCTGTCTGCGGATATTCGCCTGAGCAGCCGATGTCCGAGCGTTCAAGGTGAATGAAGAGACAAGCGTACTGTCATCTGCAAAGCTGTAGATTGGATTCCCGGTCTTTTCCAGCAGATCGTTAATGTAAATGAGAAAGAGAGTAGGAGACAGTATGGAGCCCTGGGGCACATCGGCGTTGATAGTGAAGGTTTTAGAAAGAAATCTGTCGACCGCCACTCGCAAAGAACGCTCTCCGAGGAAACATGAGAGCCACAAACAGAACCTTTCAGACATACCATAAGAGCGTAACTTAGCCAATAGTCCATCGTGCCAAATACGGTCGAATGCCTTGGATATGTCAAGAGCAACCGCTCGAGATTCTCCAAAGTGTTCAATTGTGTTGTTCCAAACATGTGTTACATAAGTCAGAAGATCTCCTGTTGATCTATGTTTACGAAAACCATATTGGTGATCGCTAATAATATTGAATCGTTCAAGATATTTTAGAAGATGCTCGTTGATAACCTTTTCCATGACTTTCGATATTATTGAAAGCAGTGCGACTGGTCGGTAGTTATTTGGCAAGGTCTTCTTGCCTTTTTTAGGTATCGGCTGAACCGTGGCACATTTCCAGCAGGACGGAAATATTCTCTTTCTGTAGGATGGGTTAAAAAGTCTACAGAAAACTGGTGTTAGTTCCCTTGCACAGTTTTTGAGAACTATGGCAGGTATTCCGTCAGCGCCAGTTGGTTTCCAAGCTATACCCAAAATTTCCAAAAATCGTGAAAATTTTACAGCATTTGCCTCCACCAATATCACTATTTGGACCAATAATAAAAGAGAAAGTACGTGTTTATTGCCATAACTGTTCAGCTTCTATTTCTTCTGAAAATTAACGTTTAATCATACATATAGACAAATAAACTTATTATCGGCGTTTTAGCTCCTACTGGATTATAAAATATCCTCTATAAAATCTACATTTTACTACATTGAGAAAAATATCTCGAAATCGTAAAATTTAACTTTTAGATTAAACGATTTTGGGATTAGTTCTAACGAGAAATTCATTACTTTCCAATTCCACTTTGTACACGCCAATAAAGTCGTTCAATCCCCGACTAAAATTCGAAATTTCCCATTTTACATTTCCCAAATATTGAAATATCTGAAAGGCTTATTGAGCCTGCTTTCGGATATATTTTGAATGAAACAACGGAAAGCGTTAAGAAATTTCGTTAATGGATCCAATTCACCTTTAATTTATGGCATACAAATATTGTTTGGCAGAGTAAATCACAGCATAAAGAAAACAACTCTGTTGTTTCAGAAGTAGTTTTTGTTTACACTTTATATAATATGTAAATAATTGAAAGGAATATAAAAAAAAATTAACATTAGTTTTAAAATTAAGCTTCCAAAAATTAGTGTACCCAATTTAGTGAGGTTCTCAAAAGTCGAAAACTCTTTTTTTTTATGGGTTTAGCACACGTGCTGCAGGGAAGTCCCTAAAGAGCTTTAAGAGCGGCATGCGTGAGGAAAAAGCGATTCGCGTTGTTCTTGAATCGCTGTAAGTTGTACTCGGTGTGTACTTTGTTGACAACTAGCCTGTTACTACCACTTTACCCGGAATAATATGTAATTGGTATATTATTATTCATGAAAATCGATCCTATTTAAATATTTTTCTGCACTATTTAACCTTATCTTTACCTCATGTTTATATGGCCATCGACACTTATTTCTGGTGTATAAATACAGGTTATAAAAAAAAAATATTATTTTCAATAGTATATGGTACTTCTGAAACGCTTTGCTTATGGTTCTTGTGTTTCCTCAAAGAGCGTTTTTTACGAGTAACAGTCGATGGATTTTTTTCTAAGACCTTCCCTATCAACACCGGTATGTCCCAAGGCTTTATACTCTCTTTTAACTCGGTTACTCATTTATATTAATGATCGGTTGGACAGAACCAAGGATCCAATCTATAGCTTTGTAGATGATAGTATTCTTATTTCTCTGAACGCTCGAATTACTCATGACCCGCAGACAGCAGGAAGAAATTTTATCTTGGGATGACAGAAACTAAGTAATATTTAACGCTATAAAAAGCCAGGCGTTTTTTTTTAAGTTAATGTTGCTAAACCCGACGTAGGTATGTCGGGACAGTCTATTCCTCTGGCATTGTCACTCAATTTGCTGGGCGTTAATTTTGGAGCAAATATATCTTGGCATGAACATGTCGCATTCATAGCAAAGAAAGCTTCTTGAAAGCTCGGAATATTATTTCAAATTAGAAAGCTTTATACTCCACAAATGCTTAAATTCGACCAACGATGGAATACTGCTCCCAAACAGACACTGTATTTGTTGGATTCTGTTCAGAAAACAGTTGTTCGCCTGATTTGAGACCTAGAACTCACCAGTAACTTTGATTTCTTGGAACACAGAAAAATGGTTGGCGACTTTTCATAATAATTTTGATGGAAAATGTTCGATGGATGTAGTTCGCTCTATATATTCATTTTGGTAAGGGCAATTAAATAGAAATGTTAGATTATTTCTTCTTCTAACTAATATACGAGTAAATAAAGAACTTCCTGGCGTAAAATGTCAGTAAATCTGTGCTTTCACTTACTGTAGTTACTTCTGATATAAAAAATTAGTAAAAGTGCAGAAAAAAAGATCTGTTCATTAGTATTTAAAAAGTAATAAAATGCCTTAGCGTCGATTCCCAAATTCTTGTGGAGAGAGGGATGCCGACAATGATAATCGACCAGTCTTAAATCTTCTCTACTTCTACGATTATGACAATTAAAATCCCAACACCAATTTTTGTTTTGTTTAGATTTTCGTGAAAAACAATCAAAACTGAAATTTTTTTAGAAATAAAAAACTTTCATAAAGGTATTGGATATTGTTTTCTTGGTAAAATAAATTTGTAGATCACTTCTTACACTTCTCGACAATTTGCAAATTCGAAAGTTATTTGTATCTGCAAAATTATTATTATTACAACAGTCAAGCTGAGAAAATAACATTAACTTAATCAAACACTACAACTTCAGTTTTTAACACAATGAAATCGAATTTAGGTCATTTTTTAGTGTTTCGTACGGAACACTTATTAGATGACTTCGGTGTCTATCCGTCTGTCTGTCCGTCTCTCTCTCCGTCTGTCTGTCCATCTGTCTGTCTGCCTGTATGTCTGTCTGCCTGTTTGTCCGTCTGTCTGTCCGTCTGTCACACCCGATTTTCTCCGAAACTATTTGTCATAGAAAGTTGAAATTTGGTAATAATATAGGAATTAATGGCCTCATCAGAGCCATGTAGTTTTGAAAGTTAAATTTTTACTTAAGGGGTTAGTTTTGGGAGGTGAAATCGGAAGTAAAAAAAAATGTTTACTTGGTCATCGAGTGTGGTGTCAAATGAAAGCTTGTGGAAACACGAGTAAAAAATATACATATAACGTAATACTTGCGCGCACTTTACTTTGTATTATTTTTAAAAAATCGCGAAAAATCGCTGTTCCCCCACTTATCTTAAAAAGTACTGATCAAAAAATGTTTTAAACATTCTGGAATATTCCCCACGGGATGTATATTGAACGAAAATTATCGCGAGTGCATTACCTTTAATAATTTATCTGGTATATATAAAAAAACAAAAATTTCAAGGTCATCAGTTTTCAGTAAAGATTGGATTGGGGTGTGTTTTTGTGAAGTCACTGATCATTTTATACCTCCGTAACAAAATTTTTTATTTTAAAAGCAATCAACGTATAGAACACTAATTGCGAAAGTTCAACTTGCACTTGACCAGTTATTTTGAATAAATTTTAGTGTAAATGTCTTTGGATAGAACAGCTATAATAAATGATCTATGTTTTTAATTTTCTAAACTAACCCGGTTTTACTGAGGAAATCAAAAAATTTAAAATCTCTCAAAAGTGAATAAGGTTCGGTAGAAAAATGAAATAATTCAATGAGGTTTCTAATTAAGAGCAACATCATTTTACAATACTGTTAACAAAATAGTGCGGAGACGATGTTGATAGCAACCAGAATTTAGTAGAATTACTAATATCAAACAAAATAGATAATTAATCGGTCATATTTTGGTTGCTATAAACATTTTCTCTACGGTCTCTTGTTTAGCGTATTTTAAAATGGTGTCCTTCCTTAATTACAAATGGGAATTGTTGCCAGGTAATGTAATTATTCGGGTTAGTTCAGTATATTTTCAAGCCTGGATCGTCTATAAAAATTACGAGAATGAAAAAAGGTGTTTTTGATAGAGGATGGTAATAGAGGTAGAAAATTTATTGCTTAGAGATCTTTTTGATATTGGACTTATTTAAAATTAGTTAGATGATAAAAAAAAATGCTTATGGATAGTATCTAATATTATCGGTTTTCTAGATTCAATCGTTTTAATGCTAAAGTTATTCAAAGTTTAGTATTCGCACAATTTTAAATTGTAAAATTTGAAGATATCAGTTAAAAGAAATATGATTACTTCATTAGATAGCGCACTTGAACTTTTAAAAGAAATGTCATTTTTAGGACCATCGGAAAATGTTGCCTCGAAAAACTGAATTAAAGCAAAACATGATCCATTTGCAAAGGTAATTATTACAGAAACTATTAATATTTGACATAAGGAATAGTACAAAAAAAATTCAAAAAATTAAAATATACAGAATATTCAAATAAAAAAGTATGTTGTGTTGTTTTCCTATGCAAAATAAGTGTTTGTTTTAACTATAATATTATATCGAATTCCAATTTAGGTTCTAAAACTGTAATCAATGGTGAACTATGGAAGAGTGAAGCCTTGAAGCCCCTCCGCTCTTATGAGTTTAGAAAAAATATCCTGTCACTCCTTAAAAGTCGGTCTTTTTTATTACTACTCCATAGGGTTCCCTTCTTTTTGTCCTAAAAAAGACGCCCTTAGAATCGTCTGTCCGCCTTGGCTCTTACATTCTGGCTATATACATATATATATATATATATATATATATATATATATATATATATATATATATATATATATATATATATATATATATATATATATATATATATATATATATATATATGTATATATATATATATATATATATATATATATATATATATATATATATATATATATATATATATATATATATATATATATATATGAGATAGAAAGTATTTTTTTTTGAAGAATTACTGGTCAGTCAATAAGTTTTGAAAGCGGAAATGAAATAAGATAAATTAATGAGTCGAAATACATTTACTCTTCAATATAATATCTTTTAAGCTCAATATATTTTTTCCAGCGATATTCCTATTCATTTACCCCAACTCTAAAGTGGTTTCACGGAAGACAATTAAAATACCCAGGTATGGATGCTATCACCTCATTATTTGTTGAAAAATGCTTTCCACATAGAAATCTTTTGGGGTCTTGGAACAGATGGAAGTCAGATGGAGCCAGATCTGGTGAATAGGGTGGATGTTCCAACAATTCGTACTTTAATCCGACCAGTTTTGCTGTTGCTAAAGCATCTCTGTGAGCAGGTGCATTGTCAAGATGAAAGATGATTTTTTTTTCTTCTGCAAACCGGGCCTTTTCTCACGAATATTCTCATCCAGCTGGTTCAAAAGGTTACAATAAAGTCTCCTGTGATTCTTTTACTGGTTTGAAGGTAATCAATTAACAAAATTCTTTTTGCATATCAGAAAACTGGTGCTATAATTTCTTTGGAAGACTTTGACCACTTTGGCCGTTGTGGAGCTGAACAACCCGACTCAGTCCACTGTGCGGTTTGTTGTTACAGTTCAGGATACTGGTAAATCCAAGTCTCATCCATAGTTACAAATCGACGCACAAAATCTTATATTCTTTGTGAAACAAGCCAAATGTTTAGAAAGTTTCTCTTAAGTGCATTTTTATTCCGATGTTAGCAAATGTCCCACTCATCTTGTGAATAACTTTTTCATACCCAAAATATTACTTAAGATCTCATGTACTGATCCATGTGAGATGCATATAGCCCCAGCTAAATCATCCACGGTTAATCGACGGTCTTCCATTACATCTTGTACTTGTACAATAGTTTCTTCAGTTGTTGAAGTCTTTGGACGTGTTGAACGTGGCTCATCATTGCCGCTTGTATGACCACGTTTAAAATCTAGAGTCCATCTATGAACAGTTAGAAACGAAGAAGCAGACTCCTTTACCACTTTTACTAACTTTGCCAATAAACCTTTAAAAAAAAAAAATATTACTGCACGATATTCGATTTTTTCCATTTTTAAAAAATACTCAGGCCAGCTGATAAACGTTGAATGACTTGACAGATCGACTTAAAATTTAGAGTGTGTTCATATGCCAGATGACGCTTCAAAATGGTGTTCAGTATTTGGTTCAAGTGATGCTCCATAGGTGTCGCTTTCAAAACTTATTGACTGACCTGATATAAATATAAATTAAACTAATTTAAAATAATAAATTACATTTCTCGTTAGGACCAATTCTAAAAAGATTTAACCTAAAAGTTAGATTTTATGATTTCGAGATCTTTCTTAATGCGAAATAAATTTAGAATTTAGCGAGAAGTATTGTATAATCCAGGTGAGTTAATACGTCGATAAAAATGTGTATATCGTTTAAGCTAGGACAGCTAAAGGTGATTCTCATATTAACGATATTTTTTTTAAATATAAGGAAAAATGCTACGATATATTAGGGTCAGGCGTAAAGGATTTTTATTTAATCCTTTTCATTTAGAAAACCTGTAAAAAGTTAATAATTATATAGCTTAAAAAATTATAAATAGATTTTGAGTAGCTTTTCAATTTTTGTAAGTACAGGGTGAGTCAACGATAGAGTAAAGTTCATTATCTCATTTGTTTCGGGAATTACGAAAAAATGTTAAATACAATAGTTTTAGGGAATGTTAAGGTGCACAGTTTAAAATTATTTTTGAGTATACAGGGTACTTCCAAAAAGTGTAGCCGATATACCATATGTTTTTTTAATTGGAATCTCCTATTTTCTAAATTATTTTTAAATTCTGCGTAAAAAAAAAACTTTTTTGTTAATAATGTTATATACATATAGTTTTTCTAATATTTCAATTTTTTTTTAAAAAATACTAGTTTTCAGTTTTGTAAAAAAATTGCCAGTAGCGCCATTGTTTCTGAAGGTGGAATACTCATAATTGGTACGAGCATTCTATAGAGATGAAAGAAAAGATATACGTAAAGAAATTTGAGTTAGATGCTGCAGGGTGTTCAAAATAAATTTATGCATTTCGACTACTTTAAATTGAAAAAAATCTCAAATTTTTTAAATGGCACACCTTGTATATTATTATTTTTTCTGATAGATTTTACATAACCCTTCAACTTTTATTAAGTATGTCATATACCCATTTCTAATAGTTTTCGATTTATTTTGAATTTTTCTATTTTTATCCTTGTTTTTAATACACTTACGCTGTAACATCATAGTTGCCAAGACAAAACAAAAATGTAGGCATTATCAAATTTTGACATGCCTATTAAGCAAGTAAAAATAGTTCAAATTATTGTAGTAAGTGATGTATAAAGGTAATAGTTATGGATTTTCCTAAAAATGAATTAATTGATATGGTTTATATACTGGGCGAGGCGGGAAAAAATTGTTTTTTGGCAATAAGGCTTTACGGAGCGAAGAACCCTAATATACGTATACCATCTAGAAAATCTTTTCAATGCTTAATGGAACGGTTTGATCGTAGTGGTAGCGTTGAGTATACGAAACGGAAAGTAGTAAACCAGAATGCTACCAATGAGGAAAAAGAAATGGAGATTTTACTTCATGTTGAAGATAATTCCCAGATCAGCAGCCATCAACTAGTTGACTTATCTGACACATCTACGGCTGATCGCATCACGAGAAAATACAAGTATCATCCCTTTCATATGGAACTACACCAAGAACTTTAAGGTCGTGATTTTAAGCGACAATAGAGGCCGATCCAAATTTTTTATCCAAAATAATGTTTTTTGATGAAGCTACTTTTCGCAGTAATGGAGCAGTTAACAGCCATAACATGCATTATTATTCAACAGTTAATCCATTTAGGGTCCGGGAAGTTCAAAACCAAAACCATTGGTCGCTTAATGTATGGTGTGGAATATTAAATTTTCGAGTTATTGGTCCATATTTTTTCCGCGATCCGCCTAATGGGCCTAGATATCTATTTTTTTTGCAAAACGAATTACCCCAGCTTCTTGAAGAAGTTGATAACTTTGAAAGGGAACTAATGTGGATTCAACACGACGAAGCTCCTGCTCATTACCACCGGAAAGTTCGGGAATTTTTAAACGATCGTTACCCACAAAAATGGACCGGTAGGGATGGATTCATTCAGTGGCCCCCTCGATCATGTTACTTAACACTTTTAGACTTGTTTTTGTGGGGCTACGGTAAAGCTCGTGTCTATGTGAATCCTCCTAAAACACCAGTAGATATGAAAAATAGGTTACGGGATGCGTGTAGGACAATAACGCCCTTTATGCTAAGGAAAGTGAAGGAAAATATAGTAAAACGACTAAACATGTGTATTCAAGTAGACGGGCATATTTTTGAACATTTATTATGTCATAATAATTAATCATTAGATAAGTTAAACTATATTAAAATTATTATTTACTATTTGTTTATGTTTTCACATTAGCGTAAGTGTATTAAAAATAAGAGTAAAAATTGAAAAATTCATAATAAATCGAATGCTATTAGAAATAGGTATATGACATACTTAATAAAAGTTGGAGGGTTTTGTAAAATCTATAAGAAAAAATAATAATAAACAGGGTGTGCCATTTAAAAAATTTGAGATTTTTTAATTTAAAATAGTCGAAATGTATAAATTTATTTTGAACACCCTGTAGCATCTCATACAAATTTCTTTACACATGTCTTTTTTTTTCATCTCTATAGAACGTTCGTACCAATTATGAGTATTCCACCTTCAGAAACAATGGCGCTACTGGCAATTTTTTACAAAACTGAAAACTAGTATTTTTTTTTAAAAAAATTGAAATATTAGAAAAACTACTAGGTTTAGGTATATACCATTATTAATAAAAAAGTTATAAAATTTTACGCAGAATTTAAAAATAAATTAGAATTTTTTTAAAAAAAACATATGTTATATCGGCCACACTTTTTTGAAGTACCCTGTATACTCAAAAATAATTTTTAACTGTGCACCTTAACATTACCTAAAATATTGTAACTTTACTCTATCGTTGACTCACCCTGTATATACTTTCTTCCCATTTGGCAATTTTAGAAGATTTTTCGAGTTTTCCAAAATAAACCTCAGTTTCTCATTCGATTTCTTCATTTGAGCCAGATCTGGTGAATACGGCGGATGGGAAAGCAATTCACAGCCCAATTGGTCCAATTTCACCATCAATTTTATGAACTGCTGGTGAAACAACACTTTTTTCTTCGCTAAAAGCGGCCTTTTTCTTAATATCACCACTTAAACGGTCCAATAAACTAACGTAATAGTCTCCGGTGACAGTCGATCAGTATTATTCAATGTGTATCCCAAAAAATACTTGCCAGAACCTTTGCACCTGATGTTCGTTTTTTGGACCCTTCGGTCGGTTTTCATGCGATTCAAGTCATTCTGTGGATTGACTGTTGGACTCGTTTTTTTCATTTTCTTTATTGACTTACAAGAAAGGCTTCTTACTTCTATTAAATGAACGTTGTCCTGACATGGTGAGAAAGCATACTTATTCCAACTTAACCTAAGTATTTACTATAGTGTTTCTAATCTAAATTTAACCTAGGAAATGTGTTTTTTAATATAATTATCACTTAACCTAACTTACCTAACCTTAATAGGATTATGACCTAACGTAATCTAGGGCCTACGCTAACTTAACCTAGTTTTATATTCTTCTGTCATGGTGGGTTGGGGGGGGGGCCATCGTCTTCGTCTGAGGGTCTCGGGAAATGGTTGCGGGCATGGGGAAGGGTGAAGAAGGCGTTTACGATGATTGGATTGAGATGCTGGGATACCTTTGGTTAGAACTTCATTTGAGTTTGCCTCATGTGTCTCTTTATAGTTGGCACACTGAGGTCCTTGTGTAATTGGTTATTTCGCATGGGGTTCCTGTGATCATCCTCACGGCCTTGTTCTGCACTGCCTGGACTTTGCTCTTCTTGTCTTTAAGAGCTTGCACCATGTGGGGCAGGAGTAAGTAAGGCCTGCCTTCACAATTGTGTATTGTAGACCATAAGCTTAGTTTTGGTAGGCAACTTGTTGGAGCGATTTATAACTGAGTATAATTTGCCCAGCAGTTTCTTAGCTTTATTGGTGGCAGTGCAAACTTGGTTTTTCCAGAGGAACTGTTTGTCGTACTAGATTTCCAGGTACTTGATGGTGTTTGCTCATTGGATGAGGTAGCTCTGTAGTTGGAGGTGGACATGGGAGGTTCTGTTGCCCTTGAAACGATGGCTTGGGTCTTGTTCAGCTTGATCCTCCTGTGGTTAAACCAAGAGTCAAGGTTGTCCAGGTGGCGTTGGAGTATCCTAGTAATGATTCGGCTGCTTCTACAAGATTGAGTGACAATAGCGGTGTCATGAGCATAAAGGAGGACGTTAGTTTGAGAATGTCGGCAGTAAAAATATTGAAGAAGTGGGAAGAGAGGACGGAGTCTTGGGGTTCCGGCTCTGGCGGGCTCGACCTCGGAGATAGCTGTTTCTACTCTGTCCTGAAGGTTTCGTCGCGGTCATTTAGATGGCGGATTTTTTTTGTGTTTTTTGGAGTTTCTCGCAGTATTTTTTCCCATCAAAAAACAATGGTTAATCAATATACGAATTTTTTTTTGTTCCATCGTTTTGCAAAAATCAAAAGGACGTCACTCAAACAGCTATATCTCGCAAATTAATAAACGATGATAAACGAAATGTCATGAAATTTTTTCACGAATCTTTTGAGAGTTGACCCTAACTGAAAAACATATGGTTTTTTACTTATGCTAATTCTCGTAATAAGTTGGAGAGAAATTGAAACGATTAAAAAAATCATATATTTCAAAATTTAATATTTCAGAAATTGATGCACAAAATTTTTCTTTAAAAAATGAAAAACTATTTTATTGACTGCTAAATGTTTATTTATGCTTTGCGGTAAACTCTTTTACCACGGTTCTATGAGGGTATAATATATATCTTACTTTGTTAATTGATAAAACTGTAAACCTTTGATTATCAAACACTTATTTCTAAATTCTACATCCATTGAGCTTCCAGAAAAATCCCGAAATTGTAAAATATGACTTTTCGGTGAAATCGTTTGGGAATTAGTCCTAAAGGGAAAGTTATTAATTTTCAATCTCATTATGTACAAATGCCAGTAGAGCTGTTCTATCTTTTTCTGATACTTGAAATTTCATATTTTAAATGAACTCAATTTAAATTTATATTAGTTCATTAAGGCCACAATAAAACTGTTATCAATTAACCATCGTAGTTTCAACAACGCGTCACCTTTTTTCGATGTTTTGATCCACCTTGGTTCATAAAATATTTACCTACCTAAAATATTTAAATTCTAAAATTTAGCTATTAGATTAAAGGATCTTGAGACTAGTCTTAAGGAAAATATATTAATTTCTAAGCTTATGTTACTAAATAATTTATTTTACATTACATGGGCTTGCTTTTATTTGAGGCCTTTAAAAATCTTATTGAGCCTGCTTTCAAATATTTTTTGACAAAACAAGGGAGAACGTTAAGAAACTTCGCTAACGGACCCAATTTATCTTTAAATTATGTATACAAAAAATAAATCTCTGCTTAAAGAAGAAAACTTTATTGTATTGGCATTTCAAAAAGCCCACAAACCAACCTTTTCATAAAAATGACATTTATTCATATTGATATTTAAAATGTTGCCGTATTCCCCGGGATTGCCTTTCTTCCTTGCTCTCGTTCTTGATATCCTTGGTTGGTTTTTGGCACAAGCCATTAAAAATTTCTTTCAGAATTTTCCACACATTATAGGTTTCAAGTTAGTTCAGGTTAGCCTAATTTTATTAACACCTGTAAAAGCACTGTTTATTTGCAGGTCTTTAAGTTTATTAGCGTTTCTGTTTCTTATTTCTGCCTTATTTCTAGTGTTTTTGAGTTTGATGATTAGATCAGCAACAAACATGGTCAAATCTAATGTCTGCTCTAGAGCAAGTTGAAACTCCTGTAACGGTATTTCTATGAAGATTGTTTATTAAATTAAAATCGATTTGGGCTCTGACTAGATTTTAACCATTGATTGCTTAACGGGAATTCCAGGTATAAAGACGTCTTTTTTGAAGCTTAAACCATGTATTTGTTACGATAAGTCTCTCGCCTCTATTATTTTTCTCGCTTAGACTGTAGTTTCCCACGACCTTGTTTTAACCTCGCGCTGACTTCGGTCTTCTTTAGTTACCTTAAGGTATTTCTTACGAGAAGACAGAGAGAGCATTATGTGAGAGAAAGATGCGAAATAATTTGGTTTTCAAAGTAGAATGAATATGGCAACGTAGCTTCTCGCTAGCTTTTCGCTTGCTTCTCCTCGCACGCAATCATGGGTTATTTATAATAACCTCGATACTCTTACATGATATTCAATAAAAATGATGTTTAATTAAAAAGATACTTTGAATTATTTATGAAAAATATATAAATTATTAAGTAACATATTTATAACTAAATAAATGCCCGTACGAGGCACTCATTTATTCTAGTGTCTTTTAAAAGAAAGTACGAACAGTACGATGCATATATTAGTCCGGGAGCTCACGACCAAAATGTGACCTCATCGTGTGGCAGATAATAGTATCACTTTGTTAATTATGCCCCCCTTCGTCTCTCCAGGTAGTTTGAAGCCTCAAGTCTGGTTCCTGTTCCTGGAAATGCGCTTTAAAGCCGCAAGAAAAAGTTGGTGGACGAACCCATCGCTGAGTGGCAGATATTTTGGGTATAGCTTCATCTCTATGAAGCTATATATGACTGAAAAATGAATATCTGCTATGGATATTGGGTCAATCTAAAGGTATAACGGTCCAAAGTTGCAGAAAAAATGGACCCACCTGATCGAATGAAATTTGTTTTAATATGTTCGTTGAGGTTTATAGATACTAAAAATAATATTATCTGCCATGAAGTCTGGTTCTTTATTAAAATAAAATAAATTTTTTGCTGCAATAAAGCATAAATATTTTTGAAACGCTCGTGCCTATCCTATAACGCGCGATTAATATACATATTTATTTAATTTTCAGTACAATTTCGCTCTATATTTTATATTTAATCTTTAAATTTTGTTTATATTTATTATTTAAAATTTATATTCAAAATCCCCAGAACCTCTTTTAATATGTAATTACGAATATTTAAACAAATTTTTTTTTGGTAGCTATATTGGAAAGTATAATTGAAATTTTTGATTTTTAACATGACAGACAATAAGAATGATCCCAAAAAACCTCAAGAATTAAAATTTTAAACATTTAAAACATACAACAATTTTTGCCGCATTCGGTTAATGCTAATACAACATTGACTGAATACTCCTGTGTTCTTTTTAAACATTGAGCATTGCGGCTCCACTCTAGTGTACTTTATGGTTTTTTGGGTCGCAGAATCCAATCTGAAATTTGTTTTTTGAAAAAATGACCTATTAATTGTTATTAAAAATTTTTTAGGCAATGATCTAAAAAAAGGAATTTGATATAGTTTATTTTTATACTAGTGAAATCTAAATTTATTAAGCTTCACCCAAAATTTTTTAGATGAATTTCGACTCATTAAATACGAATTCAAAGTCTATTTTTGCAAAAACTTAACCTTTTTATTGTTATAAACAATTTATTACAAACAATTATGCTAATAAACAGAATTTCATAGAATTTATCGCCATAACAGCAAAATCTAAGCTTTTTACGACCTCTACCCAAGTTTTTTAGATGAATTTTGACCTGCTGCCTGAATTTCTAATCCATTTTTCCAATTTATTAAAATTAAGAGCTAACCAGTTTATTTATAAGCGATTAAATAAAAATATTTGTGTTAAATTCCCAAAGAAAAATTAATATAATTCTAATAAATTGTTAGTAATAATAAAATAATTGAGTTTTTGAAAAAATGAGCAGAGAATTTAAATTTACGGAGTTCAATAATATTATATTAAGTTATAGAAAAAAAATATTTATTTGTAACAAAAGTTAATAAATTTTTAGCAAAAATGGATTAGAAATTCGATTTTAACGTGTCAAAAAATATATGAACTCATGCATCACAGCTAGGTAATAATGCGAATAGGAAAAGCAATTTGTTTAAAACTTAAGCTTTGCAAATAAAAAAAAAATCTGCTGATAAAAGCAGGGACTGGACTTCATGGCACATATTCGGGATTTCACCTCGTATTTTTATATTCGAACACTGGTTCATTTATCTGCCGCTCTCGAATGAGTTCAGTTGGGTCCAAAAACTCTATAGGTTCAATAATTCATAGAAATTCAAAGAACCAGGATCTATGGCAAATAATATTTTTTCACTTCTTTTTCGGTCTCAAACTAACCATATTTCGAATATCTGCTACTCAGCGATGAGTTCATTTTTTAAGCTCATTTTTTTTAAGAAAAAAAAAGATTTACTCCCACAGGAACCAGTCTCCGTGGCAGATATTAAGGCTATAGTATCCTCATAACATATAAAACTGCCGTTTTGCGATGGATTCACCTACCTTCAATTTTTTGCAATTTTTCCGCTCCATAACGACGGCAGGAACCGGAATTTGGATCTATAAGTTGTATTTTTTGGTTCACTTTGTTGCTGCCGCTCTTCGTTGTTTATGAGCTCCCGGACTATATATGATTCAAAATTTGAAAGAACGCCCGCGTCTGTGCGAGCAGTCTTATTCAAGCTACGTTGCCACAGCGAAAATTCACTTCATAAAATTTAATAAAAATTAATATTTATCTAATATTTTTGCAACAACTAGGTGGTAAACTGCCTTCATATTTTAAGAAACAATAGCAAAGTATATATAATTTTTTTGTGACTTTTTACTTTTTAATGCACAAACGACAACAAAAATTTTAAGAAACGTATGCTTTTAATGGAAGAAAAAGTATATTATTTTATACGTGTTAAACATCTGAAACTTTTACAATTAATTATGGCAAAAAGGTGTGGTAAATCATTTTTATATTGAAGCAGTGAATACATGATGCTAAACTCCATTATTTCCCAAAATTTCAAGCAAAACTACTTTTAACAGTTAGTCGTAAGAAATATCTTAACATACAATTCAATATTTCATAAAATTCTTTAACTTAATTTTCGTATGCAGCATCTGCTGTTGGGGCGTACACTTGAACGATGTTGCGCTTGAAAGGTTGTCTTGTAGCTGTAGTAATATTATTTAAATATTGACTGGGGGCGAAATTCTTGATATATTTACGTTCCTTTGGGACGTAATTACGAAATCCGTTAAGGTAATTTCGGTCTACTTCTCTAAAGCTTTGGAATGAATTCAATGGAACAAACTCTGGTCAATTCTAATCAGCATGGAACACCTATACATCTTGTAAACCTTATCTGATACATACAGGAGTATGAGAACACAAATGGCGGAATTAAACTGAATAATTCTTTTTCCCTTTAACGTAGAAGCCGACGTCAGACAGACGTATTCTATCACCATTACTTTTTAACATTTATAGTGAACATATAATGAGGTCTGTTTTGGATGGCTGAAGTGGGAGTGTGACAATTGGTGGAAAAAACCTTAGATATGTGGATGATACTGTTATACTTGCATCGTCAATACAAGACCTAGAATGAATTATGGAGCGCCTTGAAATCACTAGCAGAAACTATGGATTGACAATTAATAGAGTGAAAACTAAAGTAATAATTGTTAGCCGTAATGAGGAACTGTCAAACATAAATGAACTTGCCAGTTTCACTGTTGTAGATCATTTCAACTATTTCGGATCCTAACTAAACTAAACTAAAAAATGATGGCTGTGAAGCGGAAGTAAGAAGACGTTTGGCTATGGCTAGAAACGAAACTCGACGATCAAGCTCATTAAGGTCTGGAAGGATCCGGCTGTCACAAAAAACACAAAGTTTAGATTGCTATCCAGCCTTATATTCCCCATAGCAACTTACGCATCGGAAACATGGACCATTAAACAAGCTGATAAAAGACGAATCGATGCGTTTGAGATGTGGGCATATCGAAGAATCCTCAGCGAATCATATATAGAACATCGTACTAATGTATCTATTCTGGAAAAGCTTAGTATAAATGATCGATTTCCAAATCAATCTGAAATATTTTGATCACATTATAAGGAAATTGGATGCTATGGAAAAGCTTGTAGTAACGGAGGTAGAAGATCAAGAGGATGGTCTCCAACAAGATGGTCTGACCAAGTAAAATCTCTTCTTGGTATGGGTATGCACGAGTCAACTCAGGTCGCGCAGGATCCAGATGCCTGGAGAATGACTGTTAAGGCAGCTACTGCCTAGTGCAGCAATGGATGAAAGTATTGAGAAAGAGAGAGAGAGAGAGAGAGTTTCAGTCTTCTTAAACACTTCCAGAATAATAGAAGTTTCTATGTTCCCTCGGATAAGTTCCGGTTCCAAGCTGTCTTAGCTCACTGATTCCAATGATATAACACCCATTCTGTTCGTATCCTTGATGAGATTATTCAGTATTTCTTACACAAAAAATTGTCGAATAATCTATGTAGCTAGTCAAAATTGATGTTCCTTTGGGAAATTCTTCGCATCCTCTACCAATTTAAGGGCTGCTCGGCACTGAGAGCCATTTCTTCAATTGTACTATCAATAGGGGGAAGAAATAGGAGTGATATTCCGTTGCTATCTTCTATTCTCAGCAGCTTCTACCATACCCTGTTTATAGCTGCTTATTCTGAGGCAGGCGCTATCCTTTCTTGTCAGTAGGATGGTTTTTTTTTTATGGGTCTAGCACACGTGATGCAGGGAAGTCCCTAAAGCGCTACGGGAGCGACACCTGTGCGGAAAAAGCGATTCACGTTGTTCTTGAATCGCTGTAAATTGTACTTGGTGGGAAACACAGTCCTGGGTAAGCCATTCCAAAGGGATGATGTTCTCCATATAAAAAAACTGCTTGAAAAGCGTTGTACGAGGAGTAACAAGCTGAACCTCATACGGATGTGAAGTATCAGCGCGATGTGTACTTCTAACATGCACTGCTCTGGAAGGAATTAAGCGGGCTACATCCTTCGAACACTTTCCATGAAAATACTTGTAGAATAAACTCAAGTCGCCAACCGGTTTTCGATGTTCCAGCGAATCAAGGTCGCCGGTCAGTTTTGGGTCTCCAATCAGACGAACAGAATCCAACAAATGCAGTGTGTGTTTGGGAGCGGAGCCCCAAACATGGGAGCAGTATTCCATAGTTGGTCGAATTTGAGCTTTGTAAAGAATTAATAGTTGTTGTGGAGTGTAAAACTTTCTGGTTCGAAATAATATTCCCAACTTTTGAGAAGCTCTCCTTGCTATACCTGCAACATGTTCATGCCAGGACATATTTGCTCCCAAATTAAGGCCCAACAAGTTGAGTGACGATGTTAGAGGAATGGAGTGACGATGCTAGGGGAATGGAGTGCCCCGACACAACTATGTCGGGTTCAGCAACGTTAACTTTTTTAGAAAAAACTGCCGCCTAGGTTTTTGTAGCGTTAAATTCAACTTGGTTACTGTCACCCCAAGATAGAATTTCTTCCAGGTCTTTGTTAAGTTGAATGACTTCCTGCTGTCTGCAGATATTCGCCTGAGCAGCCGATGTCCGAGCGTTCAAGGTGAATGAAGAGATACGTGTACTGTCATCTGCAAAGCTGTAGATTGGATTCTCGGTCTTTTCCAGCAGATCGTTAATGTAAATAAGAAAGAGAGTAGGAGACAGTATGGAGCCTTGGGGCACACCGGCGTTAACAGTAAAGGTGTTAGAAAGAAATCCGTCGACTGCGACTCGTAAAGAACGCTCTCTTCGTGCCAAACACGGTCGAATGCCTTGGATGGGTCAAGAGCAACCGCTCGAGATTCTCCGAAGTGTTCAATTGCGTTGTTCATCCTTTCTCTCATACCAGTCTCTTATCTACCACCTGCTAAAGCGTCTTCAATAGGTTACACGATACATCGAAGGGGAGATGAATGGGTATCTCCATTACCTTATTAATATGATAAACTTGTAAGCAATTAACTATCGTGGACTGAACGACAGATAAACATTTTATCGACATTTTAACTTATCCTGGATTATAAAATACTTATCCCTGAACTCTTAATTTATACCGCATTAAGGAATATCTCAAAATCGTAAAATCTAACTTTTAGATTAAATCATTTTGGGATTAGTCTTAATGAGAAATTCATTAATTTCCAATCCGCTTTTAACAAATAATATACGCGACAGAGTAAAGCCTCTAAATCCCCGATTGATATTTAAAATTCCCCATTTTAAATTACCTAAATATGCTTTCATTTGAGACATCTAAAAGGCTTATTGAGTCTGCTTTGAAATATCTTTTAAACGAAGGAGGGAGTTAAGAACTTTCGCTAATGGGCAGAATTCATCTTTAATTTATGCGTACAAACGATGTTTTATGATACAAGTTTCATCTTAGACATGCACTTTGAAACAGTTAAGAGCAAAATCTTTAGTACATTGTAAAATAGAAGGAATAATTTTTAAAAAAATTGATATTCTTGTCAGATAAGTATCAAAATTTAAAAAAAAACTTCAATTTTTTTGTCCCGACTGTTTAAAATTATGTCGTTTATTAATTAATATCAAAGTTAATTTCTAACATCAATTTTTTGGTGTCACTGTAGCGTGCGGTCTACCAAAAAATTTGAGACCTACCCTGCTATAACGTTGCTATACAATAATAATTGATAAGACGAATAATTTGTTATTAATAATGATTTTAATACGAATATATCCATAGACTCAAGAACTGCATTGAAAAAAACACGTTATAATCAGCCGCATTTTATCAAGCTATCTATTGCTCGCTAAACTGAAAACAAATTAATAACTTTCGGCCATAATTTATAATCTGTCACTTGTTGCTAGTAATTTTGCAGTGGGTTTTCAAAACAGTATTAAAAATGAGTAAAAATTTGTGAAATTGTAAAATTCCATTTGAAGTCCGAAAGATCATAATTGATTTGTGGAAAAATGGAAAATGGTACAGAAATATAGAAAAAATTGTCGACCACGCTCCGGTTGTCCCAAGAAACTGACTCCACGTGCAGAGGCCAGTATTGTTAGACAAACAATTATAGATCCTAAGAAAACTGCCCCAAAATTAACAGAAGAAGTACGGGATCTATTTTCGAAAAAGGTTTGTTCACAAACAGTGAGAATTTGTTCACATAGTGGCAGGCTACAAGGGGTGTGCAGCCAGGAAGAAGCCGTTAATTTCGGAAGCTAATCGCAAAAAGTGCTTGCTGAATTTTGTGAATCCTTAATCTTTAGTGATGAAACTAGAATTAACCTTGCTGGGTCTGATGGCGGAAATAAAGTTTGGAGAAAGAAGAATACCGCATTCGACAGTAAAAACACTTGTTCCACGGTGAGACAGGGGGTGGCAGTGTTTTGATTTGGGGATGCATGTCCGCTGGAGGGGTTGGAAATTTACACTTTATTAATGGTACCATGGATCAGCATGTTTATCTGAACATTTTGAGAGACAATTTAAGAGAAAGTGTCCAAAAATTAGCACTCGAAACAACATACATTTTCCAACAGGACAATGATCCGAAACATACCGCAAACTTGGTGCAAGAATAGATGATCCATAAGGTGCGACAGCAGCTTCATACATTTCCGCAATCACCCGATTTTAACCCCATCGAGCATTTATGGGAGGAACTTAAACGCAAACATAATGTTTCATGTAGAGAGGAATTAAAAAAAGGAATATTGAATTACTAGAAAGCTGGTTGCAAGCATGACAAAAAGATTACAGGAGATTATCAAGGTCAACGGCGGTCCCACTAAATATTAGTTTAAACGTCAAACTATTATTGGTAATTGTTAAGTGTATGGAGACTTTTTTGGCATTAATATTTTCTACATTTTTATAACAATGATGTAACTTCTAAATAAAATGTTCTGTAGTTGTTTTTAATACTAATCCTCGTTGGTTAAGTTTTAAATATTAATTTAAACATGTTTTTTCATAGTTCCAATTAATTAGTTAAACAGAACAGAAAAATAGTATAGAAAGCAGGTGGCGTATGGAGACTTTTTGGACTGACTGTATATCGTTTCGTCATGTTTGGAAAAGTTACACAATCGAAGGACTTATGGTGTCGTTTTGTGACTATAGCTGAAACGCGGATCCACCATTGCACCCCGGAAACAAAAGAGCAATCAAAACAGTGGGTTAGCGAAGGTGAAAGTGCTCTGAAAAAAGCGAAGGGTTTTATCAGCGAGAAATGTGATTGTAACGGTTTCTTGGACTTACGCATTTTGGTATCATCATAATTGACTATTTGAAAAAGCGCAAAACAGTGACTGGCTCTTATTACGGACCGTTTGCATAGTGAGTTAAAGCAAAAGCGCTCAAGATTAGCACGTAAAAAAGTGCCCCTTACGTTTTGTTTTTAAATTATAAAAACTAAAAGCGAAGCTGCTTAAGTCCTAAAATTTAATGTAGTGAAACCTGTGTTAATAGCCACCTATCATAAGCGGCCGCCTGTGGTAACGGACAGTATTAAACTTCCCGAAATCTATTGCATATAAATTCCCGTATACAAAAACCTGTTAAATACGGCCACTTGTATTAAAAGGCCACGGCCAGCTAAACCGAAATTTTTATGGCATATTTCCTTGGAAATTTACCTGGTAATAACAACTGGACTGGCCGAAGGTTTTTATGACACACTAATTATTTTTATAGGCCTTCAACCTTTTACTACTACTGTAACTGGGCAATTTATTCAAAGAAATACCCATTATTATTGATAAAATTATCTGGTTTAATTTTGAAGTTTTCTGTTTATTCCATTACTTTAAAGTTATCTTCAAATGACGTCAGAAATTATGACCAGATGACTCTATAAATTTGATAACAAAATAAAGAAAAAAAAAAATAGAAAAGCGCTGCTTTTCTTAAACAATGTTAGCTCCCATTCTAACGTCCCACTAGAAAATGTTAAGTTTTTTTGCCACCAAATATCACCTCATATTGTCAGCCTTTAGACCAAGGAATAATTCAAAATTTTAAGATGATATATAGAAAATTTTTAATCAAAAGGCTACTTACGTTTGTTGACAGTTATTGCGATTTTGAAAAATCTGAAAAAAGCATAAATTTAACGAATGCACTAATATGGATTACGACTGCGTGGAAAAATCTTGCTCCCGCTACAATTAAAAAATGTTTTTTCAAGGCCAGATTCTCCGATGTTGTTCCAAGAGATGCTACTTTTGACGAAGAAGACGAAATACCCCTTGCTCAGCTCTTTCCTTTAGTCCATGATAAAACTATAAACTTGGATGAGTTTGATTCCATTGATAGTGATGTGTGATGATAGTGAAGTTCAAACTTCAGTATTTCGGACATTGTTGAGGAACTGCGCGATACAGACCAAAAGTTTAACTCTGATTCAGACAGTGATGTGGACGAATGTGAAGCTCCAAAATCTACTTTGTCTAGTATGAGTGAAGTTTGTGCAAATTTAGGAGACATATAAAATATTTTTTGTGTAATTACAATGGTTAAATGACTATAGCTATTTCTCGAGTGTGAATGTGAATGTGAATCGGAGATCTTGAAATCAAAGCTAAAAAATTTTAAACAAACAACCGTTGAAACATACTTCAAAAAAGCTTAATAATACATATACATTTAAAAAAATCCATATTATGTATATATTACTATAGTGTATATACTGTACATTCAAAATATTTTTTATATTATTAAATCATTTTAACTTTTCAATCTGTGTGTATGCTAACTCTATTTAATAAAATAAAGAAAATGTTTAAAAATAGAAAAATATATGTCTTTTATTTATAGGGCGCAAAACCTGGGAATAACGACCACCTGTCTTAAACGGCCAATATTCTTAAATTTTTTTGTGGCCGCTTTTGACAGGTTTTACTGTATATTGTTTTATTAGAAATGAAATAAATTCTACCTGTTAAATTGCTAACACAAGGATAATAACCCACATACTTTCAATTTGAATTCCTAAGATGTGTTTAAAAATGTCTTAAATATTACTTTTAGATATTTTCTCATTTAATTAATATATATCTTTTTAATTAGTTTATTTCCAATAAGCCCAATGGAATTGATGTAAATATTTTAAATAAAAGGAAACTTACCTAATTCTAGGATCAAATCGAATATCTCCAGTGGTGCCAGATCTTCCACCTAATATGCACACGTGCGACGAGGGTTCTGCTACTACTTCTAAGTCTAGCGATTGATCAGGGAGCCACCATTCTCGCTCTTCAGTATTGATAGATACCTGTGGTTAAAATATTGTTTACAAAGTCTACTAAATCTCTATGAAATAGTAACTCAATTTGTTATGTTTTCTTTTTAAATACTTTTATATTTTTTTTTTATGGATGGCAGTATGCGTGTTGGTTCTAATTAATATTTTATATTGCAAAATAATCGTACTTCCTTACGAATTACAATTCTTCTGAAAAGCTGTTAACTCGCACTAATCGCTTCTCAACTTGACATTGTGTTAACACACCTTCGAGGGGTGCGCCGACAACAGCCTAGACTAGACCGAGAAGAGTAGAACCAATAACTAGAAGACCAAACCAGGGATCAGATCAAAGAGCAGACCAGGAGAAAGCAGCTCCAACCAAGACTTAATCCCGATCCTACGGCACCTATCTGGGACACGTGGTTCCCTACTTATAAATCACAGCACTAGTCCATCTTGCTAAGCTTATGTTTGTCCATGTTATTTTAGGATAGTTTGTGTTAAGTTTTGGTTATATTTAATCAGACATGAAGCGTCTCCTCATCCAGCGTTTGACAAACTACATTTGGCCTCTACTTAATTTTGGTGTCATTCGATTCAGTTCGCCGATATTTGGAAATTTGTCTGAATTAATTAACTGGCTTAAAGTGTAATTAATAGGTAATTTCCCATATACTTAACATTAAAACCTTGATCCCCTATCATTTGACTTAACTCGTTGAGATCTGTGAAATGAGGAGTTATATGCCCGTATTGGTTAAGCGGTTTAAAGCTGATTTTTACCTTAACTCATTTCTAAGATACTGTTTTACACTTAACTCAACGAACTCTAGTATATTAGTTTAAAATAGTATACAAACCGCCAGAAAATTGACGGTAGTGGATAAGGTTATGAGACTTCTAGACCAAATTAACATGTATTTTCTTATGGGTTTAAAATCTGCAAGTTTGGTGCCATTTTCGTACCCACTGTTGTGCTCGTACGCGACCGTGTAGTTGAAGTGTGTAGTTGTCTGTTGAGACAGAGTCGGTGTACGAGTGCGAGGTTAATGGTTCACAGTTGAGACATTGTTGGCTAGGGGATCTTAGGGCGTGATCTTGTAGGGAAACTGCGTGATGACGTCATGCTGTGATTGATTCAGCTTATTTTATCAAGTATTGGTACGCCTCGTCTTTAAATCAAATAAAATCAAATTTGATTTGATTTGAATTTTGGAATACTACTTACATCTTTGTTGAAAAGCTTCACGTCAAAACTGATAACATCGCTGATTGGTTCACCTTGAGGTGTGACATAATATACTAACAGTTGGCTTACTGGTGCCATCACAGATTTGACAACAAAGCTGCAACAAAAAAATTAAATTTAAATTAATACAATTAATTAACTGTTTGCAAAAAATACCACAACCTGATAAATCATACAAGTTCGGCTCACACAGATACCTAGTGGTATAGCTAATAAATGATGATGGTGCCTCATGTTGTTAGGTCAGTGATATTCATTGTCTTAGATGTTTCCTCATGGTTGGATATTAATGCAAATTTTTCATGCGATATGTTGCATTTAGTAATGTATTGTTTTTAGAGTATTTGACTGATACGCTTTGTTACGTGTGTGAACCTAAAAAACTCATTCACTGCTATGATCGTACATAGAAGGGCAGTTTCATTGTGTTATTGATATTTTGTTAGTGTACCGAGGCAAGGTTGTTACCAAGCGATGTGCAGTTCGTGGCAATCAAAACTGCATGCTATATACAAAGGTGGATTGAAAAGTCTTGTAAAAAATAAGGTAAATAACTTTTTTTTTGCAAAAACAAAAATATATTTCTCAACATCTCTAGCCATTGCAACGGCCGATGTGCAGACGCATTACCATGGTGAAGGAGCACGTTTTGCGCGCTAATCTTGGTCGCTTTTGCTTCAACTCACTATGCAATCGATTCAATAATATTGCATAATAAGAGTCAATCAATATTTTACCTTTTTCCAAATAGTCAATAACCTTATCTTCGGGGTGTAATGGTGAAACCACGTTTCGTCTATAGTCACAACACGATGCCAGAAGTCCTTCGGATTGTCCCACAACTTTTTGAAACACGATTTTGAAATGTCCTTTCTCGTGTGTTTTTGGTCTGGAGTCCACAAACACGACACCCTTCGCGCACTCAGGTTTTTACTGTTTAGAACGTCAGGCAGGATAGTATGTACCAGTTCATATGAGATGCCTACCATCTCAGTAATACCATGAAGCTTAATGCGACAATCTTCCATTACAATACTATGATTTTTATCGACTATTTCTTCAGAAGAAACCTCAAACGGGCGTCCTGATCGTGCAGCATCTGCAGTGCTTGTACAGCCATGTTTATATTGATTTAACTAGTAATAAATGTTCTTGGGTGCTGGTGCACAGTTCCCATAAACTTCCTTCTGTTCAGTGTCTATCCGAGACGCAGTCCTCTTTTTAAATAAAAATGAATGTTCACTGTACGATACTCGGCTTTATCCATTTCCACGAAACGTGTAACACCGACCCCTTATGTAGCTGCCAATAAATAACTCCGCGTTGCGTCCGTTTGAAACTTTCAACACGACCGTTACTAGAATCAAGCTTATCAACAGTCATGCTGCCCAACAAAATTTCCCTTCATTTTGTAGAAATTTACCAGCCTTATTAATCCACCCTCGTATTTAACCTTTAGCGTATACCGTGGGGTCCCAGTGACCCCTGACAATTTCGACGGCAGTTTACTGTAATTCAAAACTAGAAAATTGAACTTATTGTGCCATCTAGTATTAGTTTAGGGTACCCTTTTCCCGTCCGTGCCTTATTCGTTACTCGCCATGCGTCAGTGCGCCTTTGGCTTTTAAGTGAAGTTGACACTTCGATTCTTGGGGTCCGATTTACCCCAGGGTGCACGTTGCACAAAGACCAGAAGCTCGGAATTGCTAGTATTTTGAATAAAGATCGGCTTGCCGAAGGATTCAAAGAGCGCATTGTATTGGAGAAAAGAGTTCGGTGTCAATTGTGTGATCGAAAAGACGATCATAAAACAAGAGTCTGTCAGTCATGCGACCGGCTGGTGTGTTCCAATTACCAGGCAGTTATTTGCGAAACCTGCCTAGATATTTATTTATATTTTTAACTTTTTCTATATCCAAACCATAATTTAATACTTTTTTATTGCAAATTTTTTGATATTAAGCCAATAATTAAATATTATTCGTAAAAAATCGTTCCTTAACTTTTTCCAAAAATGTCAAATTTTGATTGTCGAAATAAATTTTTTGCTACATATACATAACACTATTTTTTTCTTCAAGTATTACATCTTAAGAGTAACACGTTAAATTAGATCAATATCTTGAAAATTGCACGAATTATGATTTTTTTTAGCAAAAACAGTTTTTTTTTCGTCGTTTTGCAAAAAAATGATATCAGTTTTTTTTCTCGTTTTTGCATTTAGGATCTTTTTTCTTTATTCAAAATGATATTTCACATTCTTAAACAAACTCGTTGCTTAAAATAATAGTTCAGGTTACTTAGTATCAATTTTAAGTCCAATAGTTTTGTTACAGCAGGCATTCTTGTTATTGGGGTTAGGTTGACCCCAGCGTGCACGTTATGTGGTTCTGTTGAAGTATGCACGCTAAGGGTTAAAATGTCTTTCTTATCTTTGATTGTTTGTTTTACCAAGTTAAAAAATCGCAATTTTCTGTAACTATATTTTTGGTTAGTTGGTTAGTAAAGGTATTATAGATGAATAGTGGACTGTCATCAATACTGTAGGAATGTCTAATTCTAAGATAGGACAAGTTCTGAACACTGTGATAGAGGTCCTCTTCTGTCTTGATCGGGTAAAGATGGAGATTGATATGCATGTTTTTTTTGTGTTCTAATATCCAGATTACACAGTTCTTCGTTTCAACTTTAATACTTTAAGGGAATAGAGAAGTACTGGAACAATTAGGATATTGGTGGCAGCCACTTTATTATGTCCTGAGAGTTTCGACGGCCAGAGATTTTGTAATATTTTCTTATGTGTGTCTGTATCTTATAATTACGCGTTCTCTGTCTGTTCACGATACCGCCCTATTTCGTGTTTGTTAACCGATTCCCCAATCTTGACTTCATATCAATAACTAGTGTGTATTTTACAACTATCTGAAGCGATTTGTTTAGGTCTCGTTTTGAAACTTCATAATTTAGATAGTCCATATAAATAAATATGTGACATTCTATCGGTAATTTTCTGTTGGATCACATTTATACTCTGGGTTTGGCGTAAAGCAACTGACAGAGGAAGCAGCAAAATTAGGCTTAAGGAGTCCCCTTGTAATTCTATTCCATTAAAAGTCACTGGTCCATTTTCAACCTTTTTTAAATCTCAGACCTTTTAACCTCCATGCTGCTCCTTGATTTCTTGAAGAGCAGGTTCAATTATCTTGAGTCATCTGTTATAGATAATACGATCGCATATTGAATAACAAATGTTTAGGCTTGTTATCCATTTATAGTTTTTGGGTTTGGCTAAGTCGCATTTTGAACCCCATTTAACCAACTACTGTCTGTAGTAGGTTGCAAAGCAGTTTACTGAGGGGATATCTCCAGTTTTAGCATGTCAGTTTCATAAATTACGAGTAGATTCTAGAATATATCAACTTATTTGACGGACAATAATGTTATAACGTTGGGTAAACTGTCGTTCAGTTATTATACATTTAATCATGTACTGAATAGGAGAAACTTCTCGAATTTTCTTGAGACATATTTTACATGTCTGTTATTTTCTTTTATTCAATAACTTGCACCATTGTGTTGTGAATGTGGCAATAGGCATCGTTCTTTAGTACCTCAATTGATACAATGTCGGAAACTTCACTTCAAGACGTTTATTAGCTATTGCTCAATCTTGTGAACTTGTAGACTTTTTTATGGACTTTGATGTTTGATATATTATCATCTAGTATCGCTGTCTAGAAAATGACTTTCTCAGTTTAATCTATTAGTTGAGCCTCCGTTGTTATTGTAGCGTTCTAGAAAAGCCAAATCTGCAGATATATGCCATGTGGTTTTGTAATTCTTGACTAGAGATTTCTTATACTTTGGAAGCTTTTTATATCAGAATGCATGCATACGATCCATATATCCTCGTCACATCGGTTTGGACTCCTGGTGGCAGTCATGGAAGTCATTCCTCAGCCCATTAGGCCACTCGAAGCATCTTTTCCATTAACAGGGTCGTTATCTAAAGGTGATCGCCCTGAAGGTCTTCCACATCGCTCATCGTTTCTGATCGAATGAGAGAGATTATTAGGAGCATCCCCTCACTATTCTTCATGACATTGAGTCTTGCGAGATAAACGAAAGATCATTAACTCGACATTTTGACTATTAAGTGGGCTACCGGAACGACTTATGCCTATATGTAGTACGTCGTGACCGTTTGAATTAACTACTGTATACTGTAGCCAAACCAGCTCGGATCTTATTATTATTATTTGTCACCATTATTTCACTGCTCTCTGCATCTTTATTGTAAGTATGTCAGTAATAGATATCTTTTTCAAGTCTTTCAGGAGCGACCATAAAACGTGGGAAGAGAGTGCATATATTGTACTTCAAATATTTGTATTTACGTTTTTCCTCATCAATGATTGCTATGTGTGCCCCAGCTGATGCAGAAACCTCAATTACAGATTTTTTTCTTGTTATGTTATATAGTATTCTATTATATAGGTATTCTGTGACTGAAAATGAAGTAAATATGGCACCTGTCGTTTCCTATAACCAACCCAGTGTCTCTCAGATATTATGAGAGCTCATCAATATCATACGAATGTTTAAGATATAACACGTAGGCTGAAAAATTTTTGGTATGACACATAGATCTCGCCCTTTTCAAAAAAATCCATATGATTTTTAGGAAGTACCAACCTTCAAATGATACGTGTCAAAATTTCATGACATTTCGACGATTAGTTTACAAGTTACAGTGGTTTTAGTGACGCTATATTTGATATTTTCAAAACAATGGAAAAAATCTGGACGTTCTGGACGACAAATGACGTGGTTACACCGGAAAACATAAAAAAATCCGAATGACCGTAAAGTGAAATTGCGTGAGATAGCTGACACCCTAAAGATATCAAAAGAACGTGTTGATCACATTTTGCATGATCATTTAGGTATGAGAAAGCTCTGTTCGAAAAGGCAAAAAAAGACCAATCCTTCTACAAGAAAGGTATAGAAATGTTAGAAAAGCGTTGGACTGATTGTATCGCTCTTGAAGGATATATATTGACGAATAAAGTCGAATTTTGTAACAAAATTTGTTCTAAGTAGCTAGACCTAGACTTTTCAGCTTACGTGTTAGAATACGGAACGTCTCACTGTGACGACGCACTGGCGTGTACCCAACAGGTTGAAAACAAATGCGTAAGCGGTCTCTGACACTTCGCTGCATGCCCTATAGTAAGCTACCAAGGTTAATCATTATTGGTACTATGATTATCGTTATTAATATTAGTATTTTTTATATTTATATTAATTTTTCACGTAGTTTTAATTAATTTTGACCGAAAATTATGGCAATTCAAATGTGTAGTAAGAGATGAAAATCAGATACGAATGAATTTTAAATGACAAACTTATTCTCAGTTACATCTTGAAATGAAACTTTCTGTTTTAACAAGATATTTACACTCTCATTTGAGTTTCAGTTAAAACGAACTTGTACATTATCCAACTAAGTTGAAAGTGTCTCCTTCAATTTCATAATCCAACTAACCCGAAGTTCTAAAAGGGTAATTTAATTTTAGAAAATGTTAGAAAACGTCTTATTCAATTACTCGGGTAACAGCTATTACGCTTAAAATCTTACTTTAAATCTTACACTAATTGATAGACAGGAAAGTAAATTCGAGAAAAAAATATTAACGTTATTGAGCGAAGTGTTGCAACAAAAGAGAAATAATTTTTCCTTTGCTGATCATAAGTGCCGGCATTGGGGTGGATAGGGCGAAAAAAGTATATATAATTATATAAAAATATATATTATGTTTACAATATAATAATTATTGTTTACAATATAAGCTTTTCACAATACATGGAATTTATTAAAAAGTAGTTTACAAAGTTTAAAAGTAAAAAATCCGAAAATTTGTTTCGGCTGAATAACAGCAGTAGCTACCGGCAAAAAGATTTATTTTTATCCCACAAGGAAAACCTATCTTGGAGCAGATATACCTACAGACCATAATTTACTGCTTATAATTATCAAGATCAGACTAAAAAAAGTTAAAACATAAACAAACAACAACAAATATCAACATCCACAAACTCAAAGAAGAAGTCATAAAGAAGAGGGTTCATGAGGAGATTGGTAGCAGTCTGGATACAGACACCGGAAGAAAAATGCCACCACATTAGAGAAACACTGGAAGAGGAAATGGAAAAGCACCTGAAACAAAATACAACCAAATAGAAACAATCATGGATGAAAGAGGAAATATTGGATATGATGGAATTAAGAAGACAGTATAAGAACAACAATAATATAAAATACAAAGAAACGCACAATCTAATAAAAAGAAAGATAAAGGAGGCTAAAGACATGTGGCTAAATGAACAATGCACAGAAATAGAAGCATTAGAAAAGAAATAAGACACATTTAATTTACATAAGAAAATCAGAGAACCTGCTGGACTGGCAAGTGGTGGCCCCAAAGGCAACCACAAATAATAGAGGATAAAGAAGGTAAACTACTACTGAACATATAAGAAAGAATAGATAGATGGGAAGAATATATAGGGGAAATGTATAGTGACACAACTAGACGACATAATACAAATAAGCTTAAACAACGGGCCCCTCCATAAATAAAGACGAAGTATTAGCAGCAGCTAATCAGTTTAAAAACAAAAAGGCAGTGGGAGAAGATAATATACCTGCAGAAATCATTAAAATACTTTTTGATACACATATGGACTACATACAGCACCTCTTCAACAGCGTATACAACACAGCACCTCTTCAACAGCGTATACAACACCTCATGATTGGTTGACATCAATTTTTATACTATTGCCCAAAAAAAATAACCCTAGAAAGTGCAAGGAATATCGGAATATAAGTCTAATAAACCACATCTTGAAACTCTTCCTTAAAATAATCCACCAAAGAGTATACAAAAAACTAGATTTACAAATAATATCAAGTTTATACTGGAACAAGACTGCCAAAATAAAAGTTGATAATCGCATGTTCAAAGAAATAAAATAAAGAAAGGCGTACGTCAGGGTTGTATTTTGTCACTCCTGTTATTCAATGTCTATTCGAAGGAAATCTTTAATAAAGCACTTTCTGATAAAAAATATGGAATTTCAATTAATGTGTGTAAATAACTTCCGCTACGCTGATGATACTGTCATTCTAGCGGACAGTGAAGAAGGCCTACAAAGACTCATGAATGGAATTGTGGATGCATGTGAGGAATATAGAATGAAACTGAATACGAACCAAACCAAAACAATCGTGGTCAGTAAGAACTCTAATACAACCATAAATATTAAAGTATATCAACAAACACTTGAAAGATTAACAATAATAACGCAGTTAGGAAGCGTAATTAGTGAAGATTGGGACCACTCTATTGAAGTACGCTCAAGAATTGAAAAAGCACGAAGTTCCTTTAATAAAATGCGCAGCATACTCTGTAACTGCCAACTAAACTTAAAAACAAGAACTAGAGCTAAGATGCTGCATGTTCTCGGTCATGTTATACGGTATAGAAGCTGCAAAAATTACAGAGACAACACAACAGAGATGTGGGGCTATCGCCGAATGCTGTGTGTTCCTTGGACAGCGCATACCACAAACGTGGGAATACTTGATCGGATGGGAAAAGATCGAGTTGATTACAGCTGTTAAAGAAAGAAAAATCACTTACTTTGGCCATATTATGAGAAGTCAAAAGTATGAGCTCCTGCAACTTATAATTGAAGGAAAAAATAATCGGTAGGCGAGGACCAGGAAGGCGCCGTAACTCCTGGTTGAAAAATTTACGACAGTGGACAAACGTGACATCTACTGAACTGTTTAGAGCTGCAACAAATAAAGTCAGATGGACAAATGTGATCGCCAATGTCCTTAGAAGATAAAGTACATTAAGAAGAAGATGACTAACGGCTAGGTACCGACTAACGAGACAAAATCATTTTGTTTTATTTGTTTATAATCAAACAAACATTTAGGTGAAAAAAGTTTGTTATAAACTTTTACTACCAGATTCCAAATTGAACTAGATTCATCTATTGGCTATTAAGTAGCTAAAAAGCTATCACTATTATACAGGATTGACTAAGAAAAAACGTGAAAATACGTATTGGATCTGAAGATATATACATGTCAAGGACCTAATTAAATAGCCTAGATAAGGATTCAATTTTATTTTTGAAGCAATCACCGTACGCAACATTAAATGCGCAAGTCTGGCTTGCACTTGGCCGTTTTTTTTTTAATTTAATATAAATAAAAATTGTATTTTAGCACGCCATTGCTGTGTGGGTTTCAATTTCACTTTTAGTACTTTTAGACCTCATTTTTAGAAGAATAAAATTTAAATTCTTTTCTCTACAAAATCCCATAGTAAATTTGATGAAAGTTCCTGGTATTCAATGCAATTTTTTGATAGGGTTGCAAAGCTGCTGAAAAATGAAAATTCAGTTCAAGGACTGGTTAGAATTAACTAATATTATTTTTTAATTCCATAACAATGAATGTATTTTTAAATAATTTTTTGAATTATAAAATTTACTTCCATTGGAAATTTCCATTAAGATTTTAAGATTTTCCCAATCGAATAATCAATATTTAATAACAAAACCATTTTTTGGACAACTCTACGAAGATAGGCAGATAAATTATCTTGCTTCGAAGAGGCCTTGTTGGTCTTAGCCTACCACATTAGAATATTGAGGTCAGTTTTAGAATATATTATATATGAAAGATACCCGTTTCAATTTATTTGAATTTTTAGCCTTTCAAAGAAATTTGAAAAGAATCCATCCGGTATTGGTACCATATAATATATCAGCAAGTTCAGAATATCCTATTCACCGATAGATGGTAATCTGCGTTGTCTCTTGCGTTGTCCATATCTAAAGTATGCAACCCATGATAAAACTTATACCCAATTTTTAGTGTTCCGTACGAAACACTTATGGGATCACTTCGGTGTCAGTCACACTTCATTTTTTAAAATGTTTGAGTCTGCGAACTCTTTGTGTGATGATAAAAATCTAGAGTCTTTCTTTGCTTCCTGAAGTATTTAATTTAAGTATTTAAATGTATATTGAGAAGGTTGTTTATTAACATGTATTCGTCAACTACTACTATTAGTTTAAGTTCATTATTTAATTCATAAAGAAGACTTAGTGTCCATTTCTAATTATTTTTTTAACCGACTTCAAAAAAGAGGAGGTTCTCAATTCTACGCGTATATATATAAGTATATATTTTTAGTGTTCCGGAACACTTATAAGATCACTTCAGTGTCCGTCTGTCGGTCCGTTTGTCTGTCTGTCACACCCGATTTTCTCCGAAACTATTTGACGTAGAAAGTTGAAATTTGGCGTAGATATAGAAATTGATGTCCTAATCAGAGTCGTGTAGTTTTGAAAGTTAAATTTGAACTTAAGGGGTTAATTTAGGGGGTTGAAATCGGAAGTGAAAAAAATTGCCAGTCATCGAGCGAAAGCTTGTGAAAACATGAGTTTAAAAATATATATGATTTATCTTATATTATCTCAAAAAGTAATGAGCAAAAAAATTTGAAAAAATTCTGGAATATTCTCCATAAAGTGTAGATGGAGCGAAAATTATCACGAGTATATTACGTTTGATAATTTATTTATTTATTATAAAAAAACCTAGGAAAATCATGTTCCTTGACGTATGGTGGAGGGTTTTGTAATATACTTTTAAGTACATTTCTGTAACCGAGTGGGGAGTCGCTCTTGTACCCAGATATAATTTTATTTGTTTTACACTTTTATCACTAGATTCTAGATTGAGCAAAATTGATTTATTGGCTATTAGGTAGCTAAGATGCTATAACTAATATCCATTAATGACTAAAAAAAGACGTGAAAATACTTATTGGATCTTTAGATACCATATATACATGTCAGGAACTTTTTGTCTTTTTAAATTTTTGCTTTAAAGGCAATCAGGGTACCGAACACTATTCCGCAAGTCCAACTTCCACTGACCGTTTTTTTTTTTCTGTAAGTAGCGTTACTCATTTTGGCTGTACATTTCTAAAAAATACCTGTACACTGTAAAATATAATTACACGGATAAACCTGGGCTCATTTATAAGCTTCAATTATTCTTCTAATTATACTGAATTGACATCCAAGCTTTTACATAAAAATTTCGCTAAAAGATTACAAAGATATGTGAAATATACTACACAAAAATATGTAATGAAATTCATATATTTAGGTAAAATTTCATTACTAATAGCTATATTTTTATTTAAAATATGATTTTAGTATATTACTCAACAAAGAAAAGGCAAAATTTTTACTCTTCGTTTTTCCTGATATAAATATGTTTTTGCATGAGCATAAAGTATGCTTACCAAAAAATGCTTCTCAAAAACTCCGAATGTTATTTCGTATTCGAAAGTTGTATACCACACACAGCTCTTAGCGATATACAAAGTCTAAATACGACAATCGATGGAATAATGCTCTCGAAAGTGGAACTCTGCTCCCAAACAGACTCTGCAGAGAAGAGCTAGTTGCATAATAAAAATTCAGGATTTATCAGAAACCTTACTATTCCGGAGGATTAAAGAAAAACAGCGCCACCTCCTCCTGTAAGTAGGGCAATTTTGTTTATTTTTTTTTGGAGAAGGGTGTAAGTTTTTAAAGTTTTAGTGTGGAACAGTTTTTTCTTTGGAAATTCGTCTAACGTACTGATCTTTTTTCCATGAACTTTGTTAGCTAGTAAACTTATTGTAGGCGAAACGGGGACTATCAAAAATACTGTAAAAATGTCTAATTCCAAGATAGGAGAAGTTCTGAACCATATGACAATGCACGCTACTACCAAAACAATTTGATTATGTAGACATTTTAAGCTGATGCGTTCTCTTCTCTCTTGATAAGGTAAGGATGGAGACTTTTTCAGCGTTTTCTTATGTGTGTCTGTATCTTATAATTACACTTTTTCTGTGTGTTACGATACCGCCCTATTTCGTGCTCCTGCCTTCTCCTTTAAGTAGGGCTGTTTTGTTAATTGTTTTGGGGAAGAGTGTCGGTTCCAAAGTTTTAAAGTGGGACAGTTTTTCTTTTTAGTGTTCCATACGGAACACTTATAAGATCACTGCGGTGTCTGTCTGTCTGTTTGTCACACCCGATTTTCTCCGAAACTATTTGACATAGAAAGTTGAGAAATGACACTAATATAGGAATTGATGGCCTCATTAGAGCCGTGTAGTTTTTGAAAGTTAAATTTTGATTTAAGGGGTTAGTTTTGGGGGGTAAAATCGGAAGTGAAAAAAATTTTTTTTACCAGGTCATCGAGTGGGATATGAAATGAAAGCTTGTAAAATATATATAATGTAATATTTGCGTACACTTTTCTTTGTATTATTTTCAAAAAAAATTGTGAAAAATCGCTGTCTGTCTCCCTTATCTCGAAAAGTACTGACCAAAAAATTTTTAAAAAATTCTGGAATATTCTCCACAGGGTATAGATTGAATGAAAATTATCACGAGTGCATTACCTTTAATAATTTATCTAGTATATAAAAAACAAAAATTTCAAGGTCATTTGTTTTTAGTGGGGATCGGAAAAAAAAAACTTGTTGAAAACTAATTTGGGGTGTGCTTTGTGAAGTTACTGATCATTTTATACCTTCGTAACAAAAATTTTTATTTTAAGGTGATACACGCACCTGGACGCTGCAAAAAGTATGTATTTTAAAGGTTATTAAGTGAATAATACAAAATAATGGTGTTAAATGGACCATTGATAAAAACTATGGCGCCTTATTATCTACAGGATAACTTCATAAAAAATAATCCAATCTGCAAAAATAAAAATTAATTTTGTAAAATAATGTAATAGTTAAAAATTGTCGAAGGGTTTTTCTTTTTTAAATAAAAAAAAAAAATTACGGTGTTTCAAACTTTAGTATGCAATTTTTGACCAAAAAATTTATGTTTAATTATTTATAAAAAATTGTCTATTAGAAAAAATTACCTCTCGACATTTTGTGGGAAAAGTAAATATTAAGATTTAAAAAAAAATAAATAAAAAAAATAGTTTCCATAATTTCCAGTTTCTTGTTCATGCGACGTAAGACATCCTCGTTGGTAATATGGTCAGTATAAGAAATTTTCAAAATTCGGCGATATAGCCATAATTCAAATACCTCAAGTTTCTTAGAAGTGGCTTCAGTTAGCGTCCAAGATTCCACACCATAAAGAAGGACACTGAAGACATAACATCCTAGGAGTCTCATTTTCGTGCTCAGTTTTATTGCTGAGCTTTTGAAAAGTGATGCCATTTTGAGGAACACTGCTCTAACTTTTTTGATACGGCAACCAATTTCCTGCCAATGATTCCATTGTTCGTTTAGAATATTGTGGAGTTCTTTGTATTTGTTGCTTGATAACTATCAACAAGGTAGCAGGAACCGGAGACTTGCTGATTACCACGTACTTTGTTTTGCTGATATTAAGCTCGAGGCCGTATCGATTACTGACTTCGTTTATTTTTGTCAAAAGATGTTGTAGACCTTTTAAGTTATCAGCCATAACCGCCGTATTGTCAGCATAACCAATGTTATTTATTCGCTCCCCATTAAGCAGTATTCCTTCATCAGCCTCTTCCAGTGCCTTTCTGAAGATTTGCTCAGAGTATATATTAAACAATAGTGGAGACAAAACACAACCCTGCCTTACTCCACGTTCAATCTATATTGCCTCTGAGCTCTCCCCTTCTACTTTAATAAATGTAATCTGATTCCAGTTGCCGATAATCCGCAGATCCTTTCCATCTAGCCCAAGCTCTGTCAGAATTTCGATCATTTTGTGATGTTGGACTCTATCGAAGGCCTTTTGGTAGTGGATTAGTCACAAATATAGGTCGCAATTGACGTCTCCACATCGCTGAATCAAAACTTCCATAGAAAACAAGGCCTTTCTGGTTCCCATGGCATCACGAAAGGCGAACTGTGTAGCTGACATGTTTTCTTGACATATCTTGTATATTCTTCTTTAAATGGTTTTCAAAAATATTTTTAAAAGATGGCTTATGGGGCTAATGCTTCGATATTCTCCGCATTTTTTATCATCTGTATTTTTTGGGATCCTTATGAACTCAGCCTTTAACCAGCTTTCTGGGATTGTGCCTAAATCATAGATTTTATTGTAGATCACTGTAAGCCACTTAATCCCATCCTCATCTAAGAGCTTAAAAAACTCCCCGTGGAATTCATCGGGACCAGTGGCTTTTCCATTTTTTAGTTGAATTATTATTATTATTGATTATTATTCTTAGAAGTATAGAGAATAAAAATCCTTAAAAAAAAATTGAATTTTAAAATTCCAAGTGTATGTAACCTCTTAAAAGCAATCAATGTATGGAACACTAATTGCGCAAGTCCGACTTGCACTTGGCCGGTTATTTTTATTTCCACTGAAAAGGTTGAACCTTTTAAAATATCATTAAAAGAGAAGATTTTTTCCTTTGAAGTTTTGCTTCACGGGTACTGAATTGACTGGTTTTTACGGCGTTGGAAAGGGTTTAAGCTTTGAACGTTCCATTATAAGGCAAAATAGTTTTGGAAAAATTTCTCCCCTCAAACATCGATTGCTTTTATTGTGTTGAATAAGGAGAAATAAGACTAAGTTTCGAAACTTCCATTGTAGGAGCGGATTTTTTGGGGGAGTTTTCCTCTCCTGTTTTCGATTGTACTGGGAAAGGTTTAAGCTTTAAAAGTTCCATTGCAACAGAAATTTTTTTTTTGGAGGAGTTCCAACCCTGCCCTGCCTAATCATTGTTTTTTTTTTTCAAATTTATGCTGTGGAGAAGAATCGAAGTTTAATCTATTGTAAGAGAAGTTTTTTATTCATGAGTTTTGTTACTGGATACTGTTTTTTTTTTATTGCAGTACATCTTGAATCAACCTTGAAATTCTCCCCTCGCCCGTTCGTCATAACTGATACAGAAAAAGGCACCATCACTTTAAGATTGGTCTTTATTTGTTTTCTTTGTATTTTTTTTCATTGGATTCATATGTCCCCTGTCCCTAGAACTTGCCTAAGCACTGAGTAAAACTCAAAGCAATTCAAAACCAAAGTAAATCGCTACTAAACTACTGTATTCGGGCAATTAAGCAATTGTCCTGTAGCAAGTATGAACTGTTTCACTTCACGTCAAATTTTTTCTAAGTTAAATTTTCAAAAAAGATCTCACCGATCGTTTATTTATTATCCATTTTCCTTTAACTTGTTGAACATTTTCAAAGCCAATATTGACTTCGGTAAAGTTACAATCTCATCATACTCTCCAAAATAAACAGATACTGAACCAGGAAGTAGTTAGATAATAGCTTTAAAATTGGTTAGCTGTACTAACTTTGGAAAATCTGTCAGTGGCAAACAATCTCCCAACCGCGATACAATCTGTGATATTCACTTGTTTCCGAAAACCATTTATCATTGGCGTTCCTTTGAGGAAAAGTAAATAATTATTCAACAAAGTAATAATTGACTATACTTAATATATATATGCTCTTGTTCGTATGATATTAAATAGTTATTTATGTAACAATGTGTGAAATGCCTAAAGAAGAGCATCGTGGCGTAGTCGAGATTAACAACATTGAACATATTATGCACAATCTGTAAACTTTTTTTTTTATAGATCTTTTGATAGTATTTTTTCCTTTTATTATTGTAAAACGGTATCGTGGATGCAATAGCAATAGATCATTTAAACATTGCTAACACTTTACAATAACACTAGTAATTGTATATGTATACTTTAAAACCAAAACCAAGTTATCATTGTTCTGAGTGGCTCATTAATTATGGTTTACTTATGTAGGTGATGAAAAGTCATTACTCATAAATAATTGTCAGAGTAAACGACCATTATTTAAAAATAGTGTTGTACAGAGAGTACTGATTTTTTTTTTCTAAAATGACAACATGTATACAGGGTGCCATATATGTATGGAATAATGATTCCAGAGCATTTATTAGTCCTACTAAAAATTCTAGATATTATTTGTTTAGCATACCATATGTCTAAATTGAACTGCTTTGGAATTATTGTCATTTGAAATTTAAAATAAAAAAGACAAAAAACTATTAACAAATACTATAGGTTTATTTCTAAGGTAACAATTACTCAAAATGCCTACCGTTAACAGAGAGGCAATGACCCAAACTGTCATAAACAGCCTGAACTGTGCTACTTTATATTAATTCTTTGTTGTAAATCTTCTACAGTTTCAGGTCGACTTCGGTAAACTTCGATTTTCAAATGACCCCATAAAAAAAATCGAGTGGCGTAAGGTCGGGACTCCTTGCAGGCCATTCTACGTACCTCTTCTGCCTATCCATCGATTAGGAAAAATCGCATACAAATATCTACGAACATTGATTTCATAGTGGTGAGGTGCTCCGTCCTGTTGATAAATTATTTTCGTCGGAAAAAAGACCTGCACAGGTTGGAATAACTTGCTCTCGGAGTAACAGTAAATACCGCTGTCCTGTAAGATTTCCATCGATAAAAAAGGGACCAATGATATGACGCCCACAAATTCCTGCCACCACGTTTATCTTTTGTGGTCTTTGAGAATGACTGTCGATTATCCAGTGGGGATTCTCGGTCGACCAGTACCGGCAGTTATGTCTGTTAACTCTTCCGTTAAGACAAAATGTGGCCTCGTGAGAAAAAACAATATTATGAATTAGATTTCCTAACCATGTATGTTGATGGAACGCATCAATAATGATCCTTCATTATTGATGCGTTCCATCATGACGTCGCAAAATTCAACGCGTCTCTCATAGTCATCTTCAGATTGTTCTTGTAATAGAATGGGTTTGTATGGATGCAAATTTTCTTCATTCAGTATACGACTTAAGGTACCTTTACTTATGTTGTGGTCTAGGCAAAGCTGACGAGTGGCTATATGGGAATTTTCTGTAACTTCCAATAAAACATCTAACATTTTTATCATCGCTTGTTGTAACTGTTGAAGGTCCAGATTTAGAACCATCCTTAACATGACCTGATTGTCTAAATCGCTTTAATGTTTTGCTAATAGGCTCTTGTTAACGTTCTCGTTAAATCACACACCTTCTGTTGTGTTCTCCTACGGTCTCCGTAACCAAGCATTATTAACAAAGTCAATCATCGCTCCTGATGAAGCTAACATGGTTAGCGAAACGCGCGTCGAGTGCAAAAATAAAGTGTTTGGTGTAGTGGTGATATATACTGAGTATTAACAAAGTGATTCTTTCAGTTTCCGTTACATGCCCCATTATGTTATTATTCTTAAATTGCGTTTCACAAAATGCAGCAATAAACGTTTTCAACAATAAATTATTTTTTGACGCGTTAAGTCGTTACCTGACAGTAAATGTTTGATACAAGCCAGCTTAAAAAAAAAAAATTAATTTGATCTTAATTTCAAATATCAATAATTCCAAAATAGTTCAATTTAGACACATGGTATGTTAGACAAATAATATCTAGAATTTTTAGTAGGACTCAAAAATAAAATAATACACAGGGGGCCTTCCATTTTAAAAAAGTTTAAGATGGCGTAATTTCTTCGAACATTTTATTGTCAACGTCAGCATGTGCGCCATATAACTTTTATTTAAACTTTTCTTTAATACACTGAATAATAAATGCTGTGGAATCATTATTCCAAACATATGAGGCACCCTGTATTTCTAAGTATATTCCATACTCAAGTTTTGACTTTACATTTTTAATTTCAAATTTGGTAAATATTTAAATATAAAGGTTAACTGAAACATTTTGACACAACAGAAAATAGAAACGAAACTAAGCAAGAATATTAGGTAGAGCCTAAAAAGGTGCCAGTAATAATATGTTTTACTTACGTTCTTGTTTTAAAGCAGACTTACAAATTCTTACTTACCGAAAAGTAAGCATTAACGTTAAATCTTGATTTTAAATTCAGCTGACGTTATACTTTTGAATCTATGTACAAAATAATCCACTTATTTTTGCAATATTTTGCATATTACTTAAATTTAAGCTCTCTTAAATTTCTTTTTTTATATCATAATCGTTTTGACATGATGATATATACTGACGAAACAAATTGAAATTTATGTCTTGTCTCCCAAAAATTTGACCTTGACTTAGAATATAAGGAAGAACTGTAATGAAACACTACATTTTAGAGAAAAATGGCTTTTATAATGCTATAAACTTTTTCATCATTTACCCAGAAAACAGGAAGTAAAAAGAAATAATTGTTCAATTTAAAAGGGAAGTATATTTCGATGTAGTATTAGTGAATAACATAGAAATTCTCATTTGGTTTGCTGTCAAAGTGCCCATGTCCCGAAAACTATTTGATTTAGGGGTATTATACCTTAATGATAATAAATATATTCCAAGGAATCCAATTGTTTAAAAAAATACATTAATTGTGGATGTATCAGAAATATGTTATGTATTTCCAAGATTTTAACAATTTAACAATTTTAATTCATCTTAAAACACGCAAATGAGAATTACAACCTCTTAATACATAAAAAATTGAAAAAAGGCAAAACTTCGTTAAATTAAGTTCGTCATGGAAATTTAGGTGAGCATCTCCAGAAAGTACAGCTAGTGTGAGAATTAAAGCCAACTGATACTGCTAACGGACAGAATTTTGTTATTCAAATGTTTGAATGCTTTGCGGCATTTACCAACAAGTTATATATCAAGAAATAAAATTGTTGATATTAGCGTTTGACGAATCTAAAACTAAAGCATCAAAAGCCTTTTATGATATTAAAGTAAAGTCTTTGACCGGAATATCATCACGTGAAATGCCCGTTTGCGCATATCAGTTGAATAACAATTATTAATCCGAGAGATTTGTAAGAAAAATTATGAGCTTTTTTACAGCCGTTTTACAACATTTTGATGGTAACAAGATGGAGCTTTATTAAACACATCTTAGCCGGTCATTTATGAAACCTTTGTCGAAAAAATTGAAGTTCACCAATACGTAAACCTGATGCGTGGCCAAAAATTTTTTTGGGAAGATATTTTAAACTAAAGTTTCCAGTAACAATCTTTGCTTCTTGGAATAATTAAAAAATATGCGGTAAGCAATGTCAACGATAACGAAATCCGTGATCAATAATTTGACTGCTGGCTTAGACCAGTGCCGGAAATATAATGGATCACATTCCCGATAAATAATTGTCCAGGGGCTATATATATATATATATATATATATATATATATATATATATATATATATATATATATATATATATATATATATATATATATATATATAGTGAAGTCTGTTTACAACGAACTCCAAAAAATCACTAAAAATGGTTCGCTATATCGGAAACAAAATCTAATATCATTTTTCACTACTTTTTTATTTAGATTAGGCGCTAATGCTTAGAAAAATGAATAATAATAGTAATTATTAAATTAAAGGAAAACGTTCAAAGGAAAATAAAACAAGTCACACTAAAGTTATTATTATATATGTTGGTACATATACGAGTATAAACGAAAACATTAAAATACGTAGTTAATACAATAAAATCAGTAATTTTCGTTTGTATAATTTTACTTTAAAAAGAAATGGTATTTGTGTATAATTGTCAAGGTCACAAAAACTACTCCATTTATGTTCAGGAACTTCATGAGATTCCAAAAAATTGCGAGTTTCAGTAATTTTCTTAGTCATTTCTGAAATGGATGGAACATAAATATTATCTTCTTCTCCAAGCTCGTCTTCGTCGTCATTATTTTTGAAAATCTTTCCAGAAGTCACTGATGTCACAATTTGATCATCAGTTAATATTTTTCTCGTTATTTATTCATTATCAGCACATACATATTCTTGAAAATTAAAGTGTTTAAACATCTTTTTAATCTCGATTTCCACTGTAATTTGTTACATGTTAGCATCGTAAACAAATTCTAGATAATCAGTAGGATCTTCTCGATGTTTTTCAATCCACTGAGTCAACGGTAGCTCATCATCTTGGTCATATCTACATTCCTTCCTTAAAAATCCGCCGTGCTTAAAACAGTTTGCAATTGTTTCTCTGCTGACTCTTTGCCAAGCCATATGGATAAAGTTTATAGCGTCCAAGAGAGTTATAGAAAAAATGTTACCTTTATCGATCATCTCTAACATTTTCATAAGTAAAATCTTTCTATAATGACATTTTAAAGAATGTATCACACCTTGGTCCATAGGCTGGAGCTTTACACTTGTGTTTGGAGGCATAAATACCAATTTTATTTGCTGTAGAACAACTTCAGGGTGCGTTCAAAAGTCATATTTTTCTGTTTGTGAATTTGAATTCTTTGTCCCATTCGGTCAGTTCGTTTTTAAAAATTTCTGATGTCATCCAGGCTTTATTGTTTGATTTGTACTTTAGTGGTAAACGTTTGCTTTTAAAACACCTGGGATTGGCGGACTTTCCTATCATCAAGAATTTTCTTTTTTCTTTTCCAGACATATTTGCAGTTGCCAACACAGTAATCCTTACTTTTTATAATTTTCCACCAGCACAATTCTCTCCGACAAACTTTAATGTCTTATCAGGCGTCATCTTGTAAAACAAACCCGTTTCATCCTCATTAAAAATGTCTACATATTCATAACTTTCTCGAATTTCCGGCCATACATTGGCCAACCACTGATCAACAACACTCATATCCACTCTTGCAGTTTCTCCTGCTCCTTACCCCCACTAATATTATGTCGCTCTTTAAATCGTTCAATCCAACTTCTGGAACAGTTAAACTCCGTGTTCTCTATTTTCCTTCCCAATTCACTAGCTTTCTCGTGTAAAGTATAGCCGGTAATAAACCATTTAAGGAGTCCTTTATCGACTTGGTCATGTGTAGATTTTCTTACTTTTTTACAACTAAAATTTCTTTTATCATAGATTGATAAGATTTCTTGTCTCTTCGTCCATATGGTAGAAACCGTAGATTTAGTTAAATTCAACTGTTTGCAAACATCATTTTGTTTAACTCTATTTTCTATTTTCCTTATAATATCGTGTTTATCTTTTAAAGTAAACGCTTTACGTTTTTGTGTACTAATTTTAAAATAAAAACTTAAACGTTCACTTTGCTACTTTGATAAAATATGCATTAGCGACGTGGCGGAAAAAAGTAGAATAGGGGTTCCCAGCGAGTTTCGGTGAATTCCCTAGATGAAGTCGCGCGACATCGAGCATAGGGAGTGGCATGTTCGTTATGAACGGACACAAAACATCCAAATTTGGTACGTTTTATCCGGAGGTTCGTTATAACCGGATTCGTTATAACCGATAAAAATTTGCATGGGTCTTATGGAAGTTTTTTCGTGCATTATAAAATAGTTCGTTTTAACTGGAAATTCGCTATAAACGGTTTTGTTATAAGCAGTACTGGTTAAATTCACCTTTTCAATCATAAATTATGTTATATGAATGAAATTATTTAAAAATTACAGAGTAAATAAACTTTTGATTCTGATTAAAAACATAATAATACCGAAGAATAACGAGTTTGTGAATGTGATTTTATAATTTTTAGGTTTTATTTAGTAAATAAAATTACTTATAATAAATAATATATATATATATATATATATATATATATATATATATATATATATATATATATATATATATATATATGTATAATTTTGTACTAAATTTCACATTTGACCATCTTCTTAAATAGCTGTATCATCTTCACATTTAGGTAAAATTTATAATTTTATTGCAGCTAAATTTCCCGAAAGTGTGTCTGTCGCTAAGCAACAATTGTCGACGTAAAGTGTTAAATATGTCTGTTCAATAATTATTATTATATTTTTAGCTAAAAGAGTTGTATTCGTTGAAAAATTACACTTCGAGATTTTTCTTTCTTTACGTTTACGACTTATAGATCACAAAAAACATATTCGCTCTATTTGTCTGTCGATTTGTAACGATAACTCTAGACTGAAATGAGATATCATTTTCAAACCTAGTGCACATCATTTTAGGCTAAGATTTGGGGGTTGAAAAATTTTATGTTTTAATAGTAAGCTGAAAAGTTTTTGGTCTGATACATAGATATCGCTCTTTTCAAAAAATCCATATAACTTTTTGGAAGTATCAACCTTCAAAAGATATATGTCAAAATTTCATGACATTTCGACGATTAGTTTACAAGTTCAATGGTTTAAGTGACGTTACTTTTGATATTTTCAAAACAATGAAAAAAAATCGAATTTCGTGTGTTGATTAAATATTGTTTTTTGATGGGAAAAAATATCGTTCAAGCAAAGCAATGACTTGATAAGTGTTACGGGGACTCTCATTTACTAGTATGCTGAATTTAAACGCGGTCGTACAGATACAAATGATGCTGAACGCTCTGGACACCCAAATGAGGTAGTTACACCGGTAAACAAAAAAAATCCACAAAATTGTTTTGGATGATCGTAAAGTGAACTTGCATGAGATAGCTGACACCCTAAAGATATCAAAAGAACGTGTTGGTCATATTTCGCATGAACATTTGGGCATGAGAAAGCTCTGTTCGAAATGGGTACCGAGGTTGCTCGCAGTGGACTAAAAACAAATGATGCTGAACGCCCTGGACGTCCAAATGAGGTGGTTACACCGGAAAACATTAAAAAAAATCCAAAAAATTGTTTGGGATGACCGTAAAGTGAAATTGCGTAAGATAGTTGACACCCTAAAGATATCAAAAGATCGTGTTGTTCATATTTTTCATGAACATTTGCTCACCGTGGACCAAAAACAACAACGTGTTGATGATTCTGAGCGCTGTTTGGCCCTGTTTAAGCGTAATAAAAAGGAATTTTATATGCGATATGTGACAATGGATGAAACACCACCACTACACACCAGAATCAAATTGGCAATCTGCTGAGTGGACAGCAGCCGGTGAAAGCCACACCAAGTGACCAAAGACACACCCGTTCGCTGGAAAGGTCTTAGCCTCTGTATTTTGGGGTGAGCATGGAATAACTTTTATCGACTATGCTGAGAAGGGAAAAATCATCAATAGCGAATATTATATAAATTTTTTGGTGCGTTTGAAGGCAGAAATCGCAAAGAAACGGCCCCAAATGAACAAGAAAAAAGTGTTCTTTCATCAAGACAAGGCACCGTGTCACAAGTTAATGGTTATGATGGCAAAATTGCATAAATTGAAGTTCGAATTGCATCCTCATCCACCCTATTCTTCAGATTTGGCCCACAGCAACTATTATCTATTCGCAGACCTCAAAAAAAAATGCTCGCGGAAAGGGATTTGGCTCCAATGAAGAAGTTATCGCCGAAACTGAGGCCTATTTTGAAGGCATAGACAAATCCTTTTACAAGAAAGATATAGAAATGTTAAAAAAAGCGTTGGACTGATTGTATCGCTCTTGAAGGAGAATATATTGATGGATAAAGTCGAATTTTGAAAAAAAATGTGTTTTAAGTAGGTATACCAAAAACTTTTCGGCCTACCTTTTATATACTAGACAAAAATATAAATAATATGGTAAGTTTTCCAGATTTTTTGTTGAAATAATAAATAAATTTCGTGCCTAACTATTTGTAGTAAAACATGTAAAGGGTGAAAGGGGTGGGGGGAGAAGATTAGAGGGGTTGATTTGTATATATGTCGTGTTATATGTTCCTTTTATGGTTTTTTAAGTCGAAAAATCCAAAAATTAGGTTGTTTTTCATTGCTTTCAATTTTAACCCAGGAAGGGACGGAGAGAGACGAGGGTTATTTTATATCATATGGTTTAAGCAGTATTTTGAAATAATACAGGTTTTTTAGACAAATATTAAGCATATTGTTTATAGTAAAATATGTAGGGGTTAAGGGGGTGGGGTAGGAGATGTGAAGGGTTTTTTCTTATATATGATATTTTAGGTCTTTTTCAGGGTTTTTAGAGTCATCAATCGCATTACTTTCATTTCTAACAAGGGAAGGGTGTGAAAGAGGTGGAGTGGTCAAATATGGTTTAGTTTTAATAATATTATGGGATTGTTTTAGGCTTTTGGCGGCGATAATGAAAAAATTTTAAGCATAATTATTTACTTACGATAAATAATTATGCCGCGTATAAATGGTAGCGAGGAGAAATAAAAGGGTGATTTCGTATTTATTCTTTGAGTCAAAGAGTCGAAAAGTTACATTATTTTTTGTTATAAGTGTTCCGTACGGAACACTTATAAGATCACTCTGGTGTCTGTCTGTTTGTCTGTCTCTCTGTCACACCCCGATTTTCTGTGAAACTATTTGATATAGAAAGTAGAAATTTGGCCCTAATATAGGAATTGATTGCCTCATCAGAGCCGTGTAGTTTTGAAAGTCAAATTTTGACTTAAGGGGTTAGTTTTGGGGGGTGAAATCGGAAGTGAAATTTTTTTTTACCGAGTGGGGTGTCAAATGAGAACTTGTAAAAAGACGAGTTCAAATATATATATATATATATATATATATATATATATATATATATATATATATATATATATATATGCGCAAAATTCTCTTTATATAATTTTTAAAATAGTGCGAGAAATCGCTGTCCCCCCCACCTTATCTTGAAAAGTACTGATCAAAAATTTTGAAAAAATTCTGGAAGATTCTCTACAGGGTGTAGATTTAACGAAAAATTTTCAGGTCATCACTTTTCAGCAAAGATCGGAAAAAATTTTGTTGAAAACTCATTTGGGATGTATTTTGTGAACTCGCTGATCATTTTATACTGTAAAAAATTGCTTATTTTAAAAGCAGTCAGCGTACGGAACACTTGCACAAGTCCAACTTGCACTTGACAAATGCAATGCAATAAATAAGATTGTATAACGTTAATCACACAATTTATGTGTAAGTTTATTATTGGTATTATTTTCTTTTCTGAATTAGAACATACTATTTTAGGTTCAACAGTTCATTTATATGTGCTGTTACTTAAGTTTTTTCATATTTTGACATATATCATAATATTATTTATCCTATTTTGACATATAACATATATTAACAAGTTTCATTTTTATCTTAACTTAATAAAAATATTTTTATTCAACATTTACCATCAGTGTGTGCTAAATGTCGACATTTGCCGGTGTAAGTAAGAAATAATGATATTTAGCAAATATTTGGTACATACACCAAGCGACTACCATATGTGAATGCTGACATTCACCGGAGAATATCGACATTTGCCAGATATCGGTCTTCTACAGTAATATATATATATATATATATATATATATATATATATATATATATATATATATATATATATATATATATATATATATATATATATATTCGAGGTACGCGCGTCTATGCTGCGTATTAACCGAGCTTCTAAAATATGTATGTACATATTTCCATTTAAAAACGTCGGGGCCTTCGAGGAATCCCCCTGGCCCGTGTGAAGGGTTCCCCTATTTATGTTTTTGGACTCTTTCAGCATGTAAATTTGCGTTATAGTGTTTACTAAGGAGAAGTACGAGTATACTCACATAATTTATTTGGTTGGAGTTCTGGTAGTTAAGTGTAATTAATACGAACTGCTTTGTTTGAATATTATAAAGGAGCAAAACAAGCGTAAAAGAATCGTCGTTCCTATTGAAGAAAAATTAAAAATCATCAGAAGAATTGAAGCAGGAGAGACAATTAAAGTTGTTGCACGAGATTATGGAGTAGGTGAGGTAACAGTTGGAGATTGGAAAAGAAACTGCACAAAAATAGAAGAGTGGTGTATAAATCAAGCTTCCTCGTCCTCAGGAAGAAAATCAATGAAAACCGGCGACTATTAAAAGGTTAACGAAGCTTTATTCATGTGGTTTAACCAACAGAGATCAAAAGGTGTACCTCTGTCAGGTCCAATTTTACAACAGAAAGCAATAATGATTAGTAGGCAATTCCCAGAGATAGATCAGTTTACTGCCAGTTCTGGATGGCTTGACCGCTGGAAAAAACGGTACGGTGTACGACAACTGACTGTATGTGGTGAAAAACTTTCTGCTGATGTGTCATCAATTAAGAAGTTGAAGCAGAACTTTAAAAAGCAAACCGAAGATTGTGGATACACATGTGATCAAATTTACAACTGTGACGAAACTGGTCTGAATTATAAAATGCTTCCATCAAAAACATTGGCATCTCGACAGGAAAAATCAGCTCCTGGGCACAAACGAAGTAAGGAAAGATTAACTATAATGGTATGTTCCAATGCATCTGGCAAGCACAAAATCCCACTGATGGTGATTGGCAAGTCTGCACGTCCAAGAGCTTTAAAAGACATCTCACCCAAAGCCCTACCAGTCTATTACAAAAGTCAGAAGAGCGCATGGATGGATGCGACCTTATTTACTAACTGGTTTGAAGAAGAGTTCGTGCCATCTGTGACTAAATTTTTGAACAGAAACCGTCTTCCTATTAAAGCAATTTTGTTAATGGATAATGCCCCCTCTCACCCTAGAGAAGGACTTCATGTGGGCGAAACTGTTGTAAAATTTTTCCTCCAAATGTAACCAGCATAATAAAACCAATGGATCGAAATCATCGATCATCCTCGAAAACATTAAAAAAAATTATAGGCGTTTATATCTTGAACATGTGTTAGAATACACAGAAAAGGAGGATATTATCAATGGGATGAGAAAGGTTACACTGAAAAATGTTATTTATTGGGTAAGTCAAGTTTGGGATTCTGTGCGTACTACCACTATTCAAAAATCTTGGTCAAAAGTTATTGATTTTGAAGACTATAATGGCAGTGAAGATGATACTCCATTAAATGAATTAGCTTTGAAATTGAGAAGCCATGGAGAAATGTCCTGTTCAAATTTTGACAGCGAGATAGAAGAAAAATAAAAAAGTTTATTTGAATTAATGCAAAAATTAAAAGGTTGCGAAAATGTGACAATGGATTACAGCAGATGATTTAGAAGAAGAAATGAGTATTGAAGAAATAACGAATGCCTTTCAGGAAACCGAAAAATCAGATGCCGATGACGAAGCGGCGGTGGATGAACAGTCTCCCGCTAAGATCTCTCATCAAGAAGGTTTTGCTTCTTTGGAAAAATCTTTGAGGTATATCGAACAACAACCAGAGGCAACCCCAGCGGATTTGCTTCTTCTTAATAGATGGAGAAACATTGCAGCGAGAAAAAGAAGATGCAATATGAAACAGAAGCGCATAGATACCTATTTCACTGTTTTATAATGTATGTACCTATTTATATGTTAAAAACGTTAATACATCGGTTTAAAGTATCGGTGTTTATTTTTTGAATGAATAAAAAACAAATCCGGATTATTCGAGTTTTCAGTTATCCGAGGAGGGTGCCCCCCACGTTACCTCGGATAACCGGGGGTCTAGTGTCTATATATATATATATATATATATATATATATATATATATATATATATATATATATATATCAATAAGGGCAGTGATAATATTTTTTTATTAAAATCGAGCATTATTTTTAACTTTATTGCTGTGATAAGTTTTATTTTATTAGTCGAATTCGTTCAGATGCGGCAGTGTGGATAGTCCCTAGATAATATTAAAGCTCTTAGGGTATTTTAAACTTTTGATGTTTTCAACTATGTATGAACATAACAAGTACTGTTTTTCTTATTAAAAATACTTCAATTGCTTCCATGCTAAGTTACATGTTTGTTTCTTCTTGCGTTTGCATTTTGATTAGCAATATTAGAAGAAGTTAAAAAATTAATAATTATCTAACTAAATTTATCTTTTAGTCAAATAACATATAACAAGAGAGATTTATTTCTCTTAATATTATCCATATGCCCCAAATTGTTTTTATATTTTCTTATAAAAGCCTTTTTCTCAATCAAATTGATATTCTGTAATATCCGTGAAGGCCAGTTGAGTGTAAGAGCTCCAGCCTCTTAAGTGTCCCCTATTAGTCGTATCGGTTGCCTGGATTATTCCCTATTTCGCTCCCCTTGAAAGAGATTACTAGGGATCATTTCGCCTTCAATGCACACGTGTGCTTTAAAAGGGATTTAGTCTTTATTTAATGGCGGCGTAACAGATTAAACAGGGTTTGTTAATGTCGAGGATTACCGCAAAATGTTCAGGCAAGTTTTACAAAGAAGGTCAAACATAGAGATTGAGAGCCTCACTGAATATTTTAGTGCGATGGGAAGCGCTCTATTGATTGGCGGTTGTGTGTTATAATGAAAATTTTATTCAAATGAGGGGTTCAGTATTGTCTTTGTTATATCAGAAACAAAAGAAAGCTGAATTGCTAAAACATATTGTAATATTAAAACAATTACAGTGGAACGACAACGGTAAAGTATGTAGTAGAGGTAAGTAAAAGCTGCTATGTAACATTAACCGCTATTGCAGAGGGTTTGGAGTCTAAAGACGCAAACGTGTTGAAAGTGTAATTTAAGATTAAATAGGGTATCACCTCTAGTATACCATCATTACAAATTATGCAATAGTTGTACCAAGCGCAAAACTAAAAGCAAACCATAACCGAACTCGGAACAAGGAGGCTCATCATGTGATGCATAAACGATCCAGAAACTATACTACAACCTCGCAACTTTTGCAAAATAATACTTCGTTTCAAAGGAAAATCGGCAGAATGAAAAATTCCAGTAAGCTTCTTTGGAAAGTAATGTTAAATCAGCTTGAAAAATGGGTTAATTTTATATACGTACTTCATTTTTTGTAAGGTACTTCAATACAAATTTTTGTAATTGGTTTATGGTAACCGCTGGATCAAATACCTATAACATACGGAATAGGAGGGACAACGTTTTAGGTTCCATAAATTGTAATACAAATTGCGACGTCCCACAGTGTGGCCATTCGAGTGGGGTTGTTCCAAAAATACTTACAGGTCACAGGATTCATCCATTTTAAATATTTCTTTTTTTTAATAATCCTGATCGAATTTCGAAGAGATCTGCGGAGCCCGATTTAAAAAAAGGCCTAACTTTAACGTAATCTAATCTAGCCTAACATAAAGTAAAATAATGAAAAATTAGGAAATGAAAAAAAAAATAAACTCTGGATCTAAAAGCCTTAAATACAACCCAACATAACCTAATCTAACCTAACACGACATTTAACCTAACACGACTTAACCTGAACTAATCTAACCTAATCTGAAATAGCCTAGCCTAGCGTAACATAATACAAAATAAGTATATTTAAGGTAGAAAATGAAAAATAATTGTGTCTGAATCTAAAAGCCTCCAATACAATCTTTTGTTATGCTAGGCTAGGCTAGTTCAGTTTAGGTTAGGTTAGATAAGGTTTCGTTAAGTCATGTTAGGTTGGATTAGGTTATATTGAGTTATATTTAAGGCTTTTAGATTCAGAGACTATTACTTTTTATTTCCAAATTTTTCATTATTTTACTTTATGTTAGGCTAGATTAGGTTAGGATTTTTTTTTAAAATCAGGTTCCGAAGATCTCTTCGAAATTTGATCAGGAACATTTTTACAAAAATTATTTAAAATGGATGGACCCTGTTACCTGTAGATATTTTTGAAACAATACCACTCGAATGGCCACACTGTGAGTCCGTTCACTGACATTTAGTAACAGTATCAGCCCCAAAAAATGGTTTGGATAGGGAACACTTTTTACCTAGCTAGATAGTGCCAATTTTAAAAACATAACCTCAAACTAAATTTTTAATTTTTGTTTAGGTGTTCTAGAAGTAGTATTTTATGTTGCAATTTGCTTCTCAAGATTATTTGAAGGATTTGTAACTACAAATTTGCCAAATAGTTGACCATATTTTGTGTGCAATCATTTTAACTAATTTTTTGACACCTTTTAAAACCGTTTGTTCTATTAGAGGTAGGTACGGAATTTAAAAAAAAAAAAAAGTATCCAAACCGATACCTTAAATTGAATTATTTAGCAGGAATATCGTTTTTTGTTGATATACTTTAAAATATAGATAACATATTCGTTAATTGGCAGTAATTTCAGATATGTGAAAGGTCCTATCAATATTAGGTCGCGCATTCATCCGTGTTTATCCTCGTATCTCCTCCATTCTTTGAATAGCCTTTATCATCGGAGTTTTAGGAACAATTAAGAATGCATTCCTATACTATAAGTTATTCATACATAGTTTAAATTTTTTAGACTAGAAGGCATATTGTTATAAATTATGTAGATCAAAGTATTTAAATGAAGTTGTTTATTTTTAGTTTGATGTGTAGATATTTCCGAATTACTTAAATTTCTTGAATTAACATTATGAATGTGATTCCTAAATTGAATTATATTAAATGGGTATAAAACACACGTAATAAAATTTTTATTTTATATAAAAATATCGGCTTATATAGGGTGTCCCAAAATGTATGGTCAAAAATGAAGGATCTAGTAGGTTAGACTAAAATAAGGTCAGAAGTCCCTATAAAAATGTCTCCTATCTCCCCTCATTAGGGAGCTACAGCCACCCAAATGGAGAGCCTGAAGATGGGTTTTCATTAAATATTTCCGAAACCGTTAAAGATAAAAACATGAAATTCAGGTTCTAAAGTAAAGTTTATGTACTGAATCGGAATTTTACCTTATAATTGTCGATAATTTAACCGGTGCGTCAAAAGTAGGGGAGGGCGTGGTAAAAATGGACTTAACTTTTTTACAATAAAGTTGTTGCATTTTCGCGTCGGATTAGAGAAGCTTGAGATCTTTGGCGAATAAAAGATAGTGTAATACTATTAGACGCACCAATTCCGAGTTAAAATTGATAAAGGATTTCTATGTGAGAAAAAGAGCCTATTACCTAATTTTATTACGGTTATTAGCAATACTTCTAAATATCCAGGTATTTTTAAATGACCATACAACTAAATAATAATTAAAGAAAACATAATCATCAAATAAAGCAAAAAATTTATTTCTATTTATCGAATCAAGAAAACAATCAAAAAACACCGCTAAAATAATTGGAAATATTAGTTTAAAGGAAAAATAAAATCCACGTGTAATTTCAACTAGGAAATATGTTCGATGTGGGCACCTTGTACGGTTATGTATTTCTTTAAGTTAGTGAGGAAAGCCCTTTGAACTCTAAATACCATGCCGAGATTATTCCTTATTTCAGCACAGTGAAAGAAAATTCTTTCTAACAGCTCTTCTTTAGTTTGTACAGGAGTCGAATAAACAGGATATTTACGGTGGCCTCATAAAAAGAAGTCTAAGGGATTTAGATCTGGTGATCGAGGTGGCCACTGGAATGGCCCACCGGGACTTATACAACGATGTGATGGTGCATCGTCGTGCAATAACAATATATTGTTGCGAATATGTAATAAATTCGTCTCGAAGAAATTGCACATATTTCTCATCATTTAGCCGCCCGTCAATGGTATCTATGATCCAATCAAATAATTCCCGATAATTCTCATCCAGACATTTATGGGTTATCCTTATACCATAAGTAAAGATTATGGGAGTTTATTACACCATCTCTAGAAAAACCAGATCCATCTGTAAAAAGCACTTTGCTTTCAAATGTATTATCTCGTTGCTTTGTAGAAACCAATTAGCGAATTCTACTCCTGCAGGATAATCATCGGGTGACACAGAATGAACTTTTTGGGAACGGTAGGGATGGAGTAATTGCTCTTGAAGTACCCTATGCACCAACGATTTGCAAGTATGAAGTGGTGCTGCCAATTTCCTTACACTGTTAGTTGGATCGTTTGTTATTAGGTCCAAAATATTTTCTTCCATTTCAATGGTACTGGAAGTTCTTGGAAGACCTATTCCTCCAGGTTTTGGTATAAGACTACCTAAAAGATATCCAGTAATAAGCATAGAATTTGAAAAAGCAAGACACAATAAACCTGATACCAGCACCACACAGTATCGATCAGGAAATCGTTCTGCGTAAAGGCAAGCCTCTTCACTAGCGTTACCAGAAGCTAAGCCATATATTAAATGCATATCCGAATCCGTAATAAGCATAGAATTTGAAAAAGCAAGACACAATAAACCTGATACCAGCACCACATAGTATCGATCAGGAAATCGTTCTGCGTAAAGGCAAGCCTTTTCACTAGCTTTACCAGAAGCTAAGCCATATATTAAATGCATATCCGAATACTCGACAAAAGTAAAATTTGGCATATTGAAATCGACCGCAATTTTTTGAAGTTTCAGATTTAACTTGTATGTTGGCATTTGATTAATTATCATTGCATCTAGCAGAAGCCAGGCAATACGCTCTTTTTCTGACATGGAAATTCATTATCGATTTTAACTTGGAATTGGTGCGTCTAATCGTGTTAAACTAAGAGTATCTTTTTTTAGCTAAATATCTCAAACTTCCCTAATTCGATGAGGAAATGCAATTAAATTTATTGTAAAAAAAGTCCATTTTTACCACGCCCTCCTCTACTTTTTGCAAATCGGTTTAATAATCGACGATTATAAGGTTAAATTCCGATTCAGCACAAAAACCTTACTTTAGAACCTGAATATCATTTTTTTATCTTTAATGGTTTCTGAAATATTCAATGAAAACCCATCTTCAGGCTCTCTATTTAGGTGGCTGTAGCTCCCTAACGTGGGGAGATAGGAGACATTTTTATAGGAACTTCTGACCTTATTTTGATTAAATCTACTAGATTCTTCATTTTTGACAATACCTTTTGGGACACCCAGTATATTTAAACCGGTTAATCCTTGTATCAAAAGAAATTTTGGAATTATGACAACACCGTTACATTTGACTGATTCGTAAGCATGCCATCCAATCATCCAGTTTTCAAGCTAGCATTTTCGTGTTGTTGCTAAACTGCTGCGTTTCGTCATGTCTGATTAGTGACTCCATCTATGTCCATTTAAATTTTAAACACACAATTTGGTTTATTTTCTTGATTAGAAGACCATCAATTATCATATTTATTAGTGTTCCATACAGAACACTTATAAGATGACTTCGGTGTCTGTCTGTCTGTCTGTCACACCCCGATTTTCTTAGAAATTAGAAAGAACATAGAAAGTTAAAATTTGGTAATAATATAAAAATTGATGGCCTCATCAGAGCCATGTAGTTTTGAAAGTTACTTGGGCTCACTTTTTTTGTATTATTTTTAAAAAATCGCGAAAAAATCGCTGTCCCCCCACCTTATCTCGAAAAATACTGATCAAAAAATTTTGAAATTCTGGAATATTCTCCCCGGGGTGTAGATTGAATGAAAATTATCACGAGTGCATAATAATTTATTTGGTATATAAAAAACAAAAATTTCAAGGTCATCAGTATTCAGTAAAGATTGGAAACAAACTTTGTTGAAAACTTCTTTGGAGTATGTTTTGTGAAGTCACTGATCATTTTATACCATCGTAACATTTTTTTTTTATTTTAAAAGCAATCAACGTATGGAACACTAATTGTGCAAGTTCAACTTGCACTTGACCGGTTATTTTTTATAATTCTAAATTTAATATATGCATTTTTGATTAGGTTTTTAAGTGATAATTAAACATTTTACAAAGATGTTTTTTCACATTTAACGCCGTATTGTAGAAATTGAAAGTAATTAGGAATTAATCTAGATAATTATACTAAGGATATGTAAATCACATACCTAAAATTAAGCTTGCATGTCGCTGCTGTATCAGTTGATTGTGTTGGGGTGGACCGCTGCACCAGTGGCATTATCTCTTCATATCTCCGTTGCGCCCAATCGGTTATCCTTCCGTCGGTTGTAATGACGTAATGCACATCCCTTTCACAGGGACAAGTTGACAGGATGGTTACATAAGCTTCCTCTTCAGGCTGTTAAATAGAATCTTTAGGTTATTATTGTCGAGAAAATGGAGTAGTGTTTTTCGATTAAAATTAAAATTAAAATTTGTAGGTACTCATAAATAAGTGATTATTAGTATTAAGATACAAAGAAAAATTGTAACAAGTTGTCATAAAATAATAAAAAGTACATATTTTTACTTTCTCGGCAAGAGAATTACTAAATTGGTGAAAAAAAATTATTTTTGCCCTAGATCACCAACATAGATTCTTATTTCTGTCAGTCGATCTGCTCGTTCGTCTGTTGGCACTATAGCTCTCGAATAAAGCGTGAACACAGATTTAAAATTTGGCATATACAGTCAGTCCAAAAAGCCTCCATATACCACCTGCTTTCTATACTATTTTTCTGTTATGTTTAACTAATTAATTAGAACTATGAGGAAACATGTTTAAATTAATATTTAAAACTTCACCAACGAGGATTAGTATTAAAAATAACTACGGAACATTTTAATTAGAAGTTACATCATTGTTATAAAAATGTAAACAAAATTAATGTCAAAAAAGTCTCCATACATTCAAGAACTGCATTGAAAAAAAACACGTTATAATTTTAGATAAGATAAGATAAGATTTAGAAGATGATGAAGAAGATCTATTGCTCGCTAAACTGAAAACAAATGCATAATATTTGGCCATACTTATTGCTAGTAATTTTGCAGTGGGTTTTCAAAGTAGTATTAAAAATGAGCGAGAGATTGTGAAATTCCATTTCAAGTTCGAAAGATCATAATTGATTTGTGGAAAGATGGAAAATTGTACAGAAATATAGGAAAAATTGTTAAAAAGTCGCATGCTACTCTTCAGTACATTGTAAACCAACGGGTTCCTATAAAATTCGAACGCGCTCCGGTCGTCTCAAGAAACTGACTACACGTGAAAAGGCCAGTATTGTTAGACAAATAATTATAGATCCCAAGAAAAGTGCACCAAAATTAAAAGTACGGGAACTATTTTCGAAAAATGTTTGTTCACAAACAGTGAGGAATTGTTTATACACGGCAGGTTATAAGGAGTGTGCAGCCAGGAAGAAGCCGTTAATTTCGGGAGCTAATCGCAAAAAGCGGTTTGCTTTTGATAGGGAATACGTTACTTAATCTCCTGAATTTTGCGACTCCGTAATCTTTAGTGATGACACTAAAATTGACCTTCTTGGGTCTGATGGCGGAACTAAAGTTTGGGGAAAGAAAAATACCGCATTCCATATTAAATACGTTTGTTCCACGGTAAGACAAGGGGGTGGCAGTGTTCTGCTTTGGTGATGCATATCCGCTTGAGAGGTTGGAAATTTACATTTTATTAATGGTACCATGGATCAGCACGTTTACATGAACATTTTGAGAGAATTTAAGAGAAAGTGTCCAAAAATTAGCACTCGAAAAAATGTGTTCCAACAGGACAATGATCCAAAACATACCGCAAACTTGGTGCGAGAATGGATGATCCATAATGTGTGACAGCAGCTTCATACACCTCCGCAATCACCCGATGTTAACTCCATCGAGCATTTATGGGAGGAACTTAAACGGCGCATTCACAAACATAATATTTCAAATAGAGAAGAATTAAAAAACAGAATATTGTACGAATGGGAGACATGCCAGTAGAAGTTACTAAAAAGCTGTTGCGAGCATGACAAAAAGGTTACAGGAGATTATCAAGGCCAACGGCGGTCCCACTGAATATTAGTTTAAACGAAGTTTTATTTTCGTTAAACTCCGTCAAACTATAATTGGTAAATGTTAAGTGTATGGAGACTTTTTTGACATTAATTTTGTTTACATTTTTATAATAATGATCTGACCTCTAAATCAAAAGTTCTGTAGTTGTTTTTAATACTAATTCTAGTTGTTTAATTTTCAAATATTAATTTAAACATGTTTTCTCATAGTTCCAATTAATTAGTTAAATATAATACAAAAAAATATTATAGAAAGCAGCTGTAGTATGGAGACTTTTTGGGTTGATTGTATGTAATAATTCTAGTAGAAACGAAGCCTATAGTTTTTTAGCAATATTTCCTCATCGAAAGAGGGTTAAAGTAGTAGTAATCGATAAATTTTGTATAATTCAAATAGTGTTATAGGAGATGATGAACATTTAATCATAAGGACTAAAAAAAAAGTTTTGTAGTTGAAAGGTGAGATACCATATGTTTTTTGGTGTGCTGAAAACGAATCCAAGGTCAGAATTGACTCATCACCCAAGGATCTTGACATAACCTCAAAAAACACTTCGAAATCAAAAAATCTTTTATAAATAAATTAAAAATGTAAACGAGTAAACAACCATATCTATACATATTTTGGGGTGCTGTAATTGAATCCAAGGTTAGAATTCACCCATCACGTCAGCATTTTGACATAACCTCAAAAACACCTCAAAAATGGTAAGAAATACGTCTGTAAGTAAATTAAAAGATGAACAGATCACATCTGTACGTATTTTGGAGTGATTAAATCGATTATGGCACAAGAATTGACGTACTAAGTCAAGATTTTGAAATAACCTCAAGAAGTCCAGTACTTTCATTCACAGGTCGCTGGATTAAGGTTAATCCCCTCGTTTCTCGCCCACTGGATGCTTTATTGAAGTGATTTCTCTCGCATGTCACCCTTGCGATGCTGAATAATAGTGAGTCTCCTCGCCTCTCACTCCAATGGAAGAACTTTATGATCAGAATTCTAAACCTAACATAACCTAATGCATGAACTGTACATCAAAACTCTAAACCTAACATAGCCTAATGCAAAAAATTTATACTAAGAGCTTTACACCAAGAAATCTAAACCTAACATAGCCTAATGCAAGAACACTAATCTTAACATAACTTAATGTAAGCAACTTACACCAAAATTTTTACACCAAGGACTCTAAACCTAACATAACCTAATGCAAGAAACTTACACCAAGAACTTGACACCAAGAACTCTATACCTAACATAAGCTAATGCAAGCATCTTACAATAACAACTTTACACCAAGAAAGTTACATCAAGAACGTTAAACTATAACCATAACATAACCTAATGCAAAAAAAAACAGCAGACCACCATATCTATACGTATTTTGGGTCGCTCCAAGCAAATATGTCAACATAATTAACCTATTACGTCAGGATCTTGAAATATTCTCAATTAGTCCAGTCCTTTCATTCACAGGATGCTGGATTATAGTGAGTTCCATCCCTTTTCGCCCTCGGGGTGCTTAAGTAGAGTGAGTCTCATCATCTCTCGCCCACGATGTGTTTTATTATTGTAATTTCCCTCGCCTCTCACTCTAAGGGAGCTTTATTTAAGTGAGTCCCTTCGCCTCTCATCATCGGGGTGCTTTATTCAAGTGAGTCTCCTTGCCTCTCACTATCGGAGAATGACTTTAATAAAGCATCCAGTGGGCGAAAAGCGAGAGGACTCACCTTAATCCAGCAATCTGTGAATGAAAGGACCGGACTTTTTGAGGTTATTTCAGGATCTTGATTTAACAGGTCAATTCTTTTGGCATATTCGGTTTAAGCATCCCAAGATACGTATAGATATGGTGCTCTGTTCATTTAATTTTTTAATTTACACACAGACGTAATTCTGAACATTTTTGAGGTGTTTTTTGAGGTTATGACAAAATGTTGACCTGATGGGTGAATTCGGACCTTAGATTCGATATCAGCACCTCAAAATACGTATAGATATGGTGGCTGAAAAGTTTTTAGACAGACATAGATGTAACAGTTTTTTGTTGAAGATATCCATTATAGATAATAAAATTTTAAAAAAATCAATAAAAAATACGAGACACGATATGTTGATAAGAAATATAGAATTTGAAATTCACAAACACACAAATAGTTGACTTTCAAGGTATATACTCCTGTTTAATTTATTTTATATTGTTATTATAGTGTAAATATTTTAAATCTCCGAGTGTGCGTAAAAGATTATATGTTTTTAAACCTGTAAATTGACCTAAAAGATTTTAACTTTGTATTTTCTAATTTTAGAATGAATAATAAAAAATTAAAAAAAAAAATTTGAAAATGCCTAAAAAAATAAGGCGAAACGTCAACTAAACTAGTTTGTATTTTCCAAAAGAACCTAAGTACCCAAGAAAAACCAATCAAGATTATATATATATATATATATATATATATATATATATATATATATATATATATATGTATATATATATATATATATATATATATATATATATATATATATATATATATATATATATATATATGATATATAGCAGGCAACATGGGTAAATCACGTAACTGATATTTGGTTGGATTAGTAATTTATAATATTGGGAAAATCATTTGTTTATTTTGAATATCGGCATTAAAACTTTTTTAATTTCATCTTCTAGTATAAACTAAATGTTGGTTCATAATTTAAGAAAACAGAGTACTTTTCTGTAATACCCAGCCACTTTAAATTTACATTTTTAAATTTAATTGGATTATTTTAATTTTTAATTATAAAAGTGACGTTGGCCCTGTGTTCATTATTAAAGTTATAATATATGTACTTTATTTCACTAATAGCGTAAAATTTTTTACTGCTAAAAAAATAATCATCTACCTTACTTTTTTACTATTAATCTAAAGTTATTACTCATACGCGGGTTGTGTGATAAGTACCTGGCCTTGACAGGAAAAAAAAACATTTTTATTTAAAAAATTTATTTCGCCTTTTAGTTCGATATACTCAGTCCAATATATAATATTTTATCACTCCTCGATATTCAATTTTTTCCATTGTTGTAAAATCACAAAAGTTGTCCTATGTGTTCACAAACTAAATCACGCAGCGACTTGAAAATTTGACAGGATTTTTGTGAAAGGTTAGGTTTACGAAAAGTATAGTTTTTTAAATAGTAGTAGTGCCATCTCTGGCCGAGGCCAGTTACGTATCATACGACCCTCGTATTTTTGTATTGTGGAGGGTTAAGTTTTAACTGTAAATCTCACTACTAAGATTAGCTTTGCCAGTATTAATGACGCGATGACAACGGCGGTATATCCAGGTTTAACGGTAGGAATGCATATTATCTCAAGGGGAACAAGGATGTGACTAAAAAGTCATATCGAAAGTGTTTTTTTTAATATGTATAGAGAAGCTGTGCCCTAAATGGTCAGTTGTTTTCTGTGAATTTTGTTCCATAATTGGAAATTAGCTAATATACTATAGGCTATTCATTTTTCATAGCTCCACTGCTAAAAGAAAATTGAAAAGAAATAAAAATAGGTCTGTTTTTAAAAATCAGGATTATTATTGCTTACGACGACTTTTTAAAATGTATCTAATTTTCCATAAAATTCCTCTGAATATGAAAGAATCAGTAATAATGATTTTTAAGGCAGTCGGCTTTATGATAAAAATACCTCTAAGAGAGGAAATAGAAAAATTATGAAAGGATTGAAAAATACAAGTGTGGATTGAAGTCTGATAAATTTCTACAAAATGGCGAGAAATTTGTTAAGCGGCACGACTGTTGATAAGCGTGAGTCTTGTAACGGCTGTATTTAAAGTATCAAACAGATACTGCGCGCAGTTGTTTGTTGGAAGCTGTTGTAAGTGACGAATAAGAAATGGATAAAGCTGAATATTATGCGCTGATAGAACATTTTTATTTAAAAAATTGGACTGCGGATCAGATAGAAACTTAATTGAAGGAAGTTCATAGGGGCTCTTCACCAGTACTTAAGACCATTTATTACTGGATAAAAAAAATTAAACGGGACCGTACAAGCAGATGCTGTATATTCAGGACGTCTCACTGAGGTTTCTTCTGAAGAAATTGTCGATAAAATTCATGGTATGTGATAGACGATTGTCGCATTAAGCGTCGTGAGATTGTTACTGAAAGTTCTAGAAATGAAAAAGTTGAGTGCACGATGGGAGCCGGGTTTGTTGACTTCAGACCGAAAACGCACGAGAAAGGACGTTTCAAAATGGTATTTGCAAAATTTGCAGTGTAATCCGTCGTTTTATAACTGTAGATGAAACGTGGATACCCCATTACATCCCGGAGACCAAACAGCAGGCAAAACAGTGGGTTCGCGAAGGTGAAAGTGCATCGAAAAGAACGAACGAACAGCTTTATAGGAAAAGTGATGGCATCTGTGTTTGGTAGAAGCTACCAAGATTAGCTCGTAAAAAAGTGCTCCTTTATCAAGACAATGCGCCTGCCCACACATTGTCCGTTGCAATAGCAAAAGTGCACGAGCTGTGCTTCGAAATAGTTTCCCACCTACCCTATTTCCTAGATTTAGCCCCCAAGTGACTTTTTCTCCTAACCTTAAATATTGGCTGGTGGGGGAGGGGAAGAAATTTTCGTTGAATGAAGAGGTTATCTGTGCTTTAAACAAGTATTATGCACAGTTCGAAACAACTTCTTTTCTGAGGGAATAAAGAAATTGGAATCTCGCTGAACCAAATGTATTAATGGAGATTATGTTGAGAAATAAATTACTGATTTTATAAAAAAATGTTATTTAGAAGACTTTTCAATCCACCCTCGTACACTTGTACAAATCTATCTTTATTTTTCAGTCTATGCTGATAAATAAGGTTATTTCAGGAAATGTAGCCTTTTTTTGATTTAGGCTTCTAAATTAAAACAACCGTTTCTCAAAAACTTTTCTTGGTGAAAACTGGTAACTCAATAGTCTTTTGAAATACGAGTAGATTCTTCTCTTTGAGAGAGTTTCCAAACTAATAGGAATTCGACATTTCTTAATTTCAATCTAATTGGTAATAAATTAAGTTATTACGATTTTACTTCTTTTATCGTTCACTACTTGATAATAACACGAAGTTAGTTTGTAAATTTCTGGATACATCTTGTTTAATAAAGGACACTAATGCAATATTATGAAGTGATAAGTTGCTTGCATTTAGAAGTATTTAATAACACTCTTTTTCAATTATCTTGAAGTTGAATATTACGAGGGCTATCGGAAAAATTCTCGGCGTGACACATAGATGGCGTTAGAAACGTGAAACTAGAATTGTATTGGAAAGGTCCATCCTTTATATAAACACATGTAAAATTTTGTTTCGATATTCAATTCATTCGAGTAGTAGCATCTGTTTAATATTGACGTGTCATTGATTTTTTTTGAAAAAGGGAAAAAATTGAATATCGTGCAGTGATTACATTCTTTATTTTGAATGGTTTAACACCAACAGAAATTCATCCGAAATTGTTAAAGGTAATCATTTAACAAGTCCATGATATCGTGTTAGATGACTGACGAGTGAAAGTGCGTGAAATAACTGAGACCATAGGCATCTTAAAAAAACGAATTGAAAATATTTTGCGTGAAGAACGACATATAAAAAAGCTTTGTGCAAGATGGGTGCCACATTTGCTGAGAACTGACCAAAAATGCATTCAAATGTGTATTTCTCAAGCGTATTTCGATCGTTTTAAGCAAAATAAAATGGATTTCAAGCGTCGTTTCATAACTATTGATGCGAAAAGACCAGTCGAAATAATGGATTGAAGCCGGTGGAAGTGCACAAAAAAGGAAAAGACGTTTCCATCAGCAGGGAAGGTTATGGTAGCAGTTTTTTGGAATTATAAAGGTATTTTGGTGATCGATTATTATCTTTAGAAAGGTAAAACAATTAACTCTGAATATTATTGTAACCTTTTGGATTAGCTGGATGCGAAAATTCGTAAGAAAAGATCTGCTTTAAAGAAGAAATCATTTTTTATCAAGACAATGCACGTGTTCACACTAGTGTTTTAATGATGGCAAAATTCAACGAATTAAAGTACAAATTGCTAGAACATCCCGCGTATTCACCAGATTTGGTTCCCTCTGACTATTATCTGTGTCCAAGCCTGGAAAATTCCTAGCTGGAAAGCGTTTTATACTAAATGACGAAGCTATTGCAGCCGTGGATGGATATCTTACAGAGCTTCCAGAATCATACTTTAATGATGATATTGAATCTTTGGAAAAAAGTTGGAATAAATGTATTGTTTTAGGAGATGACATTGAAAAATAAAACGTATTTCACGACTAAAAAATTTTCTTTCATTCTTAGGCCAAGAACTTTTCAGACAGTCCTCGTATTATTGTCTGTAACTTGCGTACCCGCAAAACAAAGTAAAATTTATTGCTAAGATAAAATAGTTTTTAATTATGTTATGGGTGTTTTATATATGTACAGGTTGAGTAAACGATAGAATAAAGTTCATTACCTAATTTATTTTGGGGAATGGCGAAAAAATGTTAAATACAATAGTTTTAGGGAATGTTAAGGTGCACAGTTTAAAATTATTTTTGAGTATACAGGGTACTTCAAAAAAGTGTGGAGGATATAACATTTTTTTTTAAATGAAACATCCAATTTTCTAATTTTCTAATTTATTTTTAAATTCTTCGTAAAACTTTTCTATTAGTAATGTTATATACCTAAACTTAGTAGTTTTTGTTATATTTTAATTTTTTAAAAAAATACTAGTTTCCAGTTCTGTAAAAAATTGCTAGTAGTGCCACTGTTTCTGAAGGTGGAATACTCATAATTGGTACGAGCGTTCTATAGAGATGAAAAAAAAAGATATATGTAAAGAAATTTGTGTTAGATGTTACAGGATGTTCAAAATAAATTTATGCATTTTGACTATTTTGGATTGAAAAATCCTGTATATTATTATTTTTTCTGATAGATTTTACAAAACCCCCAAACTTTTATTAAGTATGTCATATACCTATTTCTAATAGTTTTCGATTTATTTTGAATTTTTCAATTTTTATCCTTGTTTTCATATATATATATATATATATATATATATATATATATATATATATATATACATATATATATATAATATATATATATATATATATATATATATATATATATATATATATATATATATATATATATATATATATATATATATATATATATATATATATATATATATATATATATATATATATATATATATATAGATAGATAGATAGGGATAGATATATAGATATTTTAAAAGCTGAAAAAAATAGAATAAGGGGTAATGCATTAAAATGGCATAAATCGTATGTAAATAATAGAATGCAATCGGTGACCGTAACTAAAAATGGTAAAACTGCATATTCAAAAATCGTAGCTAATGATGTGGGAATCGCACAAGGGAGCATATTGGGCCCAATTCTGTTCATAATTTTTATAAATGATCTTTACCTATTAGTGGAGTCTCCAAATCAGCATATTGTAAAGTATGCAGATGATACAAATTTAATTATTAGCTGTAAGACCATAGAAGATCTCATAACTAAAGCAAAAGAATTTTTTGACAGGGTGACTGATTGGTTTTGCACAAATAAATTGATTGTGAATAAAGAAAAAACAAATTTCCTTTTGTTTAAAACAAAACAGTCAAATATTGCTGTGCCAGGACACATTGATTTTGATAATGAAAAATTTGAACTAACCCAACATGCTAAATTTTTGGGAATTTACATAAACGAACATTTGGACTGGTTATATCAAATAACCCAATTATGTAAGAAATTAAACTCGGTGTGTTTTGGTATAAGGGTTTTGAGTAAATATTTGAACGAAACTTCTCTCAGAATACTATATTATGCCAATTTTGAATCGGTTCTTAAGTATGGTATTATATTCTGGGGAAGGAATAGCATGGTAGAAAATGTCTTTATTATTCGAAAACGAATTTTGAGAATCGTAAAAAAAATGAATTTTCGACAAAGCTGTAGATCGGTGTTTCAAGATATGGGCATAATGACCGTGTATGCGATATATATTTACGAAAACTTAATGTTTTTCTTTCAAAATAAAAATCTATTTGAATTTAAATCAGAACATGGCTATAACACTAGAACAATGGATTTTAAATATTTACTGCATAGATTTACAATTACTGAAAAAATCGCCCCTTTATATGTGTGTAAATTTATGGAATGCCCTACCAAACCAAATCAAAAATATTAACTTCATCAAAAGATGCAAAGCAGAGATTAAGAATTTATTAATAACCGCAGAACCATATAGGATTAGCGATTTTTGTCCGGATTTGTAATTATTTGTTATATTTTCTTTCTTTTGACGTCATTTCTTTTCATATACCATGTATATTGTCTTGAAATAAAGCATTTATTTATTTATTTATTTAATACACTTACGCTATTGTGAAAACATAAAAAAATAGTTAATAATAATTTTAATATAGTTTAACTTATCTAATGATTAATTATTATGACGTAATAAATGTTTAAAAATATGCCCGTCTACTTGAATACACATGTTTAGTCGTTTTACTATATTTTCCTTCGCTTTCCTTAGCATAACGGGCGTTATTGTCCTGCACGCATCCCGTATCCTATTTTCTCTATCTCCTGGTGTTGTAGGGGGATTCACATAAACACGATTTTTAATGTAGCCCCACAAAAAGAAGTCTAAAGGTGTTAAGTCACACGATCACGGGGCTCACTGAATAAATCCATTCCTACCGATCGTTTAAAAATTCCCGAACTTCCCGGTGGTAATGAGCAGGAGCTCCGTCTTGTTGAATCCATATTTGTTTCCTTTCAAAGTTATCAACTTCTTCGAGAAGCTGGGGTAATTAGTTTTGCAAAAAATTTAGATATCTAGGCCCGTTAAGTGGTTCGCGGAAAAAATATGGACCAATAATTCGAAAATGTAATATTCCACACCAGATATTCAGCAACCAATAGTTTTGGTTTTGAATTTTTCGGACCCAAAATGGATTAACTGTTTAATAATAATGCGTGTTATGGCTGTTAATTGCTCCATTACTGCGAAGAGTAGCTTCATTAGAAAACATTATTTTGGATAAAAAAAGTTCCATATGAAAGGGATGATACTTGTATTTTCTCGTGGTGCGATTAGCCGTAGATTATGATGTGTCAGATAAGTCAGCTAGTTGACGGCTGCTGACCTGGGGATTATCTTCAACATGAAGTAAAACCTCAATTTCTTTTCCTCATTCTGGTTTACTACTTTCCGTTTCGTATACTCAACGCTACCACTACCATCAAACCGTTCCATTACGCACTGAAAAGATTTTCTATATGGTATACGTCTACGAGGCTGGTTTGAAAAGTCCGTGCAAAGTCCGAGAGATGGCACTACCGGCGCGTATCGAGGTCATGTTTAGTTAGTAGCATCTCTTGAATGAAAGCACACCAAGTTTCAGCCATATTGGTCTATTTTTTTGTGTTTGGCATTCGTGTGAATCAAGGAAGTCGAGTGATTTTCAAGAAATGGACGAAAAAGAATTTCGTGTGGTGATTAAACATTACTTTATGAAAGGCAAAACGCTGAACGTTCTGGACGGCCTGTGGAGGTTACGACTCCAGAAATCATTGATCAAATCCCTGATATGGTGATGGATGACAGAAGAGTTAAGGTGCGTGAGATTGCTAATGCTGTGGGCATCTCGACTGAACGGGTACATAATATTTGCATAAACATTTGGACATGAGAAAGCTATCCGCAAGATGGGTGCCGCGATTGCTCACGCTTGACCAAAAACGGAATCGTGTGATGTGTTGCAAGGATGGTTTGCAGCTGTTCCAGAAGAATCCGGAGGACTTTAAGCGTCGTTTCGTCACTGTGGATGAAACATGGATACATTACTATACTCCTGAGACCAAACAACAATCTAAACAATGGGTTACCAAGGGGGAATCTGCACCAAAAAAGGCGAAGATCGTTCCTTCGGCCGGAAAGGTTATGGCGACTGTCTTTTGGGATTCACAAGGGATAATCCTCATCGACTATCTGGAAAAGGGTTTAAAACTATTACAGGTGAATATTATTCATCGTTATTGGACCGTTTGAAAACCGACCTGCAAGAAAAACGTCCGCGATTGGCCCACAAGAAAGTCCTTTTCCATCACGACAACGCACCAGCACACACCTCAGCAGTTGTGGTCGCAAAATTAATGGAAATATGATTCCAACTCGTTTCACATCCCCCTATTCTCCAGACTTGGCTCCCTCAGACTACTATTTGCTCCCCAATTTGAAGAAATGGCTGGCGGGACAAAGATTTTATTCAAACGAGGAGATGATTGCAGACACTAATGGATATTTTGCAGACTTGGACAAATCCTATTATTCGGAAGGGATCAACAAACTAGAACATCGTTGGACGAAGTCTATAAGTCTATAAGTCTAAAAGGAGACTATGTCGAAAAATAAAAAAGGTTTACCCCAAACACATAAGTAGTTTTTATTTTTGCACGGACTTTTCAAACCAGCCTCGTATTAGGGTACTTCGCTCCGAAAAGCCTTACCGCCAAAAAACAATTTTTTCCCGCCTCGCCCAGTATATAAACCATATCAATTAATTTATTTTTAGGAAAATCCACAACGATTATCTTTATACGTCACTTACTGCAACAAATTAAACTATTTTTACTTGCTTAATAGACATGTCAAAATTTGATAATGCCTACATCTTTGTTTTGTCTTGGCAACTATGATATTATAGCGTAACTGTATTAAAAACAAGGGTAAAAATTGAAAAACTGAAAATAAATCGAAAACTATTAGAAATAGGTGTATGATATACACTGTGCTATTTAAACAATTTGAGATTTTTTTCAATTTAAAATAGTCGAAATGTATGAATTTATTTTGAACACCCTGTAACACCTATCCCAAATTCCTTTACATATATCTTTTTATTCATTTCTATAGAACGCTCGTACCAATTATGAGTATTCCACCTTCAGAAACAATGGCGTAGTATTTTTTTAAAAAAATTGAAATATTAGAAAAACTACTAGGTTTAGATATATAAGATTATTAACAAAAAAGTTATAAACTTTTACGCATAATTTAAAAATAAATTAGAAAATGGGTTGTTCCATTTAAAAAAACATATGTTATATCGGCCACACTTTTTGAAGTACCTTGTATACTCAAAAATAATTTTAAACTGTGCACGTTAACATTCCCTAAAACTATTGTATTTAACATTTTTTCGTCATTCCTGAAACAAATGAGATAATAAACTTTACTCTATTGTTGACCCACCCTGTAAAAAAGTCAAAACTAAATTTTCCAACTAATCGTGTCGAGTTGTATTAAAGTCCTAAGATCTTAGCTTGCATAATTAATGTAACAGTTATAAAATAAACGAGACGAGAAAAGTCTATTTAAAAATTTATCATTAAAAACCTACTTGTAGCGTATGCTCGACTCCCTCTATTAAAAGATAACATTCGGACGATGAATTCCATTTGTGTATAGGCTCCCTTGCTAGGACGTAATGGCTTTCTATCTCTTTACTTTCCACGGAGACCAATTCTGCCTGAAAAGAAATGGAACAGTAAGCACGCGAACTTTTTGCCTTAAGATAAAAGGCATGTTTCAGCTGAAAGTTTGTTTGAAATGTATGTGTAAGTGTTATAGTTCTAAAAATAAATATAAAGTATGTTTCTTTAGTAACAAGGCCCTGTTAATCTTTGTTTTAAACCTGCTTCCTCTCACGAAGTGATATGTATTTGGTAAATTTTGATCTATGAAAGTTTATGGTATCTGTTATATAATTATTATCACTTATTTGGGAACTATTTTTTTTTATGGGTAAAGCACACGTGATGTAGGGAAATCCCTAAAGCACTACTGGTTCGACACGATGATCTTGAATCGCTGTAAATTGTACTCGGTAGGAAACACTGTACTGGGAAATTGATTCCAAAGTGATGAGGTTCTCCATATAAAAGCCTGCAGGAAAAGGGTTGTTAGAGGAGTGACATGCTGAACTTCATACTGAGGTGAAGTATTAATGCGACGTCTATTCCTAGCATGCACCGCTTTGAGAGGAATTAAGCGGGCAAAGTTAGTTTTAGGTCTTCAGTCAGGCGAACAGATCTTCTTTGAATATAATCCAACAAATGCAGTGCATGTTTGAGAGCGGAGGGCCGAACATGAGACAAATATTCCATCGTTGGTCGAATTTGAGCCTTGTCCAGAATTAACAGTTGTGGAGCGTAAAGCTTTTTAGTTTGAAATAATACTCCCAGCTTTTGAGAAGACTTATTTGCTCCCAAATTAAGGTCAAGCAAATTGAGTGAAGATGCTAGAGGAATGGAGAACGTTAGCGTTTTTAGAAAAAACTGTCGCCTGGGTTTTGGTATCGCTAAATTCTACTTGGTTACTGTCACCCGAAGATAGAATTTCTTCTAGGTCTTTGTTAAGTTGAACGACTTACTGTTGTTTGCGGATATTTGTCTAAGTAGCCGATATTCGGGCGTTCAAAATGAATGAAGAAATAAGCGTACTGTCATCTACAGAGCCGTAGATGGAAATCCTGTCCCTTTCCAGCAGATCGTTAATGTAAATGAGAAAGAGAGTAGGAAATAGTATGAAGACGTGGGGCATACCGGTCTTGATAGTGAAGGTCTTAGAAAGAACTCCGTTGACTGCCACTTGTAAAGAACGCTCTCTGAGGAAATACGACAGTCATAAACAGAACTTTTCAGATATACCATAAGACCGTAGCTTAGCCAATAATCCATCGTTACGAACACGGTCGAATGCCTTGGATATATTAAGTGTAACCGCTCGAGATTCTCCAACATGTCAAATTGCATTGTTCCAAACATGTGTTACATAAGTTAGATCTCCTGTTAATCTTTGCTTACGAAAGCCATAATGACGGTTGCTAATAATATTCAATCCTTCAAGATATTTTAGACGGTACTGATCGATAGTCTTTTGACTTTCGATTTGTCTGAAAGCAGTGCGATTCGTCTATAGTTGTTTGGCAAGACTTCTGGCTTTTTTTTGGGTATCGTAGCGTATTTATTTCCAGCAACTGTAGCGTATTTATTTCCAGCAAGCGGGAAATATTCCTTTTCTGTAAGGTAGGTTGAAAAGTCTACAGAAAACTGGTGCTAGTTCTCTCGCGCATTTTTTGAGTACTATGGCAGGTATTCCGTTAGTCATTTCAGTCGTTTTACATGAAATCATTATACATACATACATATATGGTACATATATATATATATATATATATATATATATATATATATATATATATATATATATATATAGTGTGTCCCAAAAAGTTTTATATGAATGGAAAAAAGTTTATCTTACATATTACAAAAAATTTATTCTTATTAAAAAGTTCTGCATTACATGGAAATCCATAATCAAACATCAAAAGTTTAAAATATTTGATGGTATACAGAGAAAATAAAAAATAATTATTTATAATGAAGAGTAAAGTGTGTTTAAATACAGAGCAAAATATTAATTGAAAATATTAATAGGAGCTAGAAAACTATACTCACGTTTAGATTTGTGGTCTTCCTGGATAAAAATTCAAAAAAATTCCAGTAAATACGTCAGTAATTGTTGGCTTATTTATTGAATAAAAGAAAACTAAATCACTACAAATTTTAGGCTGAAAATAAATGAACATATCTTTAGAAATACCTAACAATTGTCAATAAACTTAGTTTCTATTAACATTTTCAATTAATATTTTGCTCTGTATTTAAATTTAAACATTTTAAATTTTTCATTTTCCCTGTATATCATCAAATATTTTAAACTTTCGATCTTTGATTATGGGTTTCCATGTGATGCAGAACATTTTATTAAAAATAAATTTTTTTGTAATATGTAAGATAAACTTTTTCTTCATTTGTATAAAACTTTTTCGGACACACTGTATATATATATATATATATATATATACATATATATATATATATATATATATATATATATATATATATATATATATATATATATATATATATATATATAATTTTCAGAGATTCAGTACATATGGTTTATTACATCTAATTAAAATTGGTTCAGAAACAATGGAAATATGCCAAAATTAGTATGTAAATAATTAAAATCCCTTACATATAATTACACTGCAAGTTTAGTTAGAAATTGACAAATATGACTGTATATAATATATTACGAAATCCATGGATCTTTTACAAAATTTTAAAAAGAAAATGCAGATATTTGTAACAAAAAAGTAAGAGTATCGTATATAGTTAATCAGGTTGTTATAAATGGCGGAATGTCAGTGTATCAACCAATTTCGATGAGGTCATAGAAAAAGAATCTTTTATTGCAAATACGTATGTGACGATGCAGCTGTTTGCATTAGTAGCAAATGGGCGTACTGTACTTTTTTTTAAGTTGTTTATTTCTTCAGCGATTTAAATCGCGTTGTCCATGTGGGCGCAGCCGCAGGCATGTGAAAGCTGTTTTTTGTTAGTGAATAAACTGTTTGACTCCACTCAATAAAAATTAATGTATTTTTTTTTGACATACTCTATACATAATTTTTGAAAAAAATGGAACCGGTAACCTAAAATTGAAGCAGTTTTTTGTTATGAAAAATTTGTTAAGTCGTTTTTGTATGATGCTAGAACAAACAAACGTCTATAAATGTTTGTGCTTCTATATGCCCTGAATTGAACTATAAATAAAGTAATCTGATCTCACGTTGGTCGGGTTGAATAATCCCTAAGCTTTCTATTAACCTATAAATCTCCCAAGCTAAGAATGCCTACAATAACTTTTGTTACGGTAATCATAAATTCGGAAAAAATCTTTATTGGAATCCTATTTTCGCCTTTTTTATACGATATGATAAAAAAACTGCTACAACTAATTTAATTCCAATGTATTTTTTGACGAAATACTTAAGTACTTTATAATTCCTGATTAGAGAGAAAGAGAATTTTTATTATTTTGTGTTAATACATGCAGTATTTTTAAAGAAAATTTATGATAAAAATTAAAATTTCATAGAATAGGTAGAAAAAATAATAGTTATTGAATTTTGACATAATTTTTCATTTTTATCGATTTAATCATAATTCAAAAACGAATTTTAGGTTTTTCTACTGCTCAGCGTCGTAACTTTAGTTAGCTTCCTGCAGTTTTGTCAATTGAATCCAGTTGTAAAAGTAAACGTTTTTAGGGAATCAGGGGGTAAAGATTTTGGGTGATTATTGAAAAGGTTTGTTTAATTGTAGTCTTATGAATATCGGGGGTATGAAATTTTCCAAACTTATTTCTAATGAAAAATTACATTGAAAAATGGAGAATAATCTTTAAACGGATTCTCCGCTATATGTATATATATATATATATATATATATATATATATATATATATATATATATGTACATATATATACATATATATATATATATATATATATATATATATATATATATATATATACATATATACATATATATATATATATATATATATATATATATATATATATATATATACATATATATATATATATATATATATATATATATATATATATATATATATATATATATACATATATATATATATATATATATATATATATATATATATATATATATATATATATATATATATCTATATACATACATATATATATATATATATATATATATATATATATATATATATATATATATATATATATATATATATATATATATATATATATATATATTCGAAAAATAAGGGCTGTTTGCTTATATTTAAATATTGGCGGGTCTGAACAAAGTTGTAAATATGCAGAGCCATCTATTAATTGTTTTCGAAGCCACTGAAGTTATTGTTTTGATTCAGCAGTCGTTTGCCTGTCGGTGAACCAAAAGGATCAGACGGGAATGCAATGTCCGCAAAAAAGATTAGACAATGATCGACAATTGCCCTTGAAATGGAGAGCAGCGGCTTGGTTGACAACCTGGTACGACTGGATACGACTTCTATTCCCCGATTTAGGCGTAACTTTGGAATCTGTCTTTTTATAAGAAGCGACCTGTCTTGCCAACGAGAAGAGGCTCTGGAGCCTCCAAACTTTGATGTTATGTGGTTAAAAGTAACGACTCAACCAACCACAAGGTTCATCTGTATCCTCTATCGACCACCAAGTAATACTAACTTTAGAACACTTTTCGCTTCTCTTGCAGACACCATCGATCATTTACAAATTAACTATCCAAATGCCGAAATTGCCATCCTGGGTGACTTTAATGTCCAGAATATCAACTGGATTAAATATTCAAATACTACCGACGAGCAAGGTCGTGATGCCGAATCATTTTCAATCAGTTGTTGCTTAACTCAGCTTATTGACGAACCAACATGGATCCCTGATCGAGACGGGGAGTTCGCCAGTCTTCTTGATCTGTTTTTAACCACCAATCCGGAGATTTACACGGTCAGTGTAAATCCGCCGTTAGGTTCTTCTGACCATAAACTACTTTCGACATCGAGTATCCTACCAATCAGTGACAGAGAGGCGCCTAAACCGCGCAAGATTTGGCACTACAAATCTGCTAAATGGGAGGATCTCATAGAATATTTTCGAACTTTCCCTTGGTTAGACGTTTGTTTTCGATCCGACGACCATCTGACTGCGCCAGGGAGGTTTACGATGTTATTTTGGCCGGTATGGAGGCTTACATCCCTTTTTCGAAGAAATGCCCTTCCAACGGCAAGCCTTGGTTTGACCGAAAATGCAAAGAAGCTGCTGCTTCTAAACATCTTGCCTACCGACAATGGCGTGAAAATCCTAACACCATAAACCGCAACACCTTTGTTCGTGCCAGGAACAGATGCAAAGAAATTATCGACGAAACCAAGGAGGCACACAATTAACGAATTAGAAACAAATTTCTCGCATGTTCCAACAATTCCAAATCCTTTTGGTCAGTCGCTAAGGCAGTTAGTCAAAATTTCACCAAATCCACCATACCATTACCACACGGCCAGATAATTCTATTGCAACGACACCTGTTGAGAGAGCGAACTTGTTGGCTGAACTCTTTGCTTCACATTCTACTGTGGATTTCCAAGGAAAAAACACCACCTACTATTCCCATAGTGCAGTTAAAGATGCCCGATATTTTCTTCAGACAGCGTATCATAAAACGTATTTTAATGAAGTTAGACACCAAAAAAGCTTCTGGCGCTGACGGAATACCTGCCATAGTTCTCAAAAACTGTGCGAGGGAACTAACACCAGTTTTCTGTAGACTTTTCAACCTATCCTACAGAAAGGGAATATTTTCTTCCTGCGGGAAATGTGCCACAGTTCAGTCGATACCTAAAAAAGGCAAGAATATCTTGCCAAGTAACTACCGACCAATCGCACTGCTTTCAATATTATCGAAAGTCATGGAAAAGGCTATCGAATCAGCATCTTCTAAAATATCTTAAGGATTCAACATTATTAGCGATCACCAATATGGCTTTCGTAAAAATAGATCAACAGGAAATCTTCTGACTTATGTAACACACGTTTGGAACAACGCAATTGAACACATCCAAGGCATTCGACCGTGTTTGGCACGATGGGCTGTTGGCTAAGCTACGCACTTATGGTATGTCTGAAAAGTTCTGTTTGTGGCTCCCATGTTTCCTCAGAGAGCGTTCTTTACGAGTGGCAGTCGACGGATTTCTTTCTAACACTTTCACTATCAACGCCGGTGTACCTCAGGGCTCCATACTGTCTCCTACTCTCTTTCTCATTTACATTAACGATATGCTGAAAAAGACAGAGAATCCAATCTACAGCTTTGCAGATGACAGTACGCTTATCTCTTCATTCATTTTGAACGCTCGGACATCGGCGACGAATATCCGCAGACAGCAGGAAGTCACTTAACAAAGACCTGGAAGAAATCCTATCTTGGGGTGACAGTAACCAAGTGGAATTTAACGCTGCAAAAACCCAGGCGGCAAGTTTTTCTATAAAAGTTAATGAAACTGAACCCGACATAGTTACGTCGGGGCACTCCATTCCTCTAACATCGTCACTCAATTTGTTGGGCGTTAATTTAATTAATATTTAAATAGCAAGGAGAGCTTTTCAAAAGTTGGGAATATTATTTCGAACCAGAAAGCTTTACACTCCACAACAACTGTTTCTTTCTTCTTCTTTACAAAGCTCAAATTCGACCAACTATGGAAAACTGCTCCCATGTTTAGGGCTCCGCTCCCAACTGCATTCTATTCAGAGAAGAGCTGTTCGTCTGATTGGAGACCCGGAACTGACCGGCGGCCTTGATTCGCTGGAACATCGAAGAACGGTTGGCGACTTGAGCCTATTCTACCAGTATTTTCATGGAAAGTGTTCGAAGGATGTGGCCTGCTTAATTCCTCCCATAGCGGTGCATGTTAGAAGTACACGTTGAGTTAATACTTCAAATCCCTATGAGGTTCAGCTTGTTACTTTGTGTACAACGCTTTTCAAGCAGTCTTTTATATGGATCCCTTTGGAATAATTTGCCCAGGACTGTGTTTCCCACCGAGTAAAATTTACAGCGATTCAAGAACAACGTGAATCGCCGCACACGTGTCGCTCCTGTAGAGCTTTAGGGACTTCCCTGCAGCACGTGTGATAGACCCATAAAAAAAAAACAGTTTAAAGACGACGAGGAACTCAAGACCGCCGTTGTCAACTGGTTCAATTCCCAGGCGGAGAAGTTCTATACAGAAAGCTTAAAAAAGCTGCTGCAGCGTTACGAAAAGTACTTAGAAGTTAATAGCTATTATGTGGAAAAATGAAATAGGTTTGTAGGAAACTAAAACCGTCAATAAAAACTTTTTCTAACTATTTTTTTTTTATAGCCAAATGGTCTTTACTTTTCGAATATGCCTCGTATACATATATATATATATATATATATATATATATATATATATTTCCTGCATTTGCATTATATATATATATATATATATATATATATATATATATATATATATATATATATATATATATATAATGCAACTCTCTCTGTCTGTCTGTCCGTTAGTGCGCTTATCACTCGAGAACCACTTATCCGATTTATGTGTTTTTTTTTTAATTCATACATATATTCTCTGGCCAGGTTATATTTCATTACGTTAGGTAACATAAAGAATAAGCAGTGACGATAACAGCGAATCAACTTCACGCTAGCGGAGCGGCGGGCACGGCTAATAAATATATATATATATATATATATATATATATATATATATATATATATATATATATATATATATGTATATATATTAGAATTTCGGATTCCATTTCCATCCCACTTAAAATTACTTTCATTGTGGCCACCTCTGGATTTTGTTCGAGAAATCTAGCATTTTCATATAATGGTATGAAAATAATGCTTCAAAATGGTAGAAATGGGAGAAAATTTTTTTTTTTATAAAATAAATTGAGAGAAGAGGGTTTTACGGTTTTAAGATTATGAAAAAAATAGGTGCGCCGGCATATAGGTCATATTTTAACATATAGATATCAAAAGCTATTAAAATATTTGTTCTTGATTGAGCCACATTAAAATAAACCTTATAGAAAATTAAGTCTTTTCAGTTTTGAATTGCTGCAGTCTGTATTTAGGTATATAGTAAATAACTAAATCAAATTATCATAAAACAAGCGAATTCTTACAAATTAAAGTATTGAGTATATAACATAAATATTAAGTTAAAATGAATCAATTTGAAACTTAAAAATTCCTTAGGGAAAAAAGGCAGTAAACAAAAAAAAAAATCGTCAAATTTCGTTACTACTTCTATGACGTGGCTTGACCAATTGTCAAATTTCGTTACTACTTCTATGACTCCCTTGCTGACGTGGCGTTGCTGAGGGAGTACATGTTAGGGGATGTTTTTCCAAACAAGGGTTGGGCAGTTTGTATCTCTACACGTACAATTTAAATGCGAAGAAAAATTGGTGATATTTACGAGAAACTCTTGTCATCCACTGCAAAATGATGGTTTAAAAACGAAAAATGAGGATTTGATCTTGCCAGAAGATAATTATACCCAAAACACCGCAGCAAGTTGTGCAGGGATTGGAAGGTGCAAGCGAAAATTGAGATACTAGAGTGGTCCACGCAATCGCCAGTCGCCAACCTTATTTAAAACGTTTGGTTCCTAGAAAAGAGAAAACTCAGAGGAAAGACTCTGAGGATTTTGACTCAGTGGTCTCGCGAGATCCGAAAAATTTGAAGATCACTGCCGCGCCAGTATGCAGAAAATTTGGTCGACAGCACGCCTCGAAGATGCCGGGCGATTATTGATGCAGGAGGCCATTGGACAACTAAGGTAATTGCTCCGTTGTTAGTATACCAAAGAATATATTGATGGCAAAACTATTCTCGAAACACATTTCTTCAAGAATACGAGTGATCACGTTCTTACTTGACAGATTGAACATTATCATAACATGTAGTAGCGAAACCATAAGAAAAATGTTTTAAGTATGTCGGTTGATAGTTTCCACAGTTTAATAGTGTTTTTAACAGATAAAATTGAAAAGAGAAACATGATTATCTTTTTATTGGCAATATATACTTAGTTGTAACCATTCTGTGAGCCAAACTTATTTAAATATATCTAATAAACCGATCTGTCAGAAATTGGCCTAAAAATATCAAGCTTTCATCGATTTTATTTCTGTTTGTCCTAATTTCTTCCACTGATCGGAATTCTACATGTCGTCCCTTCCTATTACCTCATAAATCTCAAAAGCAAAGAACAACAACAATAACTTCTGTAGCAGTAGTCATAAATTCAGGAAAAATCCTTATTGGAATCACGTTTTCCATTTCTTGTTCACACATTCTCACGACATGCCGCCACGACGATCGTAACTTTTAGATGAAAAGGATACAAATCTCGGATATTAATGTGACATTATCATAAAAAGATTGTCATATTTGTAATATATAGGATATATATATATATATATATATATATATATATATATATATATATATATATATATATATATATATATATATATAAACATATATATATATATATATATATATATATATATATATATATATATATATATATATATATATATATAGGGTCTTCCATTAAGGACTTGACAACTTTTTTTTTGAAATAAAACGCAACCCATTTGAGACATTTCGAAAATTTTACTATCGGCTTGAAGTACAATCAAAACATTTATGTATGGAATTCGACTTCATTCATATGTCCACCACGGGCACGTTTGCAGCGGTCGATTCGTTGAACCCAATTTTCGATGACGGCCACACATTTCGACGGAAACGGCCGCTATCTCTCTTTCAATATTGGCTCTGAGCTCCTCTAACGACGCAGGCTTGTTAGCATAGACCAATGATTTAACGTACCTCCATAAAAAGAAGTCTAGAGGTGTTAAATCACACGATCTAGGCGGCCATTCGACGGGACTATTTCTCGATATAACACGTTCACTGTGTGTCGATTGTTACGCTGTGTGGCTTGCCCGTCTTGTTGAAACCACATATCATTAATGTCTAGCCCATGCAATTGATCAAAGAAATAACGTTGCAACATGCCTCTGTAGCGATCTCCATTGACTGTAATGTGACGGTTATTTTCATCAACGAAAAAGAACGGTCCAATGCCACCACCGGCATGAAAACCGCAACAAACAGTAATTTTTTGTGGATGAAGTGATGTTTCTTCAAGCACATGAGGGTTTTCACCTAACCAATAACGCATATTCTGTTTGTTGACGAAGCCGTTTATCCAAAAATGCGCTTCATCACTAAAAATGATTTTGCGATGAAATTGGTCATCTTCTTCCAACACTTTCTAGAGCCCAATTCGAGAACGTACGTCGCTTCATATGATCGAGTGGCTTTAGTTCTTGAGTTAGCTTTAACTTATAAGGGTGTAGGCCAAGATCCTTTCGCAAAATTCGCCATAGTGTGGTCTGAATGATGCCCAATTCTTGAGAACGCCGTGAAATCGACTGTTTTGGTTCGTTTGAGATGGACGCTTGAACGGCAGCAATATTCTGGCCACTTCGACCAACCCGTTGTCTCACTGGCACGGGCATCCAGCAGCGAATATGTTAACTCAAATTTTTTCACTAGACTATGAATTGCTTGCCTACTGGGACGGGAATTACGACCAAAAATTGGCGTTAACGCTCTTAAAGTTGCAGTCACCGACTCCAAATTTTGGTAGTAAATTTTAATTATTTGTAAACGTTGTTCGTTCGTGTACTTCACCATGATGAAAATGTTGACTTTACTGAATGTTTTGACGTTGACAGTTCGGTGATTGGCTTAAGGGTGCGTTAACAGTGAAATTTCAAAGTTGTCAAGTCCCAAATGGAATATATTTATACATATAGTATTTTTCAAATATTTGCAAATGAAGAAATTCTCTACTATTTTCTAGAGGAATTTTTCTAATTAGATTAGTTTCAAGACATTATTCTCTAACTTTTAAGGATGCCGCAGATGTAACAGAGGTAACAGAGGAGGTAATGACCCACGAAAGTTATGTACTTACTTGTTCAAGCTACTTACCAAAGGGGTCGCTTCATTTTAATAAATTTATTGGGCAAGTGCATGATAAACAATTATTACGTCCATTGGAAAAACAACCATGCACAGATCTCATGTGATTTAGATCATCGATCAAACTGGCTTAAATAATAGTCTGATATAATATTATGATTAAAAGTTATTAATCCAACAACTTGATATGCCTAGTTTTTAAATTTCTTTCTTTGCATTTCTTTTAAAATTGAATTTTCCATAGAACTATTACGTGAAAAATATATTTAACATGTACGCTGAAAAGTTTTTGATCTGGCTACTTAAAATACATTTTTTCTTGCAAAATTTTTCATCAACATAGTCTCCTTCAAGAGCGATACAATCAGTTCAACGCTTTTTTAACATTTCTATAACTTTCTTGTAGAAGGATTCAAAATAGGCCTCAGTTTCGGTGATGACTTCTTCACTGGAGCCAAATGTCTTTCCCGCGAGCATTTTTTGAGGTGTACGAATAGATAATAGTCACTGGGGACCAAATCTGGAGAATACGGTGGATGAGGAAGCAATTCGAACTTCAATTCATGCAATTTTGCCTTTGTAACCATGGTGCATTGTCTTGATGAAAGAGCACTTTTTTCTTGTTCATTTTGGGCCGTTTCTTTGCGATTTCTGCTTTCAAACGCACCAATAACTTTACATAATATCCGCTATTGATGGTTTTTCCTCTCTCAGCATAGACGATGAAAATTCTTCCATGCGCGTCCCAAAATACAGAGGCCAAAACTTTCCCAGCCGACAGTTGTGTCTTTGGGCGGCTTTCACCAGGTGCTGTCCACTCAGCTGACTGCCAATTTAATTCCGGTGTGTAGTGGTGTATCTATGTTCCATCCATTGTCACAGATCGCATCAGAAAATCCTTTTTATTGCGCTTAAACAGGTCCAAATAGCGTTCACATTGTTCTTTTTGGTCCACTGTAAGCAAACGCGATGCCCATTTCTAATAGAGCTTTCTCATGCCCAAATATTCATGCAAAATATGACCAACACGTTTTTTTTTGGGATCTTTAGAGTGTCAGCTATCTCATGCAATTTCACTTTACTATCATCCAAAACAATTTTGTGTCTATTTTTTATGTTTTCCGGTGTAACCACCTCATTTGGGCGTCCCGAGCGTCCAGCATGATTTGTATCTGTACGTCCGCGTTTATATTCAGCATATCAGTAAATGATGAGTGATTTTCCAGGGGCAGAGCCCCCTTAACACTTATCAAGCCATTGCTTTATTTGAACGGTATTTTTTCCCATCAAAAAACAGTGTTTAACCAACACGAAATTCGATTTTTTTCATTGTTTTGAAAATATCAAAAGTAGCGTCAATAAAACCACTGTAACTTGTAAACTAATCGTCGAAATGTCATGAAATTTTGACATGTATCGTTTGAAGGTTGGTACTTCCTAAAAATCATATGGATTTTAGAAAAGGGCGACATCTATATTTCAGACTAAAAACTTTTCAGCCTACGTGTAATCTTTCTAAAAGAAGGATCAATTAAGTAGTTTGCGAAAAAAAACTGTCCATTCGAAATATTGTTCGTTCAAACAATTGTCCATTTGAACATTAGTTCGTTCGATTATATGTCTTTCAAGAATTTGTCTTTCGAAATTGTATCTTTCGATATTTGGTCAGGACCCGAAAAGAAAGATAGTTTTTGAGAGATATTGTTTCAGGAGAAAAGGTGTAAGCCGATAACTTTTATATAGTGTCAATATTATTATGGGTAATTTTCTCGGGTATTGGTTAGGATAATGAATAAATTTTAATATTTGTGGTTAAATATATAATAGCTTAAAAATATCAGAGAGGAGGTTGGAGTGCTAAATGAGCTGAAGAGTCTCATCTTAAGATCAAGCAACTAATCCGCGATGCTGCGGGTAACAAATTATACACCTAATAATGAACCTTTTTTTTTATTATTTCGGGTTTTCGAAATAAATTTTTTACGAAAATAGAATAGGAAAGCTAAAAAAAATGGGTTGGAGAAACTGAGTAAATAACAATTACTCATTAATTAGAATTAAAAGGTAAACGCGTACTTTTTAATCCGATTGCTTCGAAGAATTGCATTGTCTTTATTTGCAATAATGAGTAAAGGATTTAAATAATTGCTTTGAGTTGAAGCTTGCAGGCTTTTGTAAGTGGCGATATCTCACAACTCCATTTGAAATGTTAAAGTTCACAAGATTATGGCTTATTGAAAATTAATTTTTCCCATGTATTCTATAGCAGAAATTTGAGCGATTTTCCTTATTTTTGATATTAATCTACCTTATTTTAGGTAATTACGTAATTATATGGATGCTTCCTTAAAATAAGATCGCTAAAATTGAAATTACCGTATTCGTATATGCTGCAAGACTCCGCAGATACAAACAATCAAACGATAGGAAAGACACCAACAAGCTCTTCCGAAGAAGCGAAAAACAGTTTTACCGGAAAACTATGTACGACAAACAGACAGCAGTGACTGAACCACCAAACAAACAATTACTCACAGATTATTCTGGTCAGAACCCAAACTACACAATAATAACACCTCCTGGTTCAAAGCCGAAGAAGACAAGGATATACATGTGACAGAACAGGAAAATTTCACATTAACTACCCTGGGACCAAATAGCATGATGAGGCACCTTAACACAAAAAATTCTGGAGGTAAAATAGCCCCCCGTACTCGCTCTCTGTGAAACCAAGGTCAGTTCATCGACCAGCACAGTCAACTATCTTTATTCTGGGTACGAGTTCTATTCCCGATTTAGGCGTAATTTTGGAACCTGTCTTTTTGTCAGAAACGACCTCTTTTGCCAACGAGAAGAGGCTCTGGAGCCCCCAAACTTTGATGTTATGTGGTTAAAAATAACGACTTAACAAACCACGAGGTTCGTCTGTATTCTCTATCGACCACCAAGTGATACCAACTTTCGAACCCTTTTCGCTTCTCTTGCAGACACCATCGATCAGTTACAAATTAACTATCCAAATGCCGAAATTGCCGTCCTGGGCGACTTTAATGTCCAGAATATCAACTGGCTTAAATATTCAAATACTACCGACGAACAAGGTGGTGAAGCTGAATCATTCTCAATCAGTTGTGGCTTAACTCAGCTTATTGACGAACCAACACGGATCCTAATCGAGACGGGGAGTTGGCCAGCCTTCTTGATCTGTTTTTAAACCACCAATCCGGGGATTTACACGGTCACCGTAAATCCGCCGTTAGGTTCTTCCGACCATAAACTGCTTTCGACAACGAGTGTCCTACCAATCAGTACCAATCAGTGACAGAGAAGCGCCTAGGCCGTGTAAGATTTAGCACTACAAATGCTAAATGGGAAGATCTCATGGAACATTTTCGAACTTTCCCTTGGATGGAGGTTTGTTTTCGATCCAACAACCAATTTGATTGCGCCAGGGAGGTCGCCGATGTTATTTTGGCTGATATGGAAGCTAACATCCCTTTTTCGAAGAAATGCCCCTCCACCGGTAAGCCTTGGTTTGACCGAAAATGCAAAGAAGCTGTTGCTTCTAAACATCTTGCCTACCGACAATGGCGTGAAAATCCCAACGCCATAAATCGTAACACCTTTGTTCGTGTCCAGAACAGATGCAAAGGAATTATCGACGAAACCAAGGAGACACACAATCAACGAATTAGAAACAAACTTCTCGCTTGTCCCAACAATGTCAGGTCCTTTTGGTCAGTCACGAAGGCAGTTAGCCAAAATTTCACCAAATCCACCTACCACCACTCAGACGGCCAGATAATTCCATTGCAACGACACCTGTTGAGAAAGCGAACTGGTTGGCTGAATTCTTTGCTTCACATTCTACTGTCGATTTTCAAGGAAAAACACTGCCTATTGCTCCCGTATTGCAGTCGACGATGCCTGATGTTCTCTTCAGACAGCGTATCATAAGGCATATTTTCATGAAGCTAGACACCAAAAAGGCTTCTGGCACTGACGGAATACCTGCTATAGTTTTCAAAAACTGTGCGAGGGAACTAACACCAGTTTTCTGTAGACTTTTCAACCTATCCTACAGAAAGGGAATGTTTCCTTCCTGCTGGAAATGTGCTACAGTTCAGCCGATACCTAAAAAAGGCAAGAAGACCTGGCCAAATAATTACCGACCAGTCGCACTGCTTTCAATAATATCGAAAGAAAAGGTTATCAATCAGTATCTACTAAAATATCTTGAACGATTCAACATTATTAGTGATCACCGATATGGCTTTCGTAAACATAGATCAACAGGAGATCTTCTGACTTATGTAACACATGTTTGAAACAACGCAATTGAAGACTTTGAAGAATCTCGAGCGGTTGCTCTTGACATATCCAAGGCATTCGACCGTGTTTGGCACGATGGACTGTTGGTTAAGCTACGCTGTTATGGTATCTCCGAAAAGTTCTGTTTTTGGCTCTCATGTTTCCTCAGAGAGCGTTCTTTACTAGTGGCGGTCGACGGATTTCTTTCTAACTCCTTCATTATCAACGCCGGTGTGCCCATACTGTCTCCTATTCTCTTTCTCATTTACATTAACGATCTGCTGAAAAAGACCGGGAATCCAATCTACAGCTTTGCAGAAGATAGTACGCTTATCTCTTTATTCACTTTGAACGCTCGGCTACTCAGGCGAATATCCGCAGGCAGTAGGAGACCGTTCAACTCAACAAAGACCTGGAAGAAATTCTATCTTGGGGGGACAGTAACCAAGTGGAATTTAACGCTACAAAAACCCAGGCGGCAGTTTTTTCTAAAAAAGTTAACGTTGCTGAAACCGACATGGTTATGTCGGGGCACTCCATTCCCCTAGCATCGTCACTCAATTTGTTAGGCGTTAATTTGGGAGCAAATATGTCCTGGCATGAACATGTTGCAGGCATAGCAAGGAGAGTTTCTCAAAAGTTGGGAATATTATTTGGAACCAGAAGGCTTTATACTCCAGAACAACTGTTAATTCTCTACAAAGCTTAATTTCGACCAACTGTGGAATATTGCTACCACGTTTGGGGCTCCGCTGCCAAACATACACTCCATTTGTTGGATTCTGTCCAGAGAAGAGCTGTTTGTCTGATTGGAGACCCGGAACTGATCGGCGGTCTTGATTCGTTGGAACATCGAAGAAAAGTTGGCGATTTGAATCTGTTCTACTAGTATTTTCATGGAAAGTGTTCGAAGGATGTAGCCCGCTTAATTCCTCCTAGAACGGTGCATGTTAGAAATACACGTCGCGCTAGTACTTCACATCCGTATGAGGTTCAGCTTGTTACTCCGCGTACAACGCTTTTCAAGCAGTCTTATATATGGAGGACATTCTCCCTTTGGAATAATTTGCCCAGTGCCGTATTTCCCACCGAGTACAATTTACAGCGATTCAAGAACAACGCGAATTGCTTTTTCCGCACACCTGGAGTGCTTTAGGGACTTCCCTACAGCACGTGTGCTAGACCCATAAAAAAAATACCGAGAATTTTTCTCTCATCTCCCAAGACTAATCGTTAAACTCCAGCGGTAATTAGATCTTAATAAAGATGATATGAAAAATGATGGAACAACTTTTTTTCTTCTATTGCCTTATCTGTTGCGAATGATGGCTATCAACATAGCAATTCTTATTTTAAGGGCAGTTTACTGAACATACAACAAGTCAAATCAGTAGCACATTTTTTGTAGCCATGAATTATTTCTTCTTCCTGGGTCCCTCCTACTTTCTTTAAAGTATAAGGTGCTGGAGTTGATCTTTGTTGTGTCTGATTGGAAAACTAAGAGACTAAGTTTTCCGGTGTTGGATTTAGCCTAGATATTCGTATAATTCGAGAATAAACTCACATTTCAAAGGCCGAAAACTTCTTATTAGCTGCTCAGTCATAGCAAAGGTCTCATATAATAAAACTGGATATTTGTAGGATTTTGTCATTTTGAGTTTCAAAGACATATAGATATCTCATTGATTTTGAATTTTTGCTCCCAAATGGGTGTACGTTAAAAGTCGCACGACCGATTTAATGTCAGTTTTCCAGTAAGCGTTCTCTTCTATATATCTACTAAATAGCATCTATTTTATTTTTGAGGCATTTACCAGGTGTACAAGTATGAAATGCTGATTTCAGACAACACATGGTGTACCAATGCAGTTTGTGCTATAAAGATTTGACACTGCGCCATTTTGTTGTGTCATCAACAAGTGTCAGACGCTCACAAGTGATAAATTGGAAAAGTGTGTGCATAGTGTTGTGTTCAATATGTCGAAATTTATACCGAACAAAGAGCATTCGCGGACAGCAGTAACTTTTTGTTTTCTTTGTTGAATTATATCGATTACTTCGAGAAGCTTATGGTGAACATGCTCCATCGCAAGATACGTGTGAACGATGGTTTCGGCGTTTCAAAAGTGGTGACTTCGTTGTTGCAGACAAGGAACGTGGAAAATCGCCAAAACAATACGAAGATGTGGAATTGCAAGCATTGTTGGACGAAGATGATTCCCAAACACGAAAACAACTCGCCGAGCAATTGGGCGTTAGTCAACAAGCTGTTTCCAATCGGCTACGAGAAATGGGAAAGATTCAGAAGACCACTAGATGGGTACCACATGAGTTGAACGACAGGCAAATGGAAAAGCGCAAACACACGTGTTACATTTTCGTCGTTTTTGCATCGTATAGTTACAGGAGATGAAAAATGGATTTATTTTGAGAATCCCAAGCGCAAAAAATCATGGTAGACCCAGGCGCACCATCCACATCGACCGCAAGACCGAATCGCTTTGGCAGAAAGACGATGCTCTGTGTTTGGTGGGACCAGAGGGGCGCGGTCTATTATAAGCTGTTAAAACCTGCAGAAACGGTTAATACTAAACGTTACCAACCACAACTGACCGATTTGAACCGTTCGCTGCTTGAAAAAAGGCCAGAATACCGAAAGAGGCAACACAAAGTCATTTTTCTTCATGACAATGTTCCATCACATACGGCAAAATCAGTTCGCGACACGTTGCTAGGAAGTTCTACCCCCTGCGGATTACTCACCAGACTGGGCTCCTTCCGGTTACCACTTGTTTGCATCGATGGGTCACGCACTCGCTGAGCAGCGCTTTGGTTCGTACGAAGATGTCAAAAAATGGCTCAATGAATGGTTCGCAGCAAAAGGCAGATTTTTTACTGGCGTGGTATTCACAAATTGCCCGAAAGATGGGAAAAATGTATAACAAGCGATGGAGCATACTTTGAATAAAGCACTTTTTATCATTCTTCCGAATTTAACATGTTTGTTTAGAAAAAAAAATCCGCATTTCATACTTGTACACCTGGTAAGCTTAATTTAGCTATTTAAGATACAATAACATTTGGATGTTATAGCCTTTGCAAGTCTTTGTGCAGTTTTTCCAGATTGCAGATGATACTCATCTGTGGAACTAATACTGTTAATGAGTTATACGTCTCTTTCAATTTCTTTGTTAATACCATAGAGCGTTTAGTTGAAACTAGCTTCTGAGTATAGGTCAAACTGCGTAGGTTATAATACATATCTTTGTGAACTCCTCGCAGTCAGTGCTCTTTAGAACTGATCTGAGTCTGTCGTGGTTTACGTCAACAAATGCCTTTGCAAAGTCCACAAAATAGACATACATATTCCGATACACATCTTTGCTTCCTTTTGTAAGAACCTGTAAAGAGAACACAGTTTTTCTGGTCTCAACGGTGTTTTTGAAGCTAATTTGAGATTGGCTAAACCTGGATTCGTATTTTGCATAGATAGGATTATAAATGATTTCAGTAACCTTTCTTGTCATATGTAGTTTATCAAATCAATTTTTTTCTTTTTTTTTTAGGAATAGTAACAAATAATGAGCTGGCCAAATATGCCGGGAATTCATAGCACTAGTATATGTAGTTCAAGCGCGATACCGTTATATCTAGAAATTGTGAGTCAGATTTACAAAGCAATCCAATGATTTCGGAGTGGATAGCATCAGGCCTTGAGGTGATTATTTGCCATAGACATGATTGGTTTCCCAATCTCGTTTTTGCTCAATCGAGGTCCTGACAGTTCTTCATCAGTGGCATATTGCTCTGGACATTCGTCAAGGAAGAGAGTGTTTCTATACGTTTGTCAAGTTTTGAAAAGCTCCGATGGGTGTTTTATCAATTGACCATTATCTGTTACACATTGTGGAAATCTTCTTGTTAGTACCGTCTTTTTCTTTACTTCCTTATGTATGCTATGATTATTATATATTTTGTTGCATAGGTCTACATTTTTCACCATGTTTTTTCCCTTTACAGTTCTTATTTTTAAAAATTTACAAAATTGAAAAACATTTTTCGAATTGTAGTGAAGTAGATTTGATTGCGCACTTTGTGGAGAAGGGAAACAGCAATGGTGGCCACTTTGATCACAGCGTCTCGTCAGTTCCCATTATGTGAATTCCAAGTCTTGTCATTTCCTTTATAATGTCATGAACGTTGCCACTTTTTTACATACTACGTACGTTTCAAATTGAGGATTATTTCTACAACTAGTTGCTCTAATTCTTCTTCTTCTTACAGTGCCTATTCGGTTCGAATTTGCCAATCATTCTGGCTATTATTACTTTATCCACTGCAGCTCTGTAGAGACCGGTAGTATTTGTTAAGAACCAATTTCGCAGATTGTTTAGCCAGGAGATACGTCTGCGTTCTGGTCCCCTTTTTCCAAAAGCCTTTCCTTGTAGTATTTGCTGTAGTAATCCATCCTGTGAGAATTTCTCATTATATGTTCTAATTACTTAAAGTTTTCTATTTTAACAGTTTCCATAATTTCCAGATTCTTGTGCATGCGACGTAAGACATTCTTGTTGGTAATATTTTTATAAAAGAAATTTTCAAAGTCTGCGATTTTGCCATAATTCAAATGCTTCGAAGTGGCTTCAGTTTCCAAGATTTCACACCGTAAAGAAGGGCACTGAAGACATAATATTTTAGAGTCTTATTTTTGTGCTTAGCTTTATTGCTGAGCTTTTGAAAAAAGATGTTATTTTAAGGAATACTGCTCTAGCTTTTTCGATACGGCAACGAATTTCCTGCGAGTGATCTCACTTTCGTTTATTATCGAATCTAGGTATGAATATTGTGGAGTTCTTTGTATCTGTTGATTGTTAACCATCAATAACGTACCAGGAACCGGAGACCTGCAGATTGCTCTAATCAGTTTTACGTAAATTTAGATCCTTTTGATAAAGTTTTTGGATATACTCACAAATTTCATTATTTTATATTAAAAGTTTCATATGCATTGTGCTAGCAAAGGAACAGCGTTGCTGTAAAAATAAATAAAAGATGCGATAGCAGTTGCTGCTTAATACCACAGATGCAAGTTGCCACATGCAAGTTGCCTTATATGTATTTATTAAATTTCAATAGTATTAAGGACATTTTAAAGTAAAATATAGCCCATTTAAATGATAAAACCTGGCACAGTCGTACAAAAACTTTCACGATAGAAAGAGCCAGCTGGAAACTGATACCCATAAGTCATTCAGGTAGATGAAATCCCAAGTGGCGACCGAAGACCGACAATACCGTCTAGAGCATCTGTTTGAAGGCGTCTGGAATGAATTATCAGTCTTCAGCAGCCACATTTAATCTCATCCTCTTAAACTTTTTATGCTAGTTTTATTTGCATTTGCTCTTTTTTTTTTTGTCGTGACATAACGTTGTTGTACGACTTTAAAATTGATTTAATTTTAAAAGTTTAAATGTTTTTCATAATGTAATTTGGTCTGGAATATATTGTTCAACTCTAGGTTAATTTTATCTAAATAAACGTAAAGATAACCTGTCTATGAATTTCAATTCAATGGAAATATAATTGTATCAAATATATTAATCTATTTGGGCCAATAATTTTGAAGATTTATTGCCGTTTAAAGACTAAACTTTTATTTTTATATATCCAGAGTTTTCTCAAGTTTCAACATCGAAACCAGTCTTACCTGAAGCGCGATGACATCGCTGTCAGCTAAGATCGCAGGAACAACGAAAGTGCCTTCGCCATTCGAGATTTCTATATCCTGCGAGTAAATTGATGTTGTGTTGTCGTAAACTTTCACGCGAACTCTGACTGATTTTTCCGTACTCATGGCTTCGACCTGAAATAAAGTGGGTAAAAATTATTTCCTTTCCACACCGACAAAAATTACAATTAAGTGCTATAAACTCAATTAGTGGTAGAAAGAATTCCATTTCTATAGAGAGGTAATAGTAAATAAATCTCCCTACAGGGGATTGTATATGATATTATTTACTATCATATTTGAAAACTGAGAATCAAGTACCAAATTTTGATATTTATTAAGTTGTAATTTGTAAAAATAACTAGATTTTGAATTAACAATATAAAACAACTTTATAACCACAAGTCTTGCTATCATCCCAATATCTGCTACTATGCGGTTTAACATTCCACTAGATGATACAAATGTTATACAAGGTAGTATGTTACAAAATATTTAATAAAAAATAACATAATATTTATTTTAAGACTTCTGTAAAGTTAAATTAACCTAGACTTAAGTATTTTGAAAAGTATAAACAACTAATTCTTAGTCATTCGTCACTGTATATCCTTCGTTGTGCCTGACATTTTATTTTAGGGAGTATATGTAGGCTGACAGGGTCATTAAGATGAAAAGGATAATTTTTAGGAGGATAGAGACGAAATGCTCGCTACGAAATACTCAGACCATATCGTATGAGGATTTTTTATTTGCTGTTAAAATTAAATAAGTCTTCTTTAGTAAAAGAAGCCTTATTTAATAAGTGTCCAGAAAACAGTTCGAGCTCTCGGTGATTTAAATCCGATGATAACGATACTGATACGTATAATTACGTACAATTTAATAAATAAGTAAAAGTGTACATAGGAAATAATTTTAATATATATATATATATATATATATATATATATATATATATATATATATATATATATATATATATATATATATATATATATATATATATATATATATATATATATATATATATATATATATATATATATATATATATATATATATATATATATATATATATATATATATATATATATATATATATATATATATATATATATATATATATATATATATATATATATATATATATATATATATATATATATATATATATATACATACATATATATATATATATATATATATATATATATATATATATATATACATATATATATATATATATATATATATATATATATATATTTATATATATATATATATATATATATATATATATATATATATATATATATATATATATATATATATATATATATATATATATATATATATATATTTATATATTTTATATATATTTATATATATATATATATATATATATATATATATATATATATATATATATATATATATATATATACGAGGCTGGTTTGAAAAGTCCGTGCAAAAATAAAAACTACTTATGTGTTTGGGGTAAACCTTTTTTATTTTTCGACATAGTCTCCTTTTAGGCTTATACACTTCGTCCAACGATGTTCTAATTTGTTGATCCCTTCCGAATAATAGGATTTGTCCAAGTCTGCAAAATATCCATTAGTGCCTGCAATCACCTCCTCGTTTGAATAAAATCTTTGTCCCGCCAGCCATTTCTTCAAATTGGGGAACAAATAGTAGTCCGAGGGAGCCAAGTCTGGAGAATAGGGGGATGTGAAACGAGTTGGAATCCTATTTCCATTAATTTTGCGACCACAACTGCTGAGGTGTGTGCTGGTGCGTTGTCGTGATGGAAAAAGGACTTTCTAGTGGGCCAATCGCGGGCGTTTTTCTTGCAGCTCGGTTTTCAAAACGGTCCAATAACGATGAATAATATTCACCTGTAATAGTTTTTACTCTTTTCCAGATAGTCGATGAGGATTATCCCTTGCGAATCCCAAAAGACAGTCGCCATAAGCTTTCCGGCTGAAGGAACGGTCTTCGCCTTTTTTGGTGCAGATTCCCCCTTGATAACCCATTATTTAGATTGTTGTTTCGTCTCAGGAGTATAGTAATGTATCCATGTTTCATCCACAGTGACGAAACGACGCTTAAAGTCCTCCGGATTCTTCTGGAACAGCTGCAAATCATCCTTGCAACACTTCACACGATTCCGTTTTTGGTCAAGCGTGAGCAATCGCGGCACCCATCTTGCGGATAGCTTTCTCATGTCCAAATGTTTATGCAAAATATTATGTACCCGTTCAGTCGAGATTCCCACAGCACTAGCAATCTCACGCACCTTAACTCTTCTGTCATCCATCACCATATCATGGATTTGATCAATGATTTCTGGAGTCGTAACCTCCACAGGCCGTCCAGAACGTTCAGCGTCACTTGTGCCCATATGGCCAGTCCGAAAATTTTGAAACCACTTATAAACTGTTCTAATCGAAGGTGCAGAGTCACCATAATGTTTATCAAGCTTCTCTTTAGTCTCCTGAGGCGTCTTGCCTTTCATAAAGTAATGTTTAATCACCACACGAAATTCTTTTTCGTCCATTTCTTGAAAATCACTCGACTTCCTTAATTCACACGAATGCCAAACACAAAGAAATAGACCAATATGGCTGAAACTTGGTGTGCGTTCATTCAAGAGATGCTACTAACTAAACATGACCTCGATACGCGCCGGTGGTGCCACCTCTCGGACTTTGCACGGACTTTTCAAACCAGCCTCGTGTATATATATATATATATATATATATATATATATATATATATATATATATATATATATTTTATATATTTACGTATTTTACGTATTTACGTATTTACGTATTTACGTATTTACGTATTTACGTATTTACGTATTTACATATTTACGTATTTATCTATTTAGGTATTTATGTATTTATGTATTTATGTATTTATGTATTTATGTATTTATGTATTTATGTATTTATGTATTTATGTATTTATGTATTTATGTATTTACGTATTTATGTATTTATGTATTTATGTATTTATGTATTTATGTATTTATGTATTTATGTATTTATGTATTTATGTATTTATGTATTTATGTATTTATGTATTTTATGTATTTATGTATTTATGTATTTATGTATTTATGTATTTATGTATTTATGTATTTATGTATTTATGTATTTATGTATTTATGTATTTATGTATTTATGTATTTATGTATTTATGTATTTATGTATTTATGTATTTATGTATTTATGTATTTATGTATTTATGTATTTTATGTATTTATGTATTTATGTATTTATGTATTTATGTATTATTTGTATTTATGTATTTATGTATTATTGTATTTATGTATTTATGTATTTATGTATTTATGTATTTATGTATTTATGTATTTATGTATTTATGTATTTATGTATTTATATATTTATATATTTATATATTTATATATTTATATATTTATATATTTATATATATTTATATATTTATATATTTATATATTTATATATTTATATATTTATATATTTATATATTTTATATATTTATATATTTATATATTTATATATTTATATATTTATATATTTATATATTTATATATTTATATATTTTATATATTTATATATTTATATATTTATATATTTATATATTTATATATTTATATATTTTTATATATATTTATATATTTATATATTTATATATTTATATATTTATATATTTATATATTTATATATTTATATATTTATATATTTATATATTTATATATTTATATATTTATATATTTATATATTTATATATTTATATATTTATATATTTATATATTTTATATATATTTTATATATTTATATATTTATATATTTATATATTTATATATTTATATATTTATATATTTATATATTTATATATTTACGTATTATATATTTACATATTTATGTATTTACGTATTTATGTATTTACGTATTTAGGTATTTACGTATTTATGTATTTACGTATTTATATATTTATATATTTATATATTTATATATTTATATATTTATATATTTATATATTTATATATTTATATATTTATATATTTATATATTTATATATTTATATATTTATATATTTATATATTTATATATTTATATATTTATATATTTATATATTTATATATTTATATATATTTATATATTTATATATTTATATATTTATATATTTATATATTTATATATTTATATATTTATATATTTATATATTTATATATTTATATATTTATATAGATTTATATATTTATATATTTATTATATTTATATATATTTATATATTTATATATTTATATATTTATATATTTATATATTTATATATTTATATATTTATATATTTATATATATTTATATATTTATATATTTATATATTTATATATTTATATATTTATATATTTATATATTTATATATTTATATATTTATATATTTATATATTTATATATTTATATATTTATATATTTATATATTTATAATTATATTGATATTTTCAAGTGTTCTTGCTGTTGCTGCTACTCGATACTGTGATCTCGATACTGTGATCTCGATACTGTGATCTCGATACTGTGATCTCGATACTGTGATCTCGATACTGTGATCTCGATACTGTGATCTCGCTGCTGCTGCTGCTGCTGCTGCTACTCGATACTGTGATCTTGCTGCTGCTGCCGCTCGAAGCTAACTGAGAATTCGAAGTGCGGTCGCCATTCTTTATAGGTCGGCATCTACGCAGATTGTAGGTGGTGGTGGGGGGGGGGGTAGGAAGTGTTCGTCCAGGCATCGATGTTTGCCGGCTGGGTGGTAATTACGGGTTCCGACACTATGTTGACTGTTGACTTCTCAATGTTTTGGTTATTAGACCCTTCCATATAGTGGAAATATTCAGCGTATCATCCCGCTTATTTAGCTATCCATTCTTTTCGATTTCCAAGGCTTCTCTGACTATGCGTGTTTTATAATGTGAAATCGAGGCTATTTGTTTAGATCCCTCAAAATTGATGTTGTAACCAGTAGCATGATGGTGCTAAAAAAGAGCTAATGTTGTTTATTTGTTTTTGATACATATTTTACGTTCTTGGATCCGGGTAGAGAGTCTTCTGTTTGTTTGCCATATGAACAATTTGTGGCAGTTTCCGCATGGGATGCTGTAAATTCCATGGTTTTCCAGTTTTCTCTTATCCTTGGAGTTACCCAGGAGTCTGCCAGAGTGTTTTGTGGTTTGTATGCTGTGCCTAAATTGTATTTTCTTAGGACTCTTCCAATCCTTTCTGTAACTCCTTTTATATAAGCTAATAGGACTCTATTATGGTTGAGGTCGCGTTCCTCTGGCCTTGTTTGTGGATGGCGCTGCCTTTCTAATGCTCTCCGTATGGAGCGATCTTTATATTCATTTTGCTTAAGGGCCCTAGTGATTTGTATAATTTCTTACTGTCTCGTGTCTGGTTCGGTGAGTCGGTATGATCTCGGTACGAGGGAGTTGACTGATGTTTTCCCGAGTTCTGGGCACATCAAGGAAAGGAAGGCTTTTTTCTTCTTCTACTTCCAAAGTGAACTGGTGGTGGATTCTATTTAAATAGGTCAGGAAGTTGTCTAATTCATCTCGTCTATGGGGCCAAATTATAAAGATGTCATCGACATATTGTTTTTAGAGTTTGGGTTTGAGAGGTGAATTTTTAAGGGCATCTGTTTCAAAATACATCATATAGAGATTGGCTATTACTGTTGAAAGGAAAGATCCCATGGGCGTTCCATCTGTTTTTATGTATATCTGACTGTTGAAGACAAAAATAGATATTTTTTAGACAGTGTTCCGATAGTTCCCTAACATGAGCTGGGAATTCTTCGTATACTGCAATTTTGACTAGTGCTTCATCCACCTCATTATTCCAGTGGATGAAGCACATCTTGCCAGAATGTCATTTTCCTCTAGTTGAATATCTCTGATTATGTTCGTGAGGTGTTCGGAGTTTTTGACGTATGACTGAGCATTTTCAACGGTTAGTTGCATGATCTTTGACAGATGCTTTTCTAAGTTTTGTGTAGGTGAGGCCACCGCGCTAACAATGGGTCTAAGGGGGACGTTGAGCTTGGGTATCTTTGGTAGGCCATACAATTTTGGACATCGGGGTTATTTCTTTCTTGGAATTATGAGTCTTTCAACCTCTGGTCCCAAGTTTTCAGCTTTTATTTTGGCTTTTGTAGCTTTTTCCAGATATGTTCTAGGGTCCTTGGTAACTGGATTGTAGGTATCGTCTTGTAGAATGGTTTCTATTTTTGTCATGTAGTCTTCGGTATTTAGGACCACCGTGGCATTGCCCTTGTCTGCTGGTAATATGGTGATGTTTTTGTTTTTCTTGAACGCTTGAAAAGCTTTCCATTCTTCAAATTTGAGGTTTGGTTTAGGAGATCTGCTTGTTCTCAGGATTTGAGTGTTATCTTGTTTTATTCCTTCAGCATTTTCTTCGGGCATGGTATCTAGATACCCCTAGGGCAACCTCTACATTTGAGATTATATCTTCAATTGTTATATATATATATATATATATATATATATATAATATATATATATATATATATATATATTATATATACGTGTTATGAAAATCGTTTAATGTATTGAAATAGGTGACTTCTCGAGTCAAACACACATAATTACACTTATTTTGAATAAATCTGAAATCACTTCGTAATCAATTTGAAATTTAAAAAATTATTGCGCCGCCATTAGCATCATTTGAGGCAAATCTGAATAAGAGAGAGAGAGAGAGAGAGAGAGAGCGCGAGCAAGGCATTCTTAAAGCGGGTTGGGGGGAGATGGAAAACTGGGTAGTCAACTATCAAAGATAATACATTGCATTTACATTATGAAACGGACCGTAAAATAAATGTATTTAGTAAAATATTGCAAATTGGTCAAGAAAAAAGTGAGTTAAGTATTTTATTGAGGCCAAATTACTAGACTTGTACTAGTAGTTTCGGTAACTATGATGTGGAGATGTCTTGACCATATTGCGTTCCATCTGTTACATGTGACGTTATCCTCTCTAGTAGAGAACTCCTGATCCAATAAGAAGTTTTTTTTAATTTAAGTTAATATTTATAATATGAAACGTGCGTAATTCTTGGAGCTGATTATTAATTTAACTTAAAGATTCCAACCACTTCTGTTGACTCTTTCTTCGGGCAACCATGTTGGTTGAATGAAAAAATATTATGCCGTCTAGAAAACTTGACCAAGCAATCGAATATCATTGTTTCGAAAATTTTGGAAAAAATTGATAAGTTTGCGACAAGACGATAGTTCCGACCTTTAGGCTTATCACCTTTTTTCATATACTGAAGTAATCCTAACAACTTTAAGTTTCGTTAGAAACTTTCCTGTGTAAAATGATATATCGGTAGAGTTTTCTAGAGGAAAAGCCAAGCCAATAACAATATCTCTCAGTATAAAACATGGAATGCTATCCAATTAGGTCGCGATCGTTTTGCTCAATCGCCTAATACACTAGAAATCCATAAATGTTAATACGATTTATAATAATTCCATTTGATCTTACCACAAGAAGTGTATACTTCAATACGATAGTTACCGTAAAGGTTTTTTAAAACAGCAAATTCCTTTAATTAAATATTAAATTTTATATGAAATTTAAAGTGATATGTACATAGAGATATTAACTCGTAGTACAAAAGTAATTTAATATTATATAGATACTGATCGAAACGTTGTGAGTAAAATTAAATAAAGGCTCTATAAGTTCGGGAGTAAATTTTTATTCAAGTTAAAACACAGTCTAAAATCTCCCCAGAATCGATACATTCTTTTACAAAGTAACAGAAAAATATAAAGACTAAGGTTTATACAAAATTTATTCCAGCCAAAATCATATATTTCCGGAGTAAAATAAAAGAGGTCCATAAAGACCCATTTAAAATATAAATGGATAAAAATATTTTACCTTTTTATATCCTATTCCTGAAATATTTTGTTCGTTTTATAGCTAACAAAAAACATATTATATGTGCAGAAGAAATAAAATTATGTTTTTAAAACAATTTGAAAATTAAATTACTGGATAGGATATTTTTAATATAGTTTATTCTTTTAAAACACAATAAAATAAGTATATTTGTAGGACTTACTCTAAGTAAACAAGCTTATAATTTTTATTAATTTATATATATATATATATATATATATATATATATATATATATATATATATATATATATATATATATATAACTCCTGGACAAAATTAACGCAACAATCCGAAAATTAATTTAACTTTTTCTTATGCCAGTTTTAAAGTTTATCGAGTATTTGAATAGTAGGCTATGCATATTTTGTTTCGTTGTTCATGACAGAAATCAAAACAATTCGTTTAGATTTACAGTTTTAAAGAATTTTTTAGAAGATAAACAATTTTCTGTAATAATGCGATAGATTTTCTTTAAAAGTAAGCTTATAAATTGCTCCATTTTTCAAAGTAATACGTTTTTTGTGGTAGACTGTTTTATTTTTGACCCCGAAGAATGGAAAATGAATCGAACAAGGAATTTAACTGAACACGAGGTAGTGCGAGCTTCAGTTTTATTGGACGAGGGATATTGTCAGAGTTATGTTGCCAATTTGTTAGGCAAACATCGTTCCACAATAAGTCGTATGGTAAGACGCTTGAATGAAGTAGGAACTTATTCTCGAAGGCTAGGACAAGGGCAAAAACGATACACTAGCGACCTAGATGAACGTTTTATAAGACAATATGCTTTAAGAAACAGGACTGTCACAAGTTCTATAATAAGAAACGAACTCGAAGCTGTTCGCAATGTCACAATTTCTTCTAAAACAGTTAGAAGACGTTTAAATGAAGCTGGATTAAACAGTAGGAAACCAGCCACTGCGCCCTAGCTTACTAGAGAGAAAAGAGTTGCCAGGTTACGTTTTGCTCGAAATCACGAAAACTGGTCTGTGAATGATTGGAAACAAGTTTTCTTCACAGATGAAACTAGGGTTAGTCTAAAACATCCAGATGGTCGTGAGCGAGTATGGCGAAGACCAGGAGAGAGGTTTGCTCCTTGCAATATCTCTGCAAGGATTCCATTCGGCGGTGGCTCTGTCATGTTCTGGGGTAGCAACTGCTTTGATGCTCGCACAGAGTTAGTTCCTGTTCGTACAAGATCCATGAATGCTGACTACTATCTTGAGAATATTGTAATAGAACATGTGGTGCCTTTCGGTCATTTTGTGGGGCCCAATTTTCTGTTTATGCAAGACAACGCTCGACCTCACGTGGCTAGGGAGGTACTCGATTACCTTAATCAAGTTGATATACCGATTATGCAATGGCCACAAAAAGCCCGGATCTGAATCCGATAGAGCATGTATGGGATCACCTTAAGAAAAATGTGAAACGTCATATACCTGCACCTAGAAACCTGAGGGAACTTGAAAATGCAGTTATCACAGAATGGGAGCAAATACCTCAAAATTTTATCCAAAATTTAATTAGAAGCTTGCCTAGGCGCATAAACGCTGTCATCCGAAGTAGAGGAGGCAACGCACGCTACTAGTGTCCCAGTTACACCATTAATTTTGCTACTAGTGTCCCAGTTTATTTTTTTTTCATTATTACATAATTTCAACGATTTTGTTATTAGGTCTTAAGAATAATTTTTATTCGAATCTTATAGAGAAATTTGGTAGCTAATTCACTTTTAAAGTATCCGAATAAGTTTTTTTTCTAACTTTTAGTGTAACCAATGTCCATAAAAAATTATTAAAATTAATTCATTATAGAGATATGCATGATTTCATATATATATATATATATATATATATATATATATATATATATATATATATATATATATATATATATATATATATATATATATATATATATATATATATATATATATATATATATATATATATATATATATATAAACGACCCCTCAGACTAACGATCACCTCAGACAACAACCGATTTAGGGAATCCCGGGACGAAACCCTAAATAAAACTGTAGTCGGAAATTCCAGATCTTGTGCAAACAATTTGTCCAGATATGACAGCAGAAGAATTCGTGACTCTTGACGATATTAATAAAACTTCTATTGTTGATACCGATATTACTTCTATCATTGCAAATGAAGCATCCGATGATAAAGAAACTTCTACCGATGAAGGTGGCGAAAATGAAAATCCAATAGGAGACGTTAACAAGCCACACCCAAAAATCATTTAGAGCCACTTGATTTATTGTCACAGTTGTTGAATATAAGCCAAGATGAAGAAGAGACTTCTGCATTGTTAAGTTTATTGAACGCAAGAGAGATTACAAAAGGCATTTTGTCTGAAAAGAAACAAAAAACAAACTAAAATAAGCGATTATTTAAAAAAAAATACACAAAAAAAATAAAAAATATATATATATATATATATATTTAAACATACCTGCTTTAAATAAAAAAAATTGCCCTAAGTCTGCACAAAATGTGAAGGAAAATATATATTTTTTTTAAATTTTGATATTTCGTGCCTCTACTAAGCCAATTTCACAATCTTATGGGACCCCATTCAACCCAACCTCTGATTAGTGACCATTTTCAAATTTCCCAGATGGTGGTAGCTGTTTTAGGTTCGACGGTATATATATATATATATATATATATATATATATATATATATATATATATATATATATATATATACATATACATAATTTTTATTCGAATCTTATAGAGAAATTTGGTAGCTAATTCACTTTAAAAGTATCCGAATAAGTTTTTTCTAACTTTTAGTGTAACCAATGTCCATAAAAAATTATTAAAATTAATTCATTATAGAGATATGCATGATTTCATATATATATATATATATGTATATATATATATATATATATATATATATATATATATATATATATATATATATATACATACTATATATATATACATATATATATATATATATAAATATATATAATATATATATATATATATATATATATATATATATATATATATATATATATATATATATAAACGACCCTCAGACTAACGATCACCTCAGACAACAACCGATTTAGGGAATCCCGGGACGAAACCCTAAATAAAACTGTAGTCGGAAATTCCAGATCTTGTGCAAACAATTTGTCCAGATATGACAGCAGAAGAATTCGTGACTCTTGACGATATTAATAAAACTTCTATTGTTGATACCGATATTACTTCTATCATTGCAAATGAAGCATCCGATGATAAAGAAACTTCTACCGATGAAGGTGGCGAAAATGAAAATCCAATAGGAGACGTTAACAAGCCACACCCAAAAATCATTTAGAGCCACTTGATTTATTGTCACAGTTGTTGAATATAAGCCAAGATGAAGAAGAGACTTCTGCATTGTTAAGTTTATTGAACGCATGAGAGATTACAAAAGGCATTTTGTCTGAAAAGAAACAAAAAACAAACTAAAATAAGCGATTATTTAAAAAAAAATACACAAAAAAAATAAAAAATATATATATATATTTAAACATACCTGCTTTAAATAAAAAAAATTGCCCTAAGTCTGCACAAAATGTGAAGGAAAATATATATTTTTTTAAATTTGATATTTCGTGCCTCTACTAAGCCAATTTCACAATCTTATGGGACCCCATTCAACCCAACCTCTGATTAGTGACCATTTTCAAATTTCCCAGATGGTGGTAGCTGTTTTAGGTTCGACGGTATATATATATATATATATAATATATACATATATATATATATAATATATATATATAATATATATATATATATATATATATATATATACATATATATATATATATATATATATATATATATATATATATATATATATATATATATATATATATATATACATATATATAAATATATATATATATATATATATATAATATATATATATATATATATATATATATATATATATATATATATGTATATATAATTTTGATATTTCGTGCCTCTACTAAGCCAATTTCACAATCTTATGGGACCCCATTCAACCCAACCTCTGATTAGTGACCATTTTCAAATTTCCCAGATGGTGGTAGCTGTTTTAGGTTCGACGGTATATATATATATATATATATATATATATATATATATATATATATATATGCATATATATATATATATATATATATATATATATATATATATATATATATATATACATATATATAAATATATATATATATATATATATATATATATATATATATATATATATATATATATATATATATATATATATACTAGGCTGGTTTGAAAAGTCCGTGCAAAAATAAAAACTACTTATGTGTTTGGGATAAACCTTTTTTATTTTTCGACATAGTCTCCTTTTAGGCTTATACACCTCGTCCAACGATGTTCTAGTTTGTTGATCCCTTCCGAATAATAGGATGTGTCCAAGTCTGCAAAATATCCATTAATGTCTGCAATCACCTCCTCGTTTGAATAAAATCTTTGTCCCGCCAGCCATTTCTTCAAATTGGGGAACAAATAGTAGTCCGAGGGAGCCAAGTCTGGAGAATAGGGGGGATGTGAAACGAGTTGGAATCCTATTTCCATTAATTTTGCGACCATAACTGCTGAGGTGTGTGCTGGTGCGTTGTCGTGATGGAAAAGGACTTTCTTGTGGGCCAATCGCGGGCGTTTTTCTTGCAGCTCGGTTTTCAAACGGTCCAATAACGATGAATAATATTTACCTGTAATAGTTTTACCCTTTTCCAGATAGTCGATGAGGATTATCCCTTGCGAATCCCAAAAGATAGTCGCCATAACCTTTCCGGCCGAAGGAACGGTCTTCGCCTTTTTTGGTGCAGATTCCCCCTTGGTAACCCATTGTTTAGATTGTTGTTTGGTCTCAGGAGTATAGTAATGTATCCATGTTTCATCCACAGTGACGAAACGACGCTTAAAGTCCTCCGGATTCTTCTGGAACAGCTGCAAACCATCCTTGCAACACTTCACACGATTCCGTTTTTGGTCAAGCGTGAGCAATCGCGGCACCCATCTTGCGGATAGCTTTCTCATGTCCAAATGTTTATGCAAAATATTATGTACCCGTTCAGTCGAGATGCCCACAGCACTAGCAATCTCACGCACCTTAACTCTTCTGTCATCCATCACCATATCATGGATTTGATCAATGATTTCTGGAGTCGTAACCTCCACAGGCCGTCCAGAACGTTCAGCGTCACTTGTGCCCATATGGCCAGTCCGAAAATTTTGAAACCACCTCTAAACTGTTCTAATCGAAGGTGCGGAGTCACCATAATGTTTATCAAGCTTCTCTTTAGTCTCCTGAGGCGTTTTGCCTTTCATAAAGTAATGTTTAATCACCACACGAAATTCTTTTTCGTCCATTTCTTGAAAATCACTCGACTTTCTTGATTCACACGAATGCCAAACACAAAGAAATAGACCAATATGGCTGAAACTTGGTGTGCGTTCATTCAAGAGATGCTACTAACTAAACATGACCTCGGACTTTTCAAACCAGCCTCGTATATATATATATATATATATATATATATATATATATATATATATATATACATATATATATATATATATATATATATATATATATATATATATATATATATATATATATATATATATATATATATATATATATGTATATATATATATATATATATATATATATATATATATATATATATATATATATATATATATATATATATATATATATATATATATATATATATATATATATATATATATATATATATATATATATATATATATATATATATATATATATATATATATATATATATATATATATATATATATATATATATATATATATATATATATATATATATATATATGGAAAGGCATGCGTCTCAGAAGAGGTGCCCGCAGAGCTCATTAAAAACGAGTCAGAAAAATTCCTATTCCTGCTTGTTGATTGGTGGCAAGTTGGTTAGATCAACTAGAAAAAGAGACAAGGGAACAATTGTGAAAACTATACATGCATCACAGTAACTAGCATATTTAGTGGAACATATGGTAAGATCCTAAAATATATCATAGAAGTAGAATATGGCCCATTCGAGATTGAACAACAAAATGGATTTAGGACAGGACGGTCTTGTATATATAATATTTTCAGTATAATACAAACTACTGAAAAAAAAACTTGTAACAGCAAGAGACCTCCAATTGCTATTAGTAGACTTAAGAAGATCTTATGATAATGTACCTATACGGAAACTATGGTAGACATTAAAAATAACAATAAATAGTGCCGTCATACAGACAATTATACCAAAGAATTAACATCCGGAGTAAAAATTGGGTAATCACTACCACGGCCCTTTCCAGTGACAAAAGGACTTAGACAAGGCTGCTCATTATCGCCTGCACTTTCCAATATATATTTGAACTATGCCTTACAAAAATGGAGAAATAAGTGTCATTGAATGGGAACTCCTATCACAGATGAGTCAACATTATATATACTATATTTGCAGATGATTAGGTAGCCATAGCAAATGATAAGGAAGATCTAGAATATGTGAGTAGCAAACTAATAGAAGAACACAAAGACTGGGCACTAGAAGTGAATTATAATAAGACCAACTATCTCTGCATTGGAGCACCACCACAGAACTTAACACTAAACGATGCATGTGAAGAATATACATATCCTGGAACAAAATTAACGAGCAAGGGAAGAACAAAAGAAGAAATCGAATGTTGGATAGGTAAAGGAAAAAAGGTAGAAAGATGTCTGAATTCTTTATTATGAAAGAGAAAAATTCCCAACGAGAGAAAAAAGCAGATATATAATACAGTATTTAGGAGTGTAACATTATGTGGATGTGAAGTATGGCAAATTAACCAACACCAAACTAACAAATTAAGAGTTATAGAAATGGAGATCGAATAAGAAACGAAAAAGTGCGAGAAATCATAGACATAGAGACGGATATTACTGAAGATATACAACAAAAACAACTCCGATGGTACGATCATGTTCAGATGATGAACGACTATAGAAGGCTAAAACAAGTGCCTCAATGGAAATCGGAAGAGTGAAGAAGGAAAGGGAGACCAAAAGTAACATAACTAAATTGCATCCACAAAGTCATGTCTGAGAGGACTCTGGTACCTACTGATTGGAATAACAGAAATGAATTGCTGAAGGGAACAGAGATGAAAAACTGCGCGCAAACCTGATTACATCCAAAAGTGACATCGCTTTTTTGACAGACCTGTTTAAAATATTTAATGAAGTTAATTTACAATTGCAAGGTGATGAGTTGAATTGAATTATGACAAAAAAGTCATAGCTGTTTTTATGGGAAAATTTCTTATGTCCAAACGAAATCTAGGTCGAGGTGAATACCATACAGTCACTTTCTCACATTATCAGCAGTCTGCAAAACAGGAAGATTTACTTACTTACTGCCAACATTTGGACGTTCTTCATGCTGATATTACGGAGCGATTCCCGGATATTTTAAACATGAATATACTGAGTTGGGTTCTAGATCTTTTTGCAAATGCAGATACAGCAGAATCATCAAATTTAGAAGAGGAACTCGTAGAACTTACAACTAATGAAGAACTAAAAGTAAAATTCAGAAATGGATACCAAATTTTGGCTTTAAGAATCAATACCAACTCTCTACCCTGAATTATGGGCAAGAGAACAGAAATTTTTAATTGCTTTTCCTTCATCGTATTGGGCTGAGCGTGGAATCAGTGCAGTAGCTAATTTACTGTCTAAGAAAAGGAATAGACTGCATGTCACTGAAAGTGGCAATTTGCGACTGATGTTAACGAAATTGGAACCAAACATTAACAAATTGTTAAAACTTCACCAGCCTCAGCCATCCCATTAATTTTTATATTTCTTATTGATTTTGTGTTTATTTTTAAATTTTTAATAAACAGTTTTTTACTATATTCGATGGTCGTTTTAATAAATTTCTATTTTGTGATTCTTAATAGATAGATAAAAACAGATAAAATAGATATAGATAATATGCAACAATATTTTTAATAATTATTATAATTATTAATTATTTTTTCTTGTAACGAAGACCACTGCCCAGTGGTCCAGAAAAGGTTAGCAACCTCTACTTTAGAGTATGTCTTATAAATATACTTTTCTTATGATATTTTCAAAGAATAAATGATATTAAAAATATCCTATTTAGTAACTTAATTTTAAAATTATTTTAGGAACATAATTATATTTCTTCTATACATATAATATTTTTTTGTTAGCGAAAAATCGAACAAAATAGATAACGAAAAGGATATGAACAGGTAAAATATTTTATCCATTTATATTTTAAATGGCTCTCCTTTATTTTACACCGGAAGTATATGATTTTGACTAGAATAAATTTTATATGAACCTTGGTTACTATATTTTTCTTTTACAGTAATACCCCGCTTAGCGCGACCCCGTTACGAGCGGTTTCACTATAACGCGAATTTCAAATTTCGCGCTCATGTAGTCATTAACTTCTCTATGGTCGCGGGGGGATCCCCGCTTTCTCTGAATATTCTCTTTGAAGAATTGGGAATTCCCTGTCCTTCGACTTTGTTCTATGGGGATTTCCTCGTTCGTTTCGTGTGTTCATTTGTTCCGTAATGTTAGTTCGGTCGGCTGGCAGTTTTGTTTTAATATTTATTGGAGATACATACATACATAATTTAACCCTACGTTAAAAATGCCGCCTGTAAAGAAAAAAGAGCGTAAAAGCGTCACTTTGGAATTGAAGATGAAAGTGTTAAGAAGAATGGAAAATGGAGGCAAAGCAACAATTGTTGGGAGAGATTTGGACTCTCAGAATCGACTGTGAGAACGATTTATAAAAATCGGGAAAAAAATTTAAATCTCCAGCGAAGGTTCAACACCTATAAGTGCAACAAAACTTTCTCGTTCGAGATCATCTATCTTAGAAAGAATGGAGAAATTACTGTCAGTCTGGATGGAAGATTTGAATAAGAAGAACACACCACTAAGTCAAGATCTCATATGCACAAAAGCAAAATCTTTTTATGAGATGCTGAAAACAAAAGAAGGAGAAGGGGTGCCACTCCGACTTTTGCTGCCAGCAGAGGCTGGTTCCATCGGGGGGGGGGGGGTTCAAGCAGCGTTCTAATCTTCACAATATCCACATAACAGGCGAGGCGGCCAGCGCGGACATTCAAGCTGCAGCTGAGTTTCCAGACAAGTTTCAAGACTTCGTTAGACGAGAGAAAATTCCTGCTTGTCTCATCTTCAATGTTGATGAGACCGCACTTTACTGGAAAAAAATGCCATCTCGAACATTCATTTCTAAGGAAGAACGTCAAGCCAGTGGTTTCAAAGCTGCGAAAGATCGACTAACACTTCTGCTGGGTGGTAATGCCACTGGTGATTTCAAACTGAAACCTTTACTAGTGTACCATTCAGAAACACCCCGTGCAATGCGAGGCACAGACAAGACAAGTCTACCAGTTGTGTGGCGATCAAACAGAAAGGCGTGGGTTACACGGGAAATTTTTCAAGAATGGTATTCTAATAGTTTTTGCCCATCAGTCAAATCATACTGTGACAGAAATGGGCTTGAACCTAAAGTTATATTACTCTTAGACAATGCCCCAGGACATCCAACCTCACTTGATACGCCCCAGACTTAAAAGTGTACGTAAAGTTCCTTCCACCAAACACTACGTCAATATTACAACCTATGGACCAGGGAGCAATAGCAAACTTCAAAGCTTATTACCATCGCCGCACTTTTAGCCAACTAATTCATGAAACTGACGGGGAAGGAAGACAGTCTATGCGAGAGTGGTGGAAGTCATACAACATTATGAAGTCTATTCACAACATAGAAGAGGCTTGGAAGGAAGTTAAAATGAGTTGTATGAATGGGGTGTGGCGTAATCTTTGGCCAGATGTAGTGGAAGCACCTAGAAGAATTGTCCAGATGCAGAGACAAGTGCTTGAAGACATTGCTGCAATGATTGAGGGGTCTGAACTTGAAGATGTCACGGTAGAAGATCTCGTAGAACTTGTAGCAACGCACGACGATCCTATTAGCAATGAAGATCTGATCGAGTTACAGAATAATCCTATCTACGATGAGGAAGAACAAGTAGAAGAGAAAGTTTTATCTTCAGGGGAAATACAAAATGCACTTTCAAAAAATTTATTCAGGTTTGGACATATTGCAGAGTATAGACAATAATGATGACCGTGTCTTGACCGTGTGTCAAACAATTAAAAACAGTGTTGGGTGTTATGAACGTATTTTACAAGAACGTAAACAAAACGTTACCCAAAAGACAATAGATGTATTTTTCCGTAAAAAATAAGAGTATGTATTGCATAAAGTGTTCTTAGAATTAAAGTGATTGATTAAAATGATTTGTATTTTTTTGTATTAAATTTTGACTATGTTTAATCATAAACCTCGATATACGCGAATTTCAGTTAACGCGATTTTTTTCGGAACGTATCCCTCGCGTAAAGCGGGGTATTACTGTATTTTGTAAAAGAATGTATCGATTGATTCTCGGAAGGTTTTAGACTGTGTTTTAACTTGAATAAAACTTTACTCTCGAACTTATAGAGCCTTTATTTAATTTTACTCACGATTCGATTAGTACCTACATATGACTAATCTTCTTCAATTTAATATAAAATTGTAATGTTATATATATATATATATATATATATATATATATATATATATATATATATATATATATATATATATATATATATATATATGCCTGGTCAACAAATAATTTTTTTTAAATTTTTTCCTCGAATTTTTTTTCAGTTTTGGGCTTACTGTAGTGTTCTGATTTCGAATTCGATATTAGTTTTTTCTCTGACAGCTCATGTGTTTTAATATTTTTCGGTCTACCCTAACTTAGACGACACTCTATCCGACTCAGAATAATTATTTTTTTAATTTCAGATATGGCCTCGACACGTAGACGTTGTTTATACAAGGCAGATTGTTTTTGCTATATTTGTGGGGAATACATCTTTGAAAAATATCGAAAAACTATCTAGGACTTCGTTAAAACTACGTATTTTAACCACTTTCAAATAACTTTGTGTAATCAAGACAAGCAATGGGTACCTCATATTGTGTGCCAGAATTGTAATGTGTCTCTGCGGCAATGGTCAAATCGCAAAAGAAGTGCCATCAAATTTAAAACACCGATGATTTGGCAGGAACCTCAAAATCATCATGACGATTGCTATTTTTGCCTCGTAAATATTAATGGCATAAATTCTGGAAATCGAAATAAATGGTCATATCCTAACTTACCCTCCGCTCAACGACCACTTCTATACTTTGGTGAAATACAAGGAGCATCATCTAAATGCTCTGAAAAATCAGATCCTATGGAAATTGAAGGCAACACTATGGGCAATACTGATTCGGATTTCACATGCAGTCAATAATCAGATACTCAACCTTTTAATCAAATGAAATTGAATGACTTAGTAAGGGATCTAAATTTGTCAAACGAAGCTTCTGAAATTTTGGCGTCTCGTTTGGAACCCGAATTACTTTATAGCAGACCCGAGAAGAGAATTTGTTACCATATTTTCCTAGAGGTATTTTTAAGAAGATGAGTTTATAACGATACCAACCAAATGATTGGCGTCTTTTTGAAAACAATAACAAGAGAAGCTTAAAGTGTGTGCTACTTCATAACGGCAACAAGTGTGGTTCTATACTTATGCACTCTGTACTACCATGAAAGAAGAGTATACAACTATTTCTTCAGTAATGGAAAAAATTAAGTATGGAGACCATAACTGGCTAATTTGTGTCAACTTAAAGTTGGTTAACTTTGTTCTCGGATAACAGGGTGGATACACGAAATATCCATGTTTTATGTGTCTGTGGGATAGCCCCGACAAAACAAAAAGGTGGCCAGTACGAGAGGAACTGATGGTTGATACCAAAAATATTATTAATTTGCCCTTAGTAAATCGAAATTACATTAGACTGCCATCATTTCATATTAAACTGGGCATTATAAAACAGTTTGTAAAAGCCTTTACCAAAACAGCAAATGTTTTGCTTTTCTTTCACGCATGTTTCCAGGATTACGCACAGAAAAACTGAAAGTGGGTATTTTTGATGGGCCACAAATCAGACAACTTGTGAAAGACCCAAACTTTATGAATTTAATGAAAGAATTCGAGTCTAAAGCTTGGAAATCGTTTGTTGTGGTGATTAAAATTTTCTCGGAAACAATAAGTCCGACAACTATTTTAAGTTAGTTGAGTGCTTGTTATCCAATTTGAAAGATCTGGGCTGTAACATGAGTATCAAGATTCATTACTTACATTCTCATTTAGATCGATTTCCAGAAGATCTTGGCGATTTCAATGAAGAGCAGGGTGAAAGATTTCACCAAGATATACGCACACTGGAAGAGCATTATCAAGGAAGGCGGGACATTCATATGATGGCCGATTACTGTTGGAGTTTGCAAAGAGATGATCCTCTAGCCGTACATTCAAGATAATCGTATAAAAGAACGTTTCATAGTGTGTAATTATATCAACTATATGTTGTTGTATTTTTGTTTCATTTTTGAAGAAAACTATAATGTGTTAACCAGTGTATATATATATATATATATATATATATATATATATATATATATATATATATATATATATATATATATACATATATATATATATATATATATATATATATATATATATATATATATATATATACATATATATATATATATATATATATATATATATATTATATATATAAAGAATAAATATTGAAAGACAATTAGAGAAGTAGAAGAAAGTAGATGTTAACTCTATTTTTTATTTGATTGTTATATTGCTACGTTTTTACATACATCGTACATTATTATATTACGTCACTAGCCGGGCCCGCGGCTCCGCTCGCGTGGACTTGAATCACTACTATCGTCACTGCTTATTTCTTATGTTACCCAACGTAATAAAATATCTCCCATTATTTCTCCTTATCTCCCAATATTTCTCCTTATTTCCCATTATCTCTACATAATTTCCATTATCTACGCTTATCTCTGCTCATCTCCCATTATTCCTCCTTATCTCCCATTATTTCTCCTTATCTCCCATTATCTCACCTTATTTCCCATTATCTAGGCTTATCTCGACTTATCACCCATTATTTCTCCTTATCTTCCCATTGTTTCTCCTTATCTCCCATTATCTCACCTTATTTCCCATTATCTAGGCTTATCTCGATTTATCTCCCAATATTTCTCCTTATCTCCCATTATTTCCCCTTATCTCCCATTATCTCACCATAACTCCCGTTATCTAGACTTATCTCTGCTTATCTCCCATTATCTCTCCTTATCTCCTATTATTTATACTTATCTCCCATTATCTCACCTTATCTCCCATTATCGAGGCTTATCTCGACTTATCTCCCATTATTTCTCCTTATCTCCCATTATCTTACCTTATCTCCCATTATCCAGGCTTATATCGAATTATATAGAACATATGTATAAATTTATAAAAACACGTAAATCGGATAAGTGGTTCTCGAGTGATAAGCGCACTAACGGACAGACAGACAGAGAGAGAGACGTTGCATTTTATATATATTGTATTCTTTGCTACATGATATTGTTCCATATTTAATGCTTTAGGGAGTGTATTGCAAGAGAACGCGCTAGCGGCAAACTTTTTTTCTCCGACTTAATTCACTATTATCGTCACTGCTTATTCCTTATGTCACCTAATAAAACATATCCTATAACCTGGCCAGAGAACATACGTATGTTTAAAAAAAAGCACGTAAATCGGATAAGTAGTTCTCCAGTGATAAGCACACTAACGGACGGACGGACAGACAGACAGACAGACGGACAGAGAGACATTGCATTTTATATATATTATAGATATTCTCTGCTACATAATATTGTTTCATATTTAATGGTTTGCACTGTGTATTGTAAGAGAATGCGCTAGCGGCAAACTTTGTCCGACTTCATTTACTATTATTGTCACTGCTCATTCCTTATGCTACCTATCGTAATAAAATATAGCCTATAACCTGGCCGGAGAACATATGTATGTTTTAAAAAAAAAAGTACGAAAATCGGATAAGTGGTTCTCCAGTGATAAGCGCACTAACGGACCGACAGACAGACAGAATACGTTGCATTTTATATATATTATAGATGTAATAAAATATATACCTATAACCTGGTCAGAGAACATATGTATGAATTTAAAAAATCACGTAAATCGGATAAGTGGTTCTCAAGGGATAAGCGCATTAACGGACAGACAGACAGACAGACAAACATTGCATTATATATATTATAGATATAGATTATTATTATTATTATATAACCTGGCCAAAGAATATATGCATGAATTTAAAAAAAAGACAGGTAAATCGGATAAGTGATTCCCGCGTGATAAACGCACTAATGGACATACAGACAGACAGAGTGACATTGCATTTTAGATATATTATAGATTATACATTACAGATATTCTTTGCTACATAATATTGTTCCATATTTAATGGTTTAGGCTGTGTATTGCAAAGGCACGCGCTAGCGGCAAACTTATTTCCGACATCATTCACTATTTTACGTCACTGCTCATTCCTTATGCTACCTATCGTAATAAAATGTAGCCTATAACCTGGCCAGAGAACATATGTGTGTTTTTAAAAAAAAAGTACGTAAATCGGATAAGTGGTTTTTCAGTGATAGGCGCACTAACGGACAGACAGACAGACAGACAGACAGACAGGCAGACAGACAGACAGAGAGACGTTGCATTTTATATATATTATAGATTTACAGCCTAAAATATATATTAGCTAAAATAGTGATTTACTGGCAACTTAGCATTTATCCGACTTTTCATTCACATGAATTAGAGAATATGACTTGCTCTTAGGGTGTAAAATTTGTGTTCATGCGGATTGTAATTTATATTTTACCTTGAAAACTTTTAAATTATTGAAGATCATTTTTCAAATACGCTGTCAAGATAAATTGACAGAGATAAAAAAAAATATGGAAACTGAAATAAAAGCCACAAATATTTATTTTGTACCAAATTGTATTTAAAAATTTAAGAAACGAGCAAGTCAAAAAAAAAGTTTCTTAGATTTTAACGCCACAAAAGTAACAAATAAAGTATTAAGAATTTTTTACTGTTAAATATGGAATTATAAAATAGGATGAGATAAAGGAAAGTTACTTTATGCCTGTCTTTACTACTTAACATAAAACTATGTTTGGTGCTTACTCTTTGAAACTGTTTATTATTAAAGTCGAAAATTATATATCTATTTGTTTTTTATTCGTAACGTTATTGCTGGAACTATTTTAATCCTATTTAAATGTAAATTTTAGCCTGAACCTAATCTCTTTTTTATTTTATGGTACTCGATGTTTGGTACGTTTTTTTTAATCTATTTTTCTTTAATTATTACATGTTTTTTTTAAAGTTATCTCAAATACGGTTCTTTTTAAATGTTACTTTATTGTATTTTACTTGATTATAATCCATATAATTACTGGATATTAGATTTAAGTTTTATAGTCTGTATGTTTATAATTTAAATCTATTAGCTTATTAACTAATTTAGCCCATAGATAGGTTTTAAAATAAACCTTTGGAAAACTCTTCCACTTATTTTGTTGTAGTGCAATTTGATTTTGGTGTGTATAAAATCTAAATATTGATCCGTTGACTCATTCTCTCATTCTTTTGATTCGTTCACTCTATCTATTATTAAACGTGTAACCACTCCTTGCTTTTTTTTATTTAGCCCATTATCTATGTGAAAGGTAACGGTGCAAACTCCTCTTTAATATAACAGAATTCGATTTTACATTTTGCGCAGTTAGGTCGTTTTTTACTTCATCTCTACATTTATATTTAAATATCTAGTACTATAAAATACCAGTTTTAGTCGAATATAAAGGAGATAAAAAATATTCCACCATACTGGTTGCGTCAGCCTAGATTTGTCTCGCTTGGAATTTTATTAGTGTTCCGTACGGAGCACTTATGGGAGCCCTTTGGTATCCGTTTGAGTGTCACATCGACACCATTTGACATAGAACGTTGAAATTTGGCATAGATATAGGAATTGACAGACCAATCATAGCTGTGTAGTTTCAAATGTTAAATTTTTACTTTAGAGGTTAGCTTCTAGAGGGAAGTGAAAAGAATATTTTTCTAAGGTGTCAAATGAAAGCTTGTGAAAATACGAGTTTAGAAATATATATGATGTAATACTTGCGCTAACTTTTCTTCATATTACTTTTAACAGAAGGGCCGAAAATCGATTTCTTCCCCCTTATCTCAAAAAGTACTCTACTTAGTATATATCACCTCTACACCAAACACCTTATTTTTGCACTCGACGTCCGTTTTGCTATTCATATTAGCTTCATCAGGAGCGATGATTGATTACAGCTAAACTACAAATATACCCTATTTATACTTAGCCTAACACTTGAATTACTCAAGCGGAACTGTCATAGGCGAGGCCATCAGTTCCGGTCAAGTACCAGTAAAAGGAGACTATAAGGAATAGGCCTTCTCTCTTTATTTAAATTACTTTTATATTTTATAATTTCCATACTTTCGTATGCGTTCAACAATCTCCTATCAGATACATTTTTAATTAATCTTAGATTATCTAATGTTACAGTATGATCAGCTTGAAAGGCATGTTTAAATCGTGTTTTCATTGACCTTTTAGTTTGCCCAACATAATTTTTGTCGCAATCATTACACCTAATATCATAAACTCTTTTTCTCACAATTAGGAATCTTATCTTTCAGATTTCCTAAGATATTCCTCAGATTGTCTGATGACTTATAGACTAAGGTAAAGCCTACCTTATTAAATACCTTATTGAGCTCCCTGCTATATTTCGGATTATATGGTATGGAGACATATTTGCTCTTATTTTCTTCGCATTTAAAAAAGGTGGAATTCTGAATATTTAACCTGAACTTATGACAATATATTAACTTGTTTACTAAGTCATCGTTGTAACCATTAACTCTAGTTATATTTGTAATACGATTCCTACTCTATTCAGAGGAAAAGTGACCAAACGATGAACTAAAAAATGTAATGCTGCTACTGTGTCTTTTCTATAGATATCCAGTTCTAACCTATTATTATTTTTAATAATTAAAATATCTAGAAAAGGTAGCTGTCCTTTGTTCTCAATTTCGTAAATGAATTTAATAGATTCATATCGGCTATTTAATTTGGAAACAAAATCATCTATATTTGCTTTCTTTGTATCAAAAATCGCGAAAACATCATCCACATATATACCTTTGGGAAATACTCAAATTCTTGACTGGCTTCGGTTTCAAACTTACTCATGAATAAATTGGCTATGAAAGGTGATAAGCAATTACCCATAGCTGTTCCTTCTTTCTGAACATAAAATTGACTGTTATATTGAAAATAAGTTTGTTCCATACAAAATTTAGATAACGTTAAGTATTCATGAATAATTTCGTCCTCAAAGTCAATCATCCCAAGTAATTCTTCGAGATACTGTAAAGTTTGTGGTATTAGCACACTTGGAAACAAAGAACTGACATCAAAAGAAATTAAGATTTCACCTTCATTAAGAACTAGATCTTTTGTTTTATTTGTTGAATTGTAAAGAATTCTTTATTGTGAAAGTATTTAATGATAAATTCTCAAGTTCTTTTGATAACCATTTGGATATCAAAATATATGGATGATCCGACCGACGAAACGCATTGCTTTTCCAGGTTTGTGAATTTTGGGTAAGCAATACAACTTTGGTATGATCGGATTACTCACATTTAATTTCTTTCTCAGTCCAGTCTACTTTTATGTTTTTTGTGAATTAGAATTTGTGTGGTTAAACATGTTTTTTGATATTTAATCGTGATATACTTCCCTAACAAATGATTTACTATTTTCTGGAAGTGTAGTAACTTTCACTGTGAGCAACTATTTCTGATAAATTATCTCTAGGAAGGGGTACTGCAAAGTTAAGACCTTTGTCTAAGATGCTAATTTCATTTCGTGTAAGGGCTAAGTATAAATAGGGCAGATTTGTAGTTTAACTTTAGTCAATCATCGCTCCTGATGAAGCTAACATAGTTAGCGAAACGCGTGTCGAGTGCAAAAATAAGATGTTTGGTGTAGTTGTGATATATACTGAGTAGTGTTATTGTGTCAAAGATTCCGCATTCCCAACACTGTCAAAAAGTACTGATCAAAAATTTTAGAAAAGATTCTGAAATATTCTCCATAAAGTGTAAATTTAGCGAAAATGATTACGGGTGCATTACGTTTGATAATTTATCTGCTATAAAAAACTAGGTATCTTGACAATATGGTGAAGGTTTTTCTTCGTGGAAAGATGTGACTAACTGATAGGTACCGAGTACCTAGACAAAATAATTTTATTTTATTTGTTTATAATTAAACAAATATTGAGGTAACAAATATTTGTTATATACTTTTACTACTAGATTCTAGATTAAGCCAGATTCATTTATTGGCTATTGGTTAGCTAAGAAGCTACAACTATTATTGACTAAGCCAAAACGTGAAAATACATATTGGGTCTTAATATATACATGTCAAACACCTAATTAACTAGCCTAGGTAAGAATTTTATTTTATTTTAAAAGCAATCACAGTACGGAACACTAATTGTGCAAGTCCGATTTGCATTTGACCGTTTTTGTTAGTTCTATTAATAATTTTCACAGCAAAAAACTCTTAATACCATTCTAGCTTACGACAATAGATTGACCCGTTAACGGTTACAATTTTACTACTCCATATTTCATATACAATTTTAAATCAATAAAATTTAATCTACGACTATAGACTTGACCTTAAATTCAGTTGTATCTAAAAAATATAGAAATGAATAAAAAACTAAAATTTTTTTGAACTTGACAGGTTCTAACTTCTAAATGTCACATTTTGGCATAATCTATTTAATAAAATGAACCTCTGGTTTAAGTAAAAATGTCCTAAATCCAGAATTTTTTACTTTTATTTAAAAAAAAAAGCTAATTGTATTGGATATGGACAACGGATCAAAAGCCTAAGAGAATAAAATATACAAGTGATTTCGTTTGTCATCCAAAATATATTTCAAAGCTAGAATATCGTCTCATATTTTCAAGTTTAGAAAGAAGATATTTTTCATAGAAAACTGTGAAATGTATTTAAAAACACTAAAAAATTACCGACTTGACATAGCTTTTGCAAGATCATTACTTAACTCACGCGTGAGTTATGAGAATTTACATTTGCTTTGCTGTAAAGGTTAAGCATTGTTATCTTTGCGGGACGGAATCGTTTATTAAAAACATATTTAATGCAGTCATAGAAAAAAAAATAGTGTGTAAGAGGTGTGAAAAGGGCTACTCGTAACTTTACTCAATAATCGCTCCTGATAAAGCTAACATAGTTAGCGACACGCGTGTCGAGTGCAAAAATAAAATGTTTGGTGTAGTTGTGATATATACTGAGTAGTGTTATTGTGCCAAAGATTCCGCATTCCCAACAAAGTCAAAAAGTACTGATCAAAAATTTTAGAAAAGATTCTGAAATATTCTCCATAAAGTGTAAATTTAATGAAAATGATTACGAGTGCATTACGTTTGATAATTTATCTGCTATAAAAAACTAGGTATCTTGACAATATGGTGAAGATTTTCTTCGTGGAAAGATGTGACTAACTGATAGGTACCGAGTACCGAGACAAAATAATTTTATTTTATTTGTTTATAATTAAACAAATATTGAGGTAACAAATATTTGTTATATACGTTTACTACTAAATTCTAGATTAAGCCAGATTCATTTATTGGCTATTGGTTAGCTAAGAAGCTTACAACTATTATTGACTAAGACAAAACGTGAAAATACATATTGGGTCTTAATATATACATGTCAAAGACCAAATTAACTACCCTAGGTAAGAATTTTATTTTATTTTAAAAGCAATCACAGTACGGAACACTAATTGTGCCAGTCCGATTTGCATTTGACCGTTTTTGTTAGTTCTATTAATACCATTCTAGCTTACGACAATAGATTGACCCGTTAACGGTTACAATTTTACTACTCCATATTTCATATACAATTTTAAATCAATAAAATTTAATCTACGACTATAGACTTGACCTTAAATTCAGTTGTATCTCAAAAATATAGAAATTAATAAAAAACTAAAAAAGTTTTTTGAACTTGACAGGTTCTAACTTCTAAATGTCACATTTTAGCATAATCTGTTTAATAAAGTGAACCTCTGGGTTTAAGTAAAAATGTCCTAAATCCAGAATTTTTACTTTTATTTTAAAAAAAAAGCTGTATTGGATATGGACAACGGATCAAAAGCCTAAGAGAATAAAATATACAAGTGATTTCGTTTGTCATCCAAAATACATTTCAAGCTAGAATATCGTCTCATATTTTCAAGTTTAGAAAGAAGATATTTTTCATAGAAAACTGTGAAATGTATTTAAAAAACACTAAAAAATTACCGACTTGACATAGCTTTTGCAAGATCATTACTTAACTCACGCGTGAGTTATGAGAATTTACATTTGCTTTGCTGTAAAGGTTAAGCATTGTTATCTTTGCGGGACGGAATCGTTTATTAAAAACATATTTAATGCAGTCATGGAAAAAAAATAATGTGTAAGAGGTGTGAAAAGGGCTACTTTCAACACTTCTTACGCAATGTACTATAGTCCCTTCGCAGATACGTCCACGGTCAACCAAGATTTAAAGACCTTGTAGTATAGAGTGTAAGATAATACAAACATTTCTGTTTGTTTGCCAGATTTTTATTCAATATACAATATAGGTATATGTATCATGTATCAACTTCAAACTCGGCAAGCTAAATAGAAATTGAATAAAATTTCCTTTTGAAAAACGTAAAATGGACAAGAGAGTATTCTAAGAAAATAAAACAAGTAGCTTGCAGTGCTTTTGCGAAATATTTTCAATATATTTTCCATGTATTGTGTGTTTGGGCAAACAACATAAATATAAACAGCCGTTGACGTTTTTAGTTACATGCTTTACTTTATTTTACTTTTGCGGGTCCGAATTATAATTAGAATATTTCGGCCCAATAACGGGCCAGGTCGAGGGTATTACTATCAGTCGTCCACAGATGGTACATCTGCTGGGTACTGCCTGCACAAAAATAGACGTGCCAAGTCCTGTGTCTCCCCACAGTCGCATAGAAAATCCTCTTGTTCTAGGAATGCTCATTTTATCTTGTTTGTCTTTACCGGTACCACATCTGTATGGATTCTGTTGAGCATTGTCCAAGTAGTCCAGTCTAACTGGAGGTTGTTAGGTGGGTTTTCTGAAAAAGGATATCCTGCTGGAGGTTTGATGTCAACATGCCCAAGAAAACTTCTTCTCAATTTGAGTCTATTCATAGACTACTCTACACCATAAAGTACGTGCCTCTCGTCAAATGTTTGCTTGAATTTTTCCATGTATAATATATCTTCTTCTATATATAACACGTAGGCTGATCAGTTTTTGGTCTGACACATAGATGTCGTCCTTTTCAAAAAATCCATAAGATTTTTAGGAAGTACCAATGTTCAAACATTACTTGTCAAAATTTCATGACATTTCGACGATTAGTTTACAAGTTACATTGGTTTTAAGGAGGCTACTTTTGTTATTTTCAAAACAATGGAAAAAATCGAATTTCGTCTGTTGATTAAACACTGTTTCTTGATGGGAAAAAATACCATTCAAGCAAAACAATGACTTGATAAGTGGTACAGGTACTTTGCCCCTGGAAAATCACTTATCAATTACTGGTATGCTGAATTTAAACGTGGTCGTACAGATACAAATGATGCTGAACGCTCTGGACGCCCAAATGAGATGGTTACACCGAAAAAAAAATCCATAAAATTGTTTTGGATGACCGCAAAGTGAAATTGCGTGAGATAGGACTCTAAAGATATAAAAAGGTCATGGTTGGTCATATTTTGCTTGAACATTTCGGCATGAGAAAGCTCTGTTCGAAATGGATACCGCGTTTGCTCACGGTGGATCAAAAACAACAACGTGTTGATGATTCTGAGCGCTGTTTGGACCTGTTTAAGCGCAATAAAAAGGATATTTTCATGCGATATGTAACAATGGATGAAACATGGATCTAATACTACACACCGAAATCAAATCGGCAGTCAGCTAAGTGGATAGCAGCCGGTGAAAACCGCCCGAAGCGACTAAAGTTGGATGGGAAGGTTTTGGTCTCTGTATTTTGGGGCGCGCATAGAATAATCTTCATCGACTATGCTGAGAAGGCAAAAACCATCAATAGCGAATATTATATAAAATTATTGGTACATTTGAAGGCAGAAATCGCGAAGAAATGGACCCAGATTAACAGGAAAAAGTGCTTTTTCATCAAGACAATGCACTGTGTCACAAATCAATGGTTACGATGGCAAAATTGCATGAATTGAAGTTCGAATTGCGTCCTCATCAACCGTATTCTCCAGATTTGGCCCCCAACGACTATTATCTATTCGCAGACCTCGCGTGAAAGAGATTTAGCACCAGTGAACAAGTTATCGCCGAAACTGAGGCCTATTTTGATGGCAAAGATAAACCCTTCTACAGCTTTGGCCTGATTGTATCGCTCTTGAAGGAGACGATGTTGATGAATAAAGTCGAATTTTGCAAAAAAAAAAAGAGTTTTAAGTAGGTAGATCAAAAACTTTTCAGCCTACGTGTTATATTCTATATGCATTTATTTCATTATTTGCAAATAAGTTTCATGAATGATAGAAGTTTGAAGGTAAACTGACGAGTGACTTGCGTTTAGTGAGAGAAATGCAAAATGAAAAATGTGGAAAAATATTTCCTACATATTCCTGTTAGTTTAACGAACACATGTTTACCTAGACGGTTTAAACAAACTCTCAGTTCTTTTATTCAAACAACCAAATACTACTTACTTCTTCTTCTCCCTTCTTTTTTTTTTGTTATTCCATCTCTATATTTATCCCATTATATTCTTCTGTTAAACAACTAGTTATTTATATTTTAGTCTGTCTAATGTTGGTACTTTTCTATCCGTTCAATACTGTTTTTCCTGCTATTCCAAATATTATTGTAAATTATGTTTCTTTTAGTGGGTTAGATGTTTTCCGTTGTGTATGTAAATATAGGTCTCATTGGAACTGGTTCTAGTGTTTACATTTTTACGAAAACTTGATATACTAAATGGGATGAAAGGTCCTGTGTCTTTCGAAGAAAAAAACAATGTTTTTACCAAAAATCGATTTTATTCTTCAACACACTTTCCTTCAAGAGCGATATACTTATTCCAGCGATCTTCCAATATTTGGATACCTTTCCTATAGTTCAATTTGTCGAGCTCTCTAAAATACGCCTCAATTTCCCATTCGACTTCTTCCAAATCTCTTTCCCTGGAGCCACCTGTTCAAATTTGGGAAGAGGTAATAATCGCTTGGGGCTAGATCTAGTGAGTATGAGGGATGAGGAAGTGATTCATTACATTTCACCATCGATTTTATGGAGTTGCGAGCTGGTGCATTATCTTGGTAAAACTTTGTCTTCGCTAAATGAGAACTTTTTGTCTGGACTTCATCATTCAAACCAATGTAATAGTTTCGGTGATTGTTCGTCCTTTCTTAAGATAGTCGATCGATTCCCTGCGCGTCTCAAAAATACTTGTTATCTATGTAAAATATGCCTCACGCGTTCTGATGATATCTTCACGATGTCAGCTATTCTTTGCGGACATTCAGAACAATATGCTGGTTTTTTTGTGTTTTTTGGAGTGACTGCTTCATTTGGACGTCCGGAACATGGTGCACCATCGGTACTTGTACACCTGCATTTAAGTTCACTAAACGATCGGAATATAGTTGCTTTTGATGGAACAGATTTGCCATAACACTCAAGCCATTGTTGGGTTTTGGCTGTATTTTCTTCTATCCAAATACAGTGTTTAATCAACACACGAAATTCTTGTTGTTCCATCGTTTTGCAACTCTCAAACAGCCGTAACTCGTAAAATAATAGACAAAATCTCATAAGCATTGTATACGAATCTTCATATGGTTTTTGTTGTTTGTGCTGCCTTTTCTCGGAAAGTCTCGAGACTTTTCACCCTATGTAAGATCTATGCAAATATATTGAATTTCTTGTCAACAACAAACGGACATCTTAATAGAGATGTGTGTTTTGTTAAACTAGTAAAATGATCTCTAAAGATCGTGTTCGTTCCTTGTTATCACCATTGACAGTATGTTTATTTTCGATTCTATAACTGTTTAGTTGATAAACTTGTCTAATAATTCTTCTTCTTCTTCTTTATAAGCTACTGCTTCTCCACTGCAGGAGATAGACTTCTTTAAGTTTCTTCTAATTGTCTGTATCCTGTGCAGGATCCACTACCCGCTATCAACCTGATATCATCAGTCCATCTTGATCTTCCGACACTTCGTCTGCTCTCCTAATTTTGTTGTCTATCTACCATCATTCGTTCAAGCCACATGCTCCGCCCATTGCTACTTGAATTTTGCCATTGATATCTGTATTTCTAGCTCTTCGTCTGATATCCTCGCTTTTAATGTATTCTCTTGAATTAACACCTAGCATCGTCTTTCTATGACCCGTTGAGTACGTTGGAGTCGACAAAGATTATTTTTTGTAAGGGCCATGGTTTCCAGCCCATACGTACTTACTGAAAGTATGTAGCTCTCGTACAGTTTCCTTTTTAAGGTCATGGGGATATGTGTGTGTTTTAGAATGAATCCCAGTTTTTGAAATGCAGTCCAGCTGGGACCAATTCGCCTTGGTATTTCCACTGTTTGATTGTCCTTATCCAATCTAATCTTATGTCCCAAGTATATACACTCTTCTACTCTCTCGATCTCTTCCCTGCCGATCTAATTTTTTGCGTTGTGTAGGTTTAGAAGTTTTGTTTTCTTGAACTGAACTTTCTGTGAAGCTTAATTAAGTTGTTCTATCATGAATTTTAGTTCTTCTAGAGCTTCCCTAAACAGTACTACATCGTCAGCGAATCGCAAGTGATGCCATCGATTTTAATTCCCTTCTCTTCCCACTCAAGACTTTTAGATACATCCTCCAAGACCAGGGTAAACAATTCTAGTGAAATTGTGTCGCCCTGCCTAACACCTTTCTTGATGCTTATGGGTTCTGTTTTTCGATCTTCATCTAATTTAACCGTTAATGTAGCATTTTCATATACTATGAATTTTAGGAGTTCGATATATCTTGAGTCTATTCTGGCACGAGCCAAGCTGCATAATTGCCCAGTGTTCCAGGGAGTCGAACGCCTTCTTATAATCGATAAAAGCTAGGTGCTTCTTAATATTATATCTTAGTATTATATTCGGTCGCTTTTAGTGTTCCGTACGGAACACTTATAAGATCACTTCGGTGTCTGTCCGTCTGTCTGTCCGTCTGTCACACCCGATTTTCTCCGAAACTATATAAAAAGTTGAAATTTGGTAATAATATAGGAATTGAATGGCCTCATCAGAGCCATGTAGTTTTGAAAGTTTTAAATTTTGACTTAAGGGGTTAGTTTTGGGTGGTGAAATCGGAAGTGAAAAAAAAAATTTTTTACTAGGTAATTGAGTGTGGTGTCAAATGAAAGCTTGTGAAAACACGAGTAAAATATATATATAATATATATTATATATATATAATATATTATATATATAGAATATTTATATTATATGTAATACTTGCGTGCACTTTTCTTTGTATTATTTTTAAAAAATCGTGAAAAATCGCTGTCCACCCCGCCTTATCTCGAAAAGTACTTATCAAAAAATTTTGAAAAAAATTCTGGGAATATTCTCCATGGGGTGTAGATTGATACGAAAATTATCACGAGTGCAATTACCCTTAATAATTTATCTGGTATATATTAAAAAACAAAAATTTTCAAGGTCACCAGACTTCAGTGAAGATTGGAAACAAACATTGTTGAAAACTCATTTGGGGTGTGTTTTGTGGTCCACTGATCATTTTATACCTCTGTAACAAAATTTTTTATTTGAAAAGCAATCAACGTACGGAACACTAATTGCGCAAGTTCAACTTGCACTTGACCGGTTTTCTATTAAAAGATGGAGCATGTATTGCATACATTTTATACATTGAACAAGAAATTTTGTCGAATTATTCTGTCTACCGGTAATGACTTTCTGAGGTCTTCATTTAATTTAACACTATCATTTTTAAGTAAATATTTTCTATGGTATTGATGATATTGTAGAGTACGTTTCGTAAAACAAACTGGCTACGTCTTCTAATTGTATTTGACAGTGCATGGTCTATTTTATTCCCTCGATTTTTCAGTAATATAAATCAGAAACATATCCGCGTATGACCTCCCTGATTTAAACCACTATTTTTCTCTACTATTGAAACATTGATTTTTGTGTGTTAATATTTTTATTGTTAGTTTTACACTTGGAGCTAAAAGGTGTTTATGCCCTTCTAGTTTGACACCAACTATTCCAATAAAATAAAATCTTGGTGTTGTATGTCCCCCATCTTGTCCTCCCCTGAGTTCTTCTTCTTCTTCTTCAGCCCGTCATCGTCCACGTCCTGAACTCCTCCATGCCTTTCATTGCTCTGCACTCCTGGGTGAGTTGCATCCACGATACACCCACATGCCGCCTTATATTCATCCCACCATTGGAGCCGCGGAGCGTCCTACGTTCCGTGCAGATATTCTTGGACGCCAATACAGAAGTCGCTTTATCTATTTATCGTTAGGACCTCTGAGTCTATCTGTTCGGCCCGCTGCCCTTATCGTTCTCTCCAGGCGATCGTACTCTCCGCATCGATTCTCTGCGTTGTCTTCAACTTATTAGCAATTCTCTGAGACAAAATCACTATCCCAATACATAAGTCATCACTGGCAGAATGCACGTATCAAATACTTTTCCTCCTCAGGTTGATGGACAAT